>JAPWDM010000005.1:1296331-1803831 GCA_035578155.1 Brachynemurus nebulosus
GATTTGAAATCTACGTCAAAAAATCTAATTGACCTGTTTTTGCTCAATGCCCTAATATTAAGTCTAGGGGTAGTTAACTAGAGGGTGACTATGTCGAATAGTCGTACAATTTGGGTATATCAAGAAGTTCTTCTTCATGGAAAATAGCTTAAGACAATTAGAATAACGTAGAAATGAAATTCTCGAATTCAAAATTGAGTTTGAGCAACATTGGAGAGGGGGTGAGTCACCCTCTTAAATTACATACTAGTTTACATACACTAATTTTTGCAATTAACACACTGACAGGGGGTAATAATGTCATAATAGATGGTTCTGAAGTTAGACTATCGTATGTAAGGTTTTTATTAGGTTTCGTTACTTTAGTTAGGTTATGTAATTTTCGGTATCGATAATTTTCGATAAGGAAAACTATAATATCCATTAAAAAACAAACCTAATAAAGACCTTACATATGATAGTCCAACTTCAGAACCACTTATTGTGACATTATTTTACCCACTATCAGTGTGTTAATAGCAAAAATTAGTGTATATAAACTGGTATGTAATTTAAGAGGGTGACTCACCCCCTCTCCAATGTTGCTCAAACTCAATTTTGAATTCGAGAATTTCATTTCTACGTTATTCTAATTGTCTTAAGCTATTTTCTATGAAGAAGAACTTCTTGAAATACGCAAATTGTACGACTATTCGACATAGCCACCCTCTAGTTAACTACCCCTAGACTTAATATTAGGGCATTGAGCAAAAACAGGTCAATTAGATTTTTTGACGTAGATTTCAAATCTGTAAACAAAATTTTTATATTGTTTATTTTTCACCCCCTTTTTGCAAAATTAACCCCCAAATTTTAACCCCCAACCACCCCTGTTGATGTAATTTGAACAAATTGCATATCAGTAGATAGCTCTTTAAAAAAGAACAATATCGCCAATTTAAACTTTTGCTCTATCTCTTATTGTTTTCGAGATATTTGAAAAATTAAATTTTTACCCCAATTTTTGGAGGGCGATTTCACCCCTTCAAACCGTTTTTCCGCAGATAAAAAAAAATACGTGTCCCTTAGTTTTTAGTGTTCTACAACATATTTAAGTTTCATCGAAATCGATAGGTCCGGCCTCGGGACCTTTACTTGTTAGACTCTAACACATTCAGACATATTTGCTTTAAAACACAGAGGGATGCCATTATACACACCTTGTGTGCGTCGAAATTGCTAAATGGGAGCGTGCGATATGGGAGTTTCCTATGTATTAATTACTATTAAGTTCGCATAGATTATAATAATAAACCAAATGTAAAATACGTAGCAAGTATATAAGGTGTAAACTGTCTAACAGATGTGACTTCAATGGCGTCACTCGCGTCAGTGTCTAAAGCTTAATACAAGTTTCAATCTGCGCATGTTCAATAAATTAACCATATTTATAGATAAAAATACTATAGGTATTATTATTATAAACAACTTCATATAAACAACTGAACTATATGATAAAGGCAAAATAACACTACCATCTAATTCATTTAATAATATATTTAGTTAAAAGAAACTTTTATTTTTGATTAAATCATCCTTATTCAAATTATTAATTGAAACAGACTTTTTTAAATAATTTAACTATACAAATAGCTGTTGGAAACATATTTTTTTACTATATTATAAAATATATCAACTAAGTGATGTAGTAGTTTTTGTTTATATATTTCATTAGTTTTACTAATTTATAGTTAAAAGGAACCAATATTTTCAACATCGACTATTTAGTTATTTTGACGATATCTTTTTCTCAGTGCAGTAATAGATGTTAATATTGTAATTTAAAAAAAAAAATGGTTTAAAATCAATCATCGAAAAATCATAATATTGTTACGAAATTAAGTGAAAACATTAAAAGTTCTTGGATGAGTTTTTCAGCCAAATATGTTCGATGTTGGAAGCCGTGTTGGCACTTTCCCTAAAAGTTTTCCAAAATGTTTATGGCGCCATAGTAAAGAGTGGGAAAAAGACCCTAAAACAGATTTTTGAACCATTATCCTACAAAATTTAAAAAAATAAGTCTTGAAATGACAGAGGGAACAGGTCCCATTGTATTAACACTTTTAGTCCCATGGCTTCGGCATCCGAAACCAAACAAAACATCCCCAGAGGCCGACCGCGATCAATGATTAATTGATTACATAGTTGGTTACGCATTATGTGTGCGATGTTTATGATGTTTATCATCATTCATCAAATGGATGTGTTCCTAGTGACTCACACAAATACATACCAACACACACTACTCTTTTGGTTTCTATGTATAAAAAATTTTGAGATAAACAAAAAATACATAAAAAATATAATTTATATTTTTAAATAAAATCACGTACTTATGTTTACAGTTTTACACATACATGTTGATCTGTGTTGAATCTATTCAGTGTTTGAATCATTTTATTTTATTTATTTGTTTATATAAAGTTTTTTTTTTTTTAAATATTGTCGACTTCCGGGGAAGTTTACTATGAAAGTGCTCGGGTCTCATAGTGTTAATTAAGTTTTGCACGATCTAAATATTAGTATGTATTTTTACCTTCGATATACCTATTGTTGTATTCCAAATAATACGATCGATGAAAATACACAACAGTAAATTGAAAACAGAAATCAACTAACACGAACCTTAAAATCAACTTACGTTCAACAATGACAACCACTACTGATTAAAAAACAAAACTAAATAACTTCATTAAACCAGTACAGCAGAGTCATTCTCCTGAGAATTGCCTAATTGCATTAATGCCATTTAAACGATTTACACAATTTAATGTGTGATATAGCCTCAAACAACTGGATAGATTACTTCAACTTTTAAGTATGTAAACCCTGTATAGTGTTGTACCATGTGGTGGGATCATTTTTTTCATGAGGTAAAATCAAATATAAAATTCAAGAATAATTCAAATGACTATTCATCTAAATAAAAACAAGGTCAAAATGAATGCACCAATAGTAAAAGCTAGATTTGTCATTTTCAAAATAGGAAGAAGATGACCTTTTAAATGTCTAATAATTAAAATTTAAAAAAATTACTTTAAATACTCGTCTTTAATATAGAATTCAGTATTCATCCAAAAATTGTTTTAGATTCAAAAACCTCTAACAAGGAGATGCACCCAGAGTGAAATTCGGAATTTTGATGAAACTTCGCTGGTGTGTAGTATAGGTAAAAATAAGGGACCCGTATTTTTTTTTATCGGCCATCGTCCACGCTTAGGGGGTGAAACCAGCCCCTAAAGTTGGGGGTTCAAATCGTATTTCTTAAGATATCTCGTAAACTATAAGAGATAGAGGAAAACTTTAAATTGATGAAATGTTACTCTTTCAAAGACCTATTCACCTGTATAGGTTAAACCAGGGCTGGGTTCATAAGGGGGGCTGGAGGGGTGAAAATGGGGGTAAATTTTAAAATAAAAAAATATAGGACCTATTTGCAATCAATGATAATACTATATAATCTACCCTATGTTATTCTTCCTTAAGTGCCTTGGATACCACACACATTTCGAAAAAACGCAAAAACACGTATCCCCTAATTTTTGGTGCTCTTTCTATTTATAGTGGTAAAAATTTGACACATTGAACCATTCAGGCTGTGCAAGAAAATTTACCCCCATTTTCACCCCTCCAGCCCCCCTTATGAACCCAGCCCTGGTTTAACCTATACAGGTGAATAGGTCTTTGAAAGAGTAACATTTCATCAATTTAAAGTTTTCCTCTATCTCTTATAGTTTTCGAGATATCTTAAGAAATACGATTTGAACCCCCAACTTTAGGGGCTGGTTTCACACCCTAAACGTGGACGATGGCCGATAAAAAAAAATACGGGTCCCTTATTTTTATCTATACTACACACCAGCGAAGTTTCAACAAAATCCCGAATTTCACTCTGGGTGCATCTCCTTGTAAGTAGTCAAGAGTTTTTAGACAGACTATTAGCGTGTTTGATGTGAGCTACACTAAACTGATTGAGAAAAACACTGAGGCTGTGAAATCCCTCACGAATAAATGAAATTAGTAATCACTATTTTTTTATAAACATCGTTGTTTTGAAATTGTATCTTCAACTTCCATTTTGCATTTACGGACTCACCTTAAGTTTTTTTGCAATTTTCAATTGTTATTAATTACCAGAAGAATTATGCAGAAATTCCCACTTAATTTTTCCATTTTTTATCTTAAAAGGTTATACTATAAAAATTTTTTATAAAACCAATTATCATCTGCATACTAATGCAATCAAGAATTTCTGCATAATTAAAATCTCTGGAGAATAAATACTCAGTATTAATATATAAATTATTGTACACGACCTTAGCGTTTCTTTGAAGTAATTTATTAATTTTACTTGAGTTAGACCCACTCATGTATTACTAATAAGTAATAGAAGTAATAAGGTAACAGTTTATAAACAAATAAATCTCTATTGAGATGGAAAATTTCAAGGAATTCCAAAATTTCGCAGGATTGTAGTTAAAAATAAGCATTTTATTCAATTTTTGATCCACCGTTTTAAAAACTAATAATTTTTTTTTCAGTTTTATTAATTAAAACTTCATTAAATTCTCAATCAAATTTTTCGAGTAGTATAAAAACATAGTTATATTTATAAATCTATCAAAAAAATTAAAGAAATACCAAAATTAAAATATTTTCCCTTTTTCTGTGTTCCCTTAATTTTATACATAAGTATACACTACCGCTCAAAAGTATTTGGCCACCTTCACATTTGGGTCATTTAGGTCATTTTTGGTTTCTCGAGGTCTCAAAACAAATTTCTGTCATAATCTTAGGTTCAGATTTTTTCATGACACCAGCTGTAACAGCTGAATTTCTATTTTGGAGAAAAAAAAGTAAAATAAATTTTGAGGGTCTGTAACTTTGTAACTGTTTGTAATACGAAAAATTGGTAAGGAACTTTTTTGTAAAGCGTCAGTTGGACTACAAAATTGTCATTTAACTTTTTGTCCTATCTTTAATAGTTTAGCTTAAAAATGTAAAAAAAGTAAAATTTCAAGAAATTTAAATTTTAAGGCTCTGTAGAAAGTGAAATATTGGTGATAGAAATTTGACTCAATGAAATTTCTTGTCCAAAATTTAATGCTTAATAAAGTGCTTTGATTCACTTTATGGAAAAATAATTTATTCATAGTTTGCAGGAGTAAATAACATAAAAAATCGTTTTTCCTGTGTTATTTAAATGGGAAAACTTTAGATTCGATGATGCACCTCTAAAAACTAGAATTTTGAGCTGTGCTTTGGTGAGGATGTTTGTCTAGACATAGCCTACGATATTTTGAGCGGAGAGCGAGGAAAAAACAAAAAAATTTTTTTGGCACACCCTAATGCTACACTATATGAGATCCGCTAGGGTCCTGACACCCAAAAGCACCAAAAATTAACTACTCAACTGATTTTGAAAATTTTTTTTTCTGTTAGAAAGCTAAATTACTTTAAATGAGTACAGGTCTTAGATGAGATCCGCCACTGCCCAATATTTGGAAATTCACTATGTTATGCAGATGCTGCGACAGGGGTATTTATATTTATAAAGACGAGGTGAATATAAATTCAAATAATTGCTAATAAATAATTACAATTACTACGAAGTCGTTTCATTTATTCAAACTTTTACAAAATTTTTTGTGAGTGGCCAAATAATTTTGAGCCCTAGTGTACCTATATTCTAAACTGAAATCAAAATTACGTATTAATAAAGAAAATCAGAAAATGGGAGGTAGAACCGAATATTTTGTAAATTTTATCAAGTAATTTTCTATTATATGCCTTTAAGACTAGAAATTCCTTGAATACCTACCAGAAAACCAACGTCTCTAAACTACTTTAGAAACAATAGAATTTAAAAATACAATATTCAAATTCCTTATATTGATGTCTGTTTTCCTTAGCTATGTTCTTTATCTTGGACCTGTAACACGAAATTCATGCAGTGACTTTCGAATAATACCCCAACAGACCAAACCGACTTATTTTTATTTCTTAACAGTCCAAAAAGATATTCAATCACCCTTTCAATTTTAAATTTTGTTAGCTTCACTAAATTAATAAAATTTAAATAAAATTTACAAGTACATACTCACTTTTTATCAGTAACCATACAGTAATTTATTGATTAAATATATCTTGATCTCTTTAACACTATCAAAAAACTGAATAATTGTCAATTTTTTGACTAAAACCTTATAAATATATAAACACTACTAAAAAACCTCTTTTTCATAAAAAATAGTTATTCAAATATTTATTCAAGTATTAAAATTATTGTTGCAATATTATTAAAAAAAAAGAAAATCGATGCTTGCGCGCAGTTACCCGTATGAATATTCAAACATTAACTAACTGTTGCGCGCTGAGTTTGCTATCAGTTAATTAGCAATGAACATTAATAAATATATGCATGCACTGTACTCCTCCGAGACGTCTACGCGATATCAGTTTCATTTTCAAGGATAGATAACGTAAAAATCAAATAACTTATCCTATTATAGACGTAAAAAAAAATATGTCTATTGTAATCACAATCTTGATATAATAAATAAAAAATAATATATAACGTAAAAGCCCCTATACCAGAACACTATTTTTAAGTGTGTAATTAAACTGGCTTATAAAAATTGACAAATAAATTAAACACTTATTTTTTTTTCTTAATAAGCATGAAAGCAAGTTTTCTTAATCCAATGAATATGTTTTTAAAAAAATACAACCCAAAATTTTTTATTTATTAATGTTTTTCTTTTACAAAATGTCAACACCTATATAAAAACAAAAAAATATTAATGACACTAGGAGTTGGGAACCGATATACAAACAGACGTGTAATATGAGTAATATGACACATAGAGTGACATCTAGACATCAGTGTAGGACACATAGAATGGTTTAAGTATCAGACGTAAATAAAGGATCAAAGTACTGTATTCAAAAAAAATTGTTTAATATATATATATATATATATATATATATATATATATATATATATATATATATATATATATATATATATATATATATATATATATATATATATATATATATATATATATATATATATATATATTATATATACATATATATATATATATATATATATATATATGTGTGTGTGTGTATTTCTTTAATTAAGTAAGGAAACATTAAATGCGAGGTGAATTTAAATTGGAAAAATAATCATTCTATTAATAATAATTTTTGTTATCAGAGGTTTCTTTCAGAAATAACTTCATTAATATATAAATGTCAAAACTGTTCCAGTATTGGATCGCGTTCCGGTATAGGGGCTTTTATCCTAGTTGGTCAAACAGCAAGAACTGAACGCTAAATTAAATTAGGGACTTCTATTTTCTGAAGTCACTATATGAGAATATTTGGGGTAATTTGTAAAATGATTAGAGTATTTTATGAAAAAGACTTCAGTATAATCATAGATTTGCCGAGACAAATCGTAAAAAAAAAACTGCAGCTTAACTGTATTTTTGTCTAACGCTATAACAAAACGGTTTGAATTGGATAAGAATTACGTCAGTTATTATAGTAGAAGCCGCCTAAAAAATATAGATTTACAATAGTATAATTTTGTCTACTCATTTATAAAACAATCATACTAGCTTACATAACTTTGAATGAGGGGACCACAGAACAATAGATGGAATACAACTATCTCTTTTCTATAATCACTCATGGGCATTTCTGGGCACATTAGGCTACTTAGTAGTCATTCATTCAGTAGCACTCGATGAGTGTGATTCAATTATTGTTATTGTATAGTCATATTGTCACCGTCGTATTAACACGGTATACGTATCACATATGTACATACGTGTGTAGTATTATGTATAATATACATATGCAAGATAGGTTACATCACTCATACACACAACATCATCGCACTAACACACACTAACCTGAGTGCACATATATAAGATATTGGTGGGATATTTTCTATCCTTTGTGATTACACTGGTTTCAATAGTATAGAGATACGAATAGTACCTCTGTCCTCTGTGGAGGGGACCCCTTGAGGATACATATGATCCTTAGTGGTGCATCTTTAAAGTACTACCTATAATCAAGAAAATACCCCTGTCGCAGCATCCTGCATAACATAGCGAATTTCCATTTCTAAAAGTTAGTTTTTCTTGGAAACTAGTTGACATAGAATAATAGTTTAAAGACCTTTTTATGTGATTTTTTCTCTTCTTTCTTTCAAGTTTCAGTTAAATGATAAATATTAAGATATTAAGTAAGCATATATTTTTTGTGTTTCCTGCTACATATTCTGGAAAGTATTCCCAACCATTATTCCATTTATGATAGCATTCAGTTAGCATTAGATATAATAATTGCTCATCTGAAAGTTAGTGTTTGTAAAATTTGCATATATTCACTAAAACTCTTAAGTTTTAGCTAAGGAAAGCACTAATTTAATTTTACTGTAACTTTGGTTTAACGAACAATTAGTTATATTTTTTGTTTTTTTAGATTTGTTATGAATTAAATTTTGTTAAAAAATAGTTTTTAGACCAGAAAACCTAACAGAAATATATTATTTTTGATGGGGGCTACTGGTACATAAAATACTGACATTTTCCAGTAACCGTCATAGTGACGGTTACTGGGGTAACAAATTGTATTTTAAAAAAGCATACATATTCTCCTATATATTTTTTACACTAAAATTTTAAAATCTGGATTACAGTCACAACAATACGATAAAGCTACTGACCAGTACCGGTCATTATTTTCTGTAACAATTAAATTTTAGTAGTCCTTACAAATTAATGTCGGATACTGGTACACTATAGTAACGGTTTTTGGTCCCGTCTTTTTTGTAGGTAAATTTCAATATAAAGTACAGTAATAAAGATTAAATAAATGCTTTTGATACGCTATTCATTAAAAAAAATGTCTATCGTAGTCAAACAATTTCGTATATCACAGATAGTTGACAGACCATATTGTCAGATAAATTAAAAGGAAAATAGCACATATTATGCAAAAAGTGCCTCCACAATTATTTTAACCAACAAAGAAGAAGAGCTAACTGCTAGACAGTAGCCAACTACTAATCCGAAAATTGAGAAAATCCATTTACTCATGGTCGACCTGGACGAAGATGGTTCTTGTCTTTTTGCAATAGACATCCGGAGTTATCTAAGCGATTATCTCAAAATTTAAGAAAATCAAGGGCTTCGGTAGTGTAAAATATCAAAAACTAGCTTAAGGAAATTGAAGAATATTTTAAGAAAGAAGAATTTATAGAAATTTTGAAATATACAAAGCGTCTGATGGAATTATGATGGATCAGTATCTTTTTGAGCCCGACTAATAACCATGTAATTGTCTAGAAAGGACAAAAATCAGTACATAATGTTATTAATTCCAATGAAAAAGAATGTTCAAAAACAGCATTTATGGATATTATGGATAATGCTTGAGAAGAATTAGCATCACGGGTGGTTGTATTAAAGTTAAGGAGAATTCTAAAAGAATCAGTTCAGTGGCAATCTAAGCAATATATCTGCAGCAATTGTAGAAATGAAATAACAGAATCAAATTTTTTTTAATAAAGCTTTATCCTTAAGTATTTTAATTATATAGCTCAGTTGTTTAAGATTAATCATATTCTAAAAAATGACGGATACTGGGTGTCTCCTCTGACGGATACTGGAACATCGTTAATTTTATATTGACGGGTATTGGTACACCACACTTTTTCCTTTATTTTATTTTTATTAATATATTATAAAAATATTTAAATAAATTAAAATATCCCTGAGAGGTCATAAAATTCTCTTTCGTTTTAGCTTTACTGTTGGTTATTTCGCATAATTATGAACGAAAAGATTTAATGTAAAGTCCTGCTCATGTCTTAACATGACGGGTACTGGTGCTCTTACCTTAGTTAAAACCTACTTACATCGCAAGAAAGTTTTTAACACAATTAATATGTAAATTCTTTACATACTAAGCCAAAAGGTGATATCTCAATATCCCAATAAAAAAAAAATAATAATAACGTCTTTTCGAGAATATCACTTTTATTTAATTTTACAATCTAAAATTGTGGTATGCATTCTTCTTTCTCTTAACACTTTTATTGTCATATTCTAGCAAAAGTATTGCTAGCTTCTATCGACTATTTATATTTATAACTTACCCTATTCATAATATCGGAAATGTATGTTTTTGAAATACCATCGTTTGACTTAACAGGACGGTAAAGTATTATTTAAAAAATAATTATAATCACCTTGCATACAAGATACTTTACAATGTCAGGCATGTATAAATATTCACCAGCGTCCATTTAGATGTCAATGTCGTTTAGAGAATTACATAAATATTATTATTAGACACATAAGCAATGCATTTTTTGTGAATTTTCCTTAGTTTTATAAAAACGCAAGAAAAATATTCTAATCATTTTCTATATAAAGGTTGTTGAATTTTTATCAGGCCAATAGAAATAAAATAGAGATAAAATAGCCCTGAATTTATTCTATATTATATACCTATAAGTACAGTGATACCCCGAAATTATACGCTAGAAGGTTACAACTTTACATATCGGTGTAAATAAACTGCTCTACATTTATTCGTATTCCTTGCTTTGTATCTATGCTTTCGTGGCAGATTTAAGTATACGTAAAGTATCATAAATCTGGATATTACTGTAAGCGAAACAAAAGAAACTAGAGCTTTTTTTAAAATGAAATAAACAGGACAGGAATATATAAATGGTTTATTTTTTCAATTCAAATCGTGTATCTAAGTATATTATGCAGTTTATTCAAACACTAACCAATAATTTCACCGATACAACACTACCCTGGTGCCAACAATTGTACAGTACAGAAGTGGACAAAAGTGTTAGAATACTTATGGTTACAAAAAGTAATTTTTCATAAGGAAATCTTATTTCTGATTTTGCTAAAAGCAAAATATTTTACTAGTTCATTATGGCTTGTTTACACGGGCTTGATACTAATCATTGGTAACTGTCACAAACACGCATGTAATTACGTTTAAGTGTAATTGTTTAAATGTGTTTTGAATGAATAACTTGAAAGTTAACAAAGTTCTAATTAGGAGAGCTGACTCCTATTTTTTACTACCATTAATTAAAAGATAAGTTCATGCTATACACAAAGTTGTTTAAAATAATCGGTTACATAACATATTTCAAGGTCATCAGAATTGAAAACAAATTCATCTGGTAGATATTTATAATTAAAGCAAAAAAATGTATAAAAACAATTTAAGTTTTTAATTTTACGTAATTGTAGAAATAATAATTTTAATTAATTATTACAAAAAATTAACTGGCTAAATTGAGGAAATTTTATAATTTACACAAATTCAAAGTTTATAGTTTGATTTCAAATTTAAGTAACTGCATTTTTGCAGGGAAAAAAAAAAAAAATATATATATATATATATATATATATATATATATATATATATATATATATATATATATATATATATATATATATATATATATATATATATATTTAAATATTTTACAATACCAAGTCTAAAGTACATACTTTAGTGCCTCATAATAGGAAGCAAAAATGTTTTTGCTTCCGCTTTTGTAGCCAATCAGCAAGCGAAATTTAAATATCGTTGCTAGATAATAATAAACTAATGTTTAATTTGTCCACACTATACTTGATGTCATATTATTTCACACAATTTAAACGTTACTTAAATACGTTTTTTTCAAAATATTATTATAATTTTACTTTGCTCGGAAAATATTTCTTGTGGTACTTCATATCAAAAGTCATATTTCAATCCCTTAATTTCGTTTGGTGGAAACATATTGTGGGGGGAGCGCTGGTACATAATATAGTATAAAATATAATCTGACAAATGAAGAAGCTGGAAGTAGTATAATATCTGTTTGTATAAACAAAATGGCAAAATTTAGAAAATATTGATCGTATCAATATATTTTTCTCTTATACTGTACTACATGTTATTCATGTGAATCGCTCAAACTCTCAAAACAGTTTGACCACAAAAACAAATGGTATTGTTATATAACATCACGAACAACTTTAATATAGTAACAATGTGCATTTCTCATATAATAATAATATTCGGTCAATACGCTCAGTAGTGGATACCGATATATTATATTATAATCAAGTACTCTTCTTCATACAAATAGCAAAATTTATATTCAATATTCAAATCTATAAACTGTCCCCATAGGCTCGTTAAATTTTATGATCGACGTCCATTTTCATCTTGACCAAAGAATACATTTTAATAAATGCATGCACAGAAATTATGTAGGTATTTTCAACGATAGTAAAACGGGGCCCTTTAGTAAAATTAGATAGGCATGTAAACTATATACATATACGTATATATATATATATATATATATATATATATATATATATATATATATATATATATATATATATATATATATGTTGTTTATATTCTGTTATTATACATTTTTTAAAATTATATGATACGCAACCACAGTCCAATGGCCACTGACCCTAAACACAAATTCAATTTCATCTGTTTTTCGAAAAAATAAAAGACGAGAGATGTAAACAAAAGAAATTCATAAAAAGAAAACGTAATTTCTTTAAAAGCGATATTTTTTTAAAATATTTATACAATACCCGACTAAAACATTTCGGAAGACTTTAAATTTTGGAAGCCAAATGGTGGTAGAGATTGCATTTAGCAATATGCTTACTTTGAAAACAATAGTAAATAAATTTTAATATTGATTGAATACTTTATTTTAGTTTTGAATTTTTGAAAATAACATTAATTTCCCACCAACCCGATGCGTATTGTATTATCGGCTAACGCGCTAGTCTCAAGTTTTAACGAAAAAAGTTAGGTATTGTATTTATGGATAAATTAAAGAGCAGGTCTTATTCTATCAAATGATACAATTTTTCACATTTTAAATGTATTTGTTTGATCTACATATTAAAGAAAAAAAACAGACAACACATACAACTTTTCCCTCCCTTTTTTATTTAAAACCTTTTAAGAGGTGGAGTTGGCTGGATTCAGTAACCCGACGTTAAAATCTCGTCGAAAAAAACTGTACCGTTCAAAGATTACAACAAATCGAAATTCATTTTAAATTTTGCTAAGTGGAAGTAGTGGGTTTTGGAGGATTCTGAGCCCACTAACCACCGCTCGGATTTTTTGACCGACCACGGGTGGTGGTAGTTATCCTATGCGGGTCCTCGTGGCCAAGCTAACGGGAGCCGACAAAACTTGGTGTAACCTAGCGGAATCTAGGTCAACCTAAGAATTATACTTTTCACTACTAGATGACGCTGAACACTAGAGAACCCTGTGTGTAAAACTGTCAATAGATGGTGCTGCAAAATCCTTTGATAGTTATACATTTTACTAATAGATGGCGCTGCTAGTCTGAACACTAGCGAACTCTGCACTTAGATTCAGAATTCCACCAGAAACAGGTTTAAACTTGTCCGTGTTGTGACGTCATTAGAAGGTATACCGATATTAATAGCACAAGCGAAAAATTTTTGCATGTTGCTGCAGGTTTTAACTTGTATGATTGTATATTTTTTTTATATTAAAAAAGGTTTATGTAGATTTAAACTTGTCTGTGCTTATTAACTGAAGGCATACCCTACGTTTGTTGATAGACAGGTTTTAACTTGTATGATTGTATATATTTATATGAAAATTGTATATTTTTTCTAAAAAAAAGGTTTATGCAGGTTTAAACTTGTCTATGCTTGTTAACTGACATCATTAGAAGATAATATGTTAGTGTCTAAAATAATTATATATGCTAGCGAGTTTTGAAATGTGTATGATAAAAATACGATTATACTTTTATTAATAAAGACCATTTTGGTGCATTTTTGGTGTCATTTGGTGTCATTTGGAGCATTCTGGTGTCATTTGGTGTATTTTGGTGTCTTTTTGGTGCATTTTGGTGTCATTTTGTGTCATTTGCAGCATTCTGATGTTATTTGGTGCATGTTGATGTCTTTTTGGTGCATTTTGGTGTCATTTGGTGTCATAGTAGGTATGGGGTCACTTGGCAACGAAATGTGTTTACCTGCTCCTGAATAAAGGCAATTACATTGCGTTGCGAAGTGGCCCCATACCTACTATGACACCAGAATGCTCCAAATGACACCAAATGACACCAAAATGCACCAAAAAGACATCAACATGCACCAAATAACATCAGAATGATCTAAATGATACCAAATGACACCAAAAATGCACCAAAAAGATACCGAAATACACCAAAAGACACCAAAATCCACCAGGTGACACCAGAGTGTCCAAATGACACCAAATGACACCAAAAATGCACCAGAAAGACACCAAAATGCATCAGACGACACCAAAATTTTTAAATTGCCCTAGTATCATATTTGAATGTCGCGACATACCGACGCCGTGCATATGGAAATAAAAATTGCTTTGTGATCATACATGTATTAATTACAAAGTGACCTTCGAGAAAGAATGCTTATTAACAATAATTATTTGTACAGTTGCATTCATAAGTATGTGAACGCTTTAGATTATGTTTTATTTTCTGATGGTCTTTATTTATAAAAGTATAATAGTATTTCTATCATACGCATTTCAAAACTTTCTATATATATAATTATTTTAGACTTTCAAGAATCGGATGTAGATAAAAAAGATTGATTTTCTCTCCAAAATTTTTTTGTTAAGTATAGTTGAATGTTTGAATATTTAGCAATTTTATTAAATATGTTAAAAATAAATACAGTATTAAAATTTATTATATATATATATATATATATATATATATATATATATATATATATATATATATATATATATATATATATATATATATATATATATTATATATATATATACATATATATATACGTATATATATACGTATATATATATATATATATATATTCATATATATATATATATATATATATATATATATATATATATATGTTGTTTATATTCTATTATTATACATTTTTTAAAATTGTATCATACGCAACCACAGTCCAATGGCCACTGACCCTAAACACAAATTCAATTTCATCTCTTTTTCGAAAAAATAAAAGACGAGAGTTGTAAACAAAAGAAATTCATAAAAAGAAAACGTAATTTCTAAAACACATAAATTTTTTCCAATGCTATCAAAAATCCTTTTTGACACACCAATGTATGAAAATTTTCATGTCAAAATTCAAAATAGTAAAAGAGTTATACCGATTTTTGTATAGTCATGTTTTGAAAGCACTACGTAAAACCGGAAGGTCGGACAAAGAAAAGACAAGATGAGGAACTGCAAGAGGAAGAATTTGAGATTGCTTATGGATTACTATACGGTTGCGGATTGGCTAGTTAGCTATTAGTAAGTTTATCTATAAATATTTTATAAAATATAGATAAGTAAAATTTCATTTAAAAAACTTTAAATGTGTTTTTCTCAAAATGACATTTTTCAAATTTGGCCAAATCCTAGCTCAAAAACTTTTTATCCGTGTTTTAACCATGTTTTATTGATTTTAATACTCAATACTTAATGGTTCATTTTGTTTATTATTATGCCTATTGTGCATCCCACCACCAACCTGGTGATTTTTTTCTTTTTTTCCCGTTTAGACACTTACAGGTACGAGAAAATGAGGCTGTTTTTAAAAGTTTTTGTCAAATACGCGCCATTTAAAAAAAAATCGGTTTACTTCCGGGCTTGGTGCGAGAATACCGCAACTACATATGTCTACAGTAAAATGCCATTTTACTTTTTTTTCAGATGCACTGGAGAGACTGTATCATTTTAAAAGATGGGGGCAATTTTTTTTTTTACGTCATCTTTAAATGCCCTCTATATTAGAAAAAAATTATGATTAAACAAAAATCTTTTTTATAATATTATATAAATCCTAAAAAAAATTTAAAAAAATGATATCATATGTAAAAAAAAATTTAGCTCAAAAAATAAATTTTTCACTTCAAAAAAAAAAAAATATTGAAAAAGGGTTTTCTTTTAACTTCACTCACTAATAGTATCTTAAAATAACGGGGACCGGACCTTTTGGATAAATGAGAACTACTTGGATTCATTTCACAGAGTCGGTAGAATACAGTACAAAGATACGATTTTTGGAATAAAAAAATAGTCTAGAGTTCGAGAAAACGGGTTAATCAAATATCATTTTGAGATTAAATTTAAAAAAATTTACTTTTTGACAAAAAATTGATTGGCTTTTAACGTTGTTTATTGTAATACAACCTTACCACCTGTCGTATAATTTGTTATTTGTTTTACATATTCATAAACTGATGTATGTCATTTTGCTATTAAATACAGTCTCCACTGAACGCATAAATTTGTTTTAGTAATAATATATAGATAAATAAATGTCCATACAGACATTTTATGTAGTGGGAACAAAAAATAGAAATCTAGACATTTGTTTATAAACTTTTGTCGTTTAATAAAATAATGAAAAGGTAATTGAAAGGTTTTCCATGTCCAATTTGACACTCATATGATTTAAAATTTGAACAAATTATCATTCATTTTCATTGTTTGAATGGCAACAGACAATATGCATGCAATGATGGTGAATATATTAATAATAAAATTTTATGTTATTTAATCGTACAGAAATGCGTCAAAACAGATTTCTTCTATTAAAAATATGGTTGCATAAATATTCTACACTTCATACAGATAGATATTACAAAATGACAAATGTAATAAATATGTAATATTTTGATTGTTGGTCGCATACATATTTATTTAAAAGAGGCTAATATATCAAGTAGGTCTACGGAGTCACTATTTTGATAATAGATTACATATGAAAACCACAGGATAGAAAGAGGTAAACACTATTTTTAGGAAAAGATTACACAGAACAAATTCTTATGAAAGTATTGAAAAAAATTAAAAAATCCTAAAAATTGTCTGAAGAAAACTGAAAAAAAGAAGAAACTCAGCAAAAAATAATGTTAATTTTATGAAACTAAACTGCCTTAAGACTGGAAAACAGAAGTGTTATTAAATTTGGGTGTCCAGATGTCCCAATTTTTCCAAATTTGTCCCGGTGTTTCAATAAATTCTTTCTGGATAGTTACTTATCCCGGTTTTTTAAATTACTTATTGTCATTAGTTTATAAACCTTATGGTTTACTTTGGTTTTAGTACTCTGGTAAGTTTGGTGCTAAATTCTAACAATACTCCTGTCGCAGCATCCTACATAATATAGCAAATTTCGGGTTTCAAAAATTACTTTTTTCAAAAACCCTCTACCCTAAGATAACGGTTCTAAAACGTATTTCATGTGGTTTTTTCTGCTTTTTCCCATGGTGTAAGGAAAATCTCGAAAAACTTTTAAATTTTGGCAAATTCTGGCAAAAAATTCATCGGACGTATATTACTGAAGAACTTATCCAAGCGTTTAGAACTTCCAACGTTTTCACCAAATTCCGTAAAAACTGAATGTTTCGTTCGAAAGTTATCGTGTGGATATACAGACGTACAGATATATTTTAATGAGTTGAGTATCATTTTCGGGTTCTAGGAACCTCGAAACAAATGTCTATCACAGTGCCGAGCTTTGCCGTGTCACACGAATGTCATGTATCTTGAGATACAAAATTAAGCGTAACAACGTTTAAAGGATTCTACTCAATCCCTAGTATATATATTGACTATAAAATTAAATAATTTGTTAATAATAATATAAGAATTAATCTACTGTATTTTTAAATTTTTACTTTTTTACTGTATTTTTTAATTTTTAATTTCTACTGTATTTTTAATTTTTATTTTTGTATTTATTTTTTTTAATTTTTTTTTTTTTCAGATATTTAATAATGTCTAAGATAATTAACATCATCTGTTTTTTTTATTCAAATCAAGTTTACTCAAAACTATCATTTTTGAGATACATGAGATTGGTGTGACACGGCAGACCTCAAATCTAACCATGAAACCGTGACAGTGACTTAAATAGCTGAAAAAGACATTCCCTTCACTTCATCTCACTTACCAACAGGGGCGTAGCTACCGCCGTATCAGCCGTATCAATGATACAGGGCCCCCGGACTACAGAGGCCCCTAACGTGCACACAATACATGCATACTATATATACTAATCTCGTGCTTCCCGGGAAAAAAAAATATAAAAAAAACTGTCATACGTGCCTATACAGTTTTCACTTCAGAAATGACAAAAGTCAAATTATTTGAATAAAAAATATTACATATTTTGAGTGCTAATAGAAACAATTTTCATGAAAGGTAAATACATTCATCTTTTTCAACAATTAGTTTTTCGGAATTATTCCTATTGGTGTTAATATAGCAATTAGTTATAATTCACGTATAATATAGCAAATAGTTATAATTCACGTATAATATCCTTTATTCATTTTACATTACTACAGTCATTCATTTAAACGGGGGAATCCCGCAATAACCGATGTACAGTGGCAAACCACGGAGAGCAATATTTACGCGTTTTATTTCATTCCGGTTCAAACGTTATTACATTGTAATACAATACAATATTTTTCTTCTGATTATTTATTGGTTAATTAGTTTGATTTGTGAAAAAAAATGAATGAAAAGAAAAGAGATTATCCCAGTGGAGCTATGAAAAGAAAAAGTAAACAGAAAAGGGAGGAGGTAATAAAAAAAAATGCTCAAAATTTCTTCATTTTTTCAGCAATCAGCTTCTGTAAGTGATTTAGATTGCAGTGGCAAGTACTACCTATTTATCTACCAGTAGCGAAGGGTGAATTTTGTTTTTTGAAAGAACAATGGCAACCTTCAATACATGAAAATACCTGATCACGTATTGTAACGAGCCATGCTTAGAATCTGAAATTTAAAAAATTCATTCCATTAAGGAACTCATGGAATTATTGCTGATAAAATTCAATCGCCTTGTATCCAGTTTTCCGGGAGTAGTAACAGCATGCTTTCTATTCTTGATCCTTCCAGTTACAACCGCAACAGCTGAAAGAAGTTTTCCAAAATTAAAACTGATAAAAAATTACCTAAGGACTTCGATGGGGCAGGAACGGCTATCAGACATCACTATTGTCTACCTTATAGGGGCAGAAATTTTAGAAAAACTGAAATCGTCTTCAGCTATATGTAGATGATTTAATAAATCAATTTGCCGAAAAAAGGGCAAGAAAAGTGTTTATTTAATTTGAATTGTTTGGCTAGCTCAATTTCTAGGAGGAAACGATAACTTATAATCGATAAATATTTATTTTAATTTAATGCAAGCATTTTTGTTTCTTTTGTGAGAAATCTTTACCCTTCATTTGCGCCCCCCAACTAATTTGATCCAGGGCCCCTTCAAGGCGCGCTACGCCACTGCTTATCAACCAACGGTGGCAACAAGGAGAGAGCAACACGCGTTACGTAATCGAATACAGTATAAAATCATCCGGTAAATATGATGTAAAATTCATAATACAACAATATTCTCTACTTACTTTATAGTATCCATCATTCTATCGGCAAACATGCGCGAGGTAGCTATTTAATATGTAATTTCCAAAAAACAAAACTACACTGTATCAACCTTATTTACCTATGCACTAAATAAATAACATTAAATAAAATTATTATTAATATGTATGCATACGGAACCTCAATCAAACCCCAACCAAACACCAAAATTCAAATTGGGTTATAAATGTCACTCACAATTTACTAATTTAATAAAATTTTATTCACCAAGTTTAGGTTTTATAATTATTTTAAAATTTAGTTCAATTTATTTGGTCCATTTTATTTTAAATGCACATTCATAATTATATTAATGAGTAAAATATGTACAAAATTACAAATTTTATAACAAAACAAAATACAAAAAGATGTAAGTTGATTTAGGCTGTTCTTCAAAAGATTTTATTTATGTTTTACCCCTTGAATTTTGATGAGACTTGGTGCAGTAATTAAGTACATTAAGGCAGAGTTAAGGATAATAACAAGGACTAATACGATAATAAATATGTCGCCTTCCTAGAATGAAAGTGGGATATCTGAAAATTTTCCGATTTTCATTTTTAGTACCACATAATAGATAAGTCAATTAGTTATCGAATAGCATATTTCACAAGTTCGTAGGATATATAATTTTTGAAGAGTATTACTTTAAATCTCAAGGTCACCATTTAAACTAATGTATTATTAAGATTTAAAATGTAATCTCAAAACTAGTATTTCCCAGATATCTCACTTTCATACTAAGAAGGCGATGTATAATATTCTTGAGATTGTTTGCCTTCATGTGGATTTGGAAATTATTTTCCTATGTTGAGTAGTTACCAAGAAAAAAATTTTTGTAAATTTTTAATTTTTTTAGTTATCTCCGTAACTACTCAGCTTTGGCCGCCAAAATTGTATTACAGCCTCACCATACCGTTAATACAGTTATTAAAATAATTCGCTTCCGGGGCCGATTCACCTATACTTATCCGGCTATACCCTTTGAACTATTAACGAAAAACTTAAAAATATTTCCGACTCTATCTATATGGGCATAGGGTTTCAATTGTTTTGTTGGCGAGTTCACACCAGAGATTGAAAAAAAAAAAAAACTTTTTTTTTAAATTTATAAAACAAACGTTTTAAAAATGTTTTAAAAATATATTCTTATGTTTTAAATCATGTTTTTATTAGTTTAATTTAAATATATGTTTTAAATATTTTAAACTTGTTTAAACAGGTTTAATTCCTTTAATTTCATATAGAAAAAAATTTTCTGTCTCAAAAAGCCAAATACGTG
Organism: Brachynemurus nebulosus; assembly: GCA_035578155.1. Classification (NCBI taxonomy): domain Eukaryota; kingdom Metazoa; phylum Arthropoda; class Insecta; order Neuroptera; family Myrmeleontidae; genus Brachynemurus; species Brachynemurus nebulosus. Next base: position 1,317,205 of record JAPWDM010000005.1, read on the forward strand.
ACGTCATACTAGGGAAGGGGGTCTCACAAATCTGACCAACTGTGACAAAGACGGGGGAGGGGTCAAAAAATCACGAAATTAGTGTGACGTACTGTATGGATGACCTCTAAGTAGTAGGGTAGGGTCGTGTAAGACGACGCACTTAACATTTAAGTGGCTATAAAAAAAAATAACGGAAAATGTTATAGAAGTGTATTTGTTCTAATACCTTAATGATTAGTTAACGCTGTGGCAAAGGATTTTTATTACAAACTCCATACCAATCGAATTAAATAAAAAAAAAAATCATAAAATGGGAAATGCACACTCTTACACGACTGGTTGTTTAAAAGTGCGCATTGAAGTCGGTAAGATGGCACAATTATTAAAAAGCTTAGTACTTTACACAAACCACATTTAAACAATCCGGCACCTACGTAACAGGTGAATTTCTTATGTTAGTACTTCTCCCTATTTTTCGTTATTCTAAACGTTGATCGTAAATATTCTAAACTAAGATCGTAAGTAAACGGTAGGTCGTAGCGAAAAAATAACGAATTTTTTAAAAGCTCAATCGAAGCAAGTTATGGGTGTTGGAAACAATGTTCCAACATATTTTTTATCATTGGAAACCATTCCAAAAATAATTTTTATTTTTTGAACAAAACATTGTTATTAATTGAACAATAATTTTAATTTTGTAGGAACCTTTGTAAAAAACATAAAAATATTCAATTTGTTTATAAAAATTAAAAACAATTCATTATTAAATTACAATTCAACAAGAACGCACGTATATATACGTGCGTTTCATTTTATATAACCATTATTATGGTGAATTGTAATGATTTTTTTGTATTAATGTAAAAAAGTTTTAAAATCTAAAAATTTATTATAATTTTCATACAATTATTGTTGTGAAAATAAAGTGCTTTATAATGTAAAAATATTGTGTGTTTAATAACTTAAAAAATTTAATTCTTCATGCTATAACAATGGGTATTCCAAACGTATTACGACTATTAAAACCTACTTTTCGTTATCGAAAATTATCGATATCGAACTAGTTTTTATAAAGGGCATAGCCGGGTAAGATAGAGAAAACGGCCCTTGACGCAAAATTGATTGTTTTTATAGAAAATAATACTTCTTGGCCTCAGATACATTCCTGCCAAATTTCAACCCTCTGAGGCTAATAGTTTATGAATACACAAACAGACAAAAATTTTCAAAAAAAATTTTTTTTACGGAATTACTGAGCCAATTTATTTGAGTTTAATATATATTGTGTACCCACCTTAAACAAAGTAATAAAAAAAAATTAACGTTATATACCTTTATTATGCTAACTTTTTTAAATTTTTAAATTTAAGTAAATTTTTTTTGGCACTTACGCGTTAGCGACACCCACCATTTTTTGCTCAATAATATGTCTCTTAGTACTCTATAACATATATTTTTACGGAAAAATTTTAGTTGGTAGATTATAGTAATATTTCAATACAAATGCATGTCATGTTCGGTACTACATATATTACTTATGTATAAAAAGGACCATAAAGTGAAGCATCTGCCTGATTTTTAAAACACAGTAGAACTCTGAGGAGTGCAATAAAATGTTCTCTTCCCCCCTGAATTGCAGTTATTGGAGTTCCTGTGACGGTTTAAAAAAATGTATATTTTGACTTGTTATAAAAAATATGTTTTAACATGTTAAAAAATAATTTTCAAGGTTAATTTTACCATGAATCTGAATATTTGAATGAAATAAATAAAATTATCTCAGCATATTTACTAATTAAAATTACATCTAACTCAATAAAAATTATGTTTTAGAAATTTTATTTAAATAAAGATAATAATAATAACAATAATACGTCTTAAATGTTATATTGTTTTAATAATAATAAACATTAAGTTAACAGATTGGAACAAAAAACTTCAACAATATATAGTAATAACAAAAGTCCGGCTAAAACTTGTTGTAGTAGTATTACATGTAGGTACATATAACTAACTTGAACAGACCCTCTCACTTGATGTTTTTGTTGCACTTCTTAAGGAGGTGCAGAAAGTGGATTTTTTCTGTAATAAAATTACATACGTTCATAACAACGACAAACAAGCTTAGACAAACGTCTAGCTTTATCTGCCGTTTGTCTTATTTTGCTAACACGATGACGCGTCATGGGGAATTATAACGAAATGACCAACTGGTATACTATTTTGATAGCTAATAAACTTTGTATGAAATTGTTGACGTCGTAATACGTGATGTATGAGCTAATAAAGTTTCACTTGACGTCTTACAAAGGAAAAAGCTCTAACAAAAGAGAAATCAATATCTATTTTGTTTTGTTAATAAAAGAAGACAAACGGCAGATAATGTTGGACTTTTGTAAATTTAAACTAGTTTATCGTAGTTATGAACGTATGTAATTGTATTATTTTAGAAATAGGGTAGATATTTTACTTTATAGCCCTTTTTATACATAAGTAATATATGTAGTACCTAATATGGTATGCAGTTGTACTGAAATATTACTATGTTCTATAAACTATAATTTTTCCATAAAAACATATGTTATAGAGTACTAAGAGACATATTATTGAACAAAAAATGGTGGGTGTAGCTAACGCGTAAGTGCCAAAAAAAAAATTTACTTAAATCTAAAAATTTTAAAAAATTTGTATAAAAATACACAATATATATTAAACTCAAATAAATCGGCTCAGTAATTTCGTAAAAAAAAAAATTCTTTTTGAAAATTTTTGTCTGTTTGTGTATTCATAAACTATTAGCCTCAGAGGGTTGAAATTTGGCAGGAATGTATCTGCGGCTAAGAAGTATTATTTCCTATAAGAACAATCAATTTTGCGTCAAGGGCCGTTTTCCCTATCTTACCCGGCTATGTCCTTTGCTATAATTGGTTAATTTTGGGCTCCATTAGTGATTTTATTACCAATAGAATATTTTTTAAAAAATTACTTTTTGTTATTGTTACTTTTCGTAATCGCAAACTTTTGAATTTGGAACTTGGTTTACACGAATTTACACTATACGGAAGTTTGCTGTATAGAATTCCTTAGAAAAGTTTAAAAAAAAAAAACATAATAAAAGAAACTGTCATGTAAGACTGCGTGCACCGTCTTACACGGCCCTGTACTGCGCCATCTTACACGCCTGCCTAATTATTATCAACAAAATCATCCTGTGGGAACTATCCACGCGTTTTGACACGAATTAAAGTGATCAGATCTAATTCATGACTAACTTTATTAGCCATAGAAATATTTATAACTTTTAACTTGTTTCGAAATAAAACTGACAATTAGTAACACGTTTCATATTCGAGAAAAATAATATCAAATCGTACTAAAAATTCTAAACTTATCTAGAATATCGGGATTATGTCGTAAACCAATATTTTTGGTGAAAAATTACAGATATCCTAACACTTCAAAACACGATTAAAATTAGTTACAGATTTCATTCCTGTTTCGGAAAACAAGAGTGTGCACTCTTACCGATCGCGCCATCTTACACGACCCTACCCTAACCTTTGAGGTTTTTCTGGTTCCGTGGTATACACTGCAAGACGAGCAAGTAAAAATAAAAATAGTTTTAAAAGCCCACGATGAAAAAGCTTTAAAAAAGCTCGTGTGTGGCATACCTGACCATATATTTTGTAGTATAAGGCCAATTCGTATCGGCGTAAGCGTAAGCGGCTTGCGCTCAAGTGTAAGCAATATGCGCTTGAAAACAAGCACATTTGGCTTGCTATTGATATGTATGTAGATTCCTGTCTCACTTTCCATGTTCAAGTGAGAAGGATCTTAAACGTTTGAGAATGGTCATATTGGCTGAAACATATCATAAGAGTTTTTATATACAATAAAAGTGGTATTTTGCCAAGTAAAGTGTTTTTACTTACTAATATCATACTAAAGTAATTTAAATTAGTGTGATTGGTTCATTGGTAATTTGAGGGTAAACAGGGTAATTTGAGTATAGATTTTCCATTTTTATTATCAAAACAACCCAGTTCCTTTTATAAATGTGATTGATTCGATAGAAGTTTTTTTTTTAGTGGTCCTAGGTGCCTAATTTAAAAATGAAAAATCAACATCAAAAACCTACATTTCGTTTCCAATTGCATCATTCTATCATTTTATTTACGGTTTAAGTCATTGAAAATTTTGGTATACTTGATGTCATCAGATACATCATGATAAAAGGAGGGGTGGGTATCGATAAGCTAAGGAAACTGACCCCAATATAACAAAAATTCGTCAAGTGTGTGTTTTTGACACGCACTAAGTAATGTCACCTCAGTGAAAGTGTTAATTTATGATTTTTTGGCTCGTTTTTTAAGTACAGTGAAAATACAGCCCTCTAGCGTTTATTCAATATATGCATGTACAACTCTATAATTATTATATTGTATATTATTATTATTATTATTATTATTAATTTTTCCCCCATTATAATCACACAACGAGATTAATATGTCATCCTTCGGTGACATAAAAAATCTAACCATATTTTTTTGGTATTTCCAGAGCCGGTGCGACCACATAGGCGAACTAGGCGACCGCCTAGTGTGCCAGCAATCGAGGGACGCCAAAAATCTGAAAACGTAAAAAAATAAATTTTGCAAGTACTGTTTGCATTTTTGCATTTTGCGAAATCTAAACCAACGGCGATAATAAAATGAACCATACCTAGGAATTTCGCGCTATTTTCGCGCTCAACATAACTGCTATTCAAATCTTCCCAACGCCTATAATTTTAATAGTGGTCGGAAAACGACACTTCATGTTACACGATCTAATGTTATTCCAATTAATAATAGAAATGATTCCAGGCTACAAGAAATATATCAAATGTTAAAAAATTGCTTTTAAACATTTCTCTAATGCTTTAAAAAGTGTTGATATTTTTCTGAATTACATGATCAGCCAAGTGGTCGGAAAACGACAATTCATATTACACGATCTAATGTTGTTATTCCAGTTAATGACGGAAATGATTCTAGCCTAAAAGAATGGTGCAGGAAAGACTGGTAGGCTTGGTGACAACATCAGTTGAACAAGACCATCGTCGAGCGCCAACAAAATATTGATCACATATACTTTGTGAAAAACTTTTACATATTAAAAAGTTAAAGATTCATTGTATGATTTTTAACTGTTATTATTATGCCCAAATAAGTATGATATTTATCAAGTTCTGGGACGCCAAAGGATATTTCGCCTAGGGCGCCAAAGAACCTTGCGCCGGCCTTGGGTATTTCTTATTATTTTAGTAAAATACAGGACCCTAACCTAACGCTACAACAATTTAAAAGTAAAAGTGACTACGTTTTCTTCACAAGAAAAATCGAGAAACTGTAGTCAAAATAGCTTTTTTTTGAAAATTGTTCCCTTTTTTACTATATCAAGTTTTTTTTAGACATAAACGCTGTATTTTATATAAAACTCGATATAATAAAAAAGGGTTCATTTTTCCAAAAAAAAAAGCTATTTTGACTACAGTTTGTCGATTTTTCCTGCGAAGAAAACGTAGTCACTTTTACTTTTAAATTATTGTAGCGTTAAGTTAGGATCCTATATTTTACTAAAATAATGAGAAATATCAAAAAAAAAATATAGTTAAATTTTTTGTTATATTATGGGATCAATTTTCTTAGCTTATCTATACCCCTATTTTGAATTAATCTCTGTTCAGGGGGTGGTCACGGAAGTCATGATCCCCCCTCCCCTATATCCGCTCTTGATTCATGTATATTTATGTAAAATAGGAAAACGATACATAATATCACCATATCACTGATTCACATTAAATATCTACAATGTACATATATATTTGGTATCCAAAGTCCAGAGGCGTTTTCATCAAAATAATCAACACTAAAATAAACAAGGTAAGACAGAGCTTGTAAAAACATGTTACATGATGCGTAAAACAATAAACAGAGTATTGTTGTTATTACTTTTATATGTTATTAATGCGTATTATTTTACATCTGACATAACCTACACAAATAGGTAAATTTATATATTGTTAAATATATTTTTACAATTCTGGTTCAATAAATTTCCTGGAGTGCAATTGATCATCATCTGAGAGTGGAATTAGCAGATGTCCGAATTCTCATACGTTTACCTTGCCCAAACTCTTCGACAAAATGTCCATCGGCAATCCAAATAAAATAATGACTGAATAGATTGGAAATACAAAGGTATTATTTATTTATTTTTTTTTTTTTGAATAAAAAAAAAGTTTATTTATGTACATAAAATTACTTTTGTTTCGATTACAAATAAACATTTTATAAATATTTCCCCGATTTCAATAAATGATTACATCTAGGGTAGGGCAGGTGGGGCAATTGCCCGGGGGCCCGGGTCTAAGAGGGGAGCCCGGACGCGTGATTAGGGGCCCGGCGAAAATGAGGTTTTTCTAATTTTGGGCTACAATTGTGATTGTTTGGGTTAGGTATATTTAGGGGGCCCGAGACTTTGTTTGCTCGTCGATGCTATTTTTAGAAAAAATGTCGGGCCAAAAAGAGGGCCCGCAAGCTGAATCAGGGGCCCGGGAAAAGTTAGACGAGGTTCTTTTTTTGCTCGCCAGTTATTTTTTCAGGGGAGAAAATTTTTCTTGTGCCCGGTGCCCGAGAGTCATCGCTCTCACCGGCCCTGACGGTAGGTAACTAAAACCAAGGTTTGTACCAATACCCTACTACCCCGGTATCACTCTAAAAATAGTTGTCGAATTTGAGAAAAAATAATAACCTTTTTATCTTTATATATAATAGCTATTTTTCCCTTTAATTATTTCCGTTAATAACAACTAATAAGGTTTATAACAAGTTTAAACAGGTGCAGGATCACAAAATTTTATTGGGTCTGTGGACATAAAAATTGTCAATTCAGCCCTGACTATAATACTCAAATTCCTGAGTTTACAATGCTGTTGCTGCAAGCGACATAACGCTTAGGTAATGGCAACAGTCTAAGGTCTGAGCAAATAGTGTATAAATGTTTATGGTGGGAGTGCTAAAGAAAGTGTGCCAGAGTGCTATTTTTTAGTGACCGACCGAACCTTCGGTTTCGATTTCGGCCAAAAAATCTAGTTTCGGCCATAGTTTCGGGTTCGGGCTTAGGTATAGAATCTAGGTTCGGCCAAATTTTTTTTAATTATCTCCATAACTACTCAGTTTTGGCCGCCAAAATTGTAGATATCAATTACTTACAGTCTTACCATACCGCCAATATAGTTATTAAAATAATTCGCTTCCGAGGCCGATTCACCTATACTTATCCGGCTATACCCTTTAAATAATTTCCGTTTTCTTGGCTTTATCTCTTTGATTATTGTACTTACGTAAATTTGAAAATTTGCAGTTTGTTTTTAGAAAAGAACAGAAGATTGATTTGTTTCGAATGTAAGAATTATTTAATTTTTTTAACAATGACTCATGCTCAATTGTATTTGAAACGGGGTATACAAAAATTTTACCTAACAACTGAATATTTACGTTTGTTTTTAATAAATTTCAAATACTATATAATTTTAATGTATTGTATTTATAGATTTGTACCAAATTTTTATCGTTTATTGTGAAATTTCATGTTAGTCGTAGATAAAGTATAGTACGTAACTCGGCTGCGCGGCTCTTACGTAACTTTTTCGCTCGTATGTAATATGCAACTTACAACCTCAATCACGTAATATACTATTACGGGATTTTTCTTAAAATTTTCATTATACTCGATTTTTTTCAATTCTCCATACTTCAAATTACCAAAAACACTTCTTTTTACCTATGGGACGGCTAGGTTTACATAAACCTAGCCGTCCCTTTTGTTTTACATGTTTTCTCGAAAACTGTTAGAGCATCTAATTTTTTACTGACACACCTAAATAATACCTAAAATACACCTATTCTTCATCTAGTTGTTTTTTGGGATTTTTAAAAATTTTTGTTTTGGGGACGGCTAGCTTTATGGAGGTCCATTTTATTACATCATTACATCATAATATAAGATAAACCATTCAAATTATGGGCCTATTCGTACCGCACCAAGTCAAAGTGTCTTGCTCTTACTTTTAAGACCATTCCACTTGCTTTGAAGAACTTTTGTCTTACTTTGGAGATATTTGTATGTTCCTGTCTCACTTTGATACGATGATTGTAGCATACATAGTTTATAGTCAGTAATAGCGTTCGGTATACATCGTACATATCCTTCACCCTTCTCTCAAGAACACGGAAAGTGAGACAGGAACATACAAATATCTCCAAAGTAAGACAAAAGTTCTTCAAAACAAGTGTAATGTTCTTAAAAGTAAGAGCAAGACACTTTGACTTGGTGCGGTACGAATAGGCCCTATGCTACGAATGATCTAAATTTAGGACAATAAAATTACATGTAGCATTGTTGTCATTGTTGGTTGAATTGCCACCTATGAATGATACTGATAACTTATCGCATGTTTATTGTCTTGTTTATACTCCTGCTGGCACTAATCATGTACTCACTGCTCAGAGTTACTCCATCTATTAATCAAACGTTGAACTTACATTATAATGTAAGTTCAGTACTATACTACGTGAAACTGCGGCATATGGAGGGTAGATACCAGGAGCACCATCTCTGTATCAAAAAGTGTCCATAGAAAGGCGTAAATAGTGGCGGCGCTACTGTAGCAAAAGGGTAAATTTAGAGAAGTAAACAAGGAAAGAAAAACATCCGCGTTGTTATGTAATTATTGTTTTTTTATTATAATTGTTACATATAATAGTTTTATTATTTTAAAAATTTTTATAAAACTCAACACAAAAAAATCACTATACTCTTTTGCTACTCTAGCGCTATTCTGGCGAGTTTTTGAACTGTTACTTAGTACTTAAAACGGGACACTTTTTGAACTATTTTTCTATTGTTTTCCGTACACGATAGTCCTCCTTATATTCTACACTCCATACTGCGGCAAAATTAAGTTTATACTCATAGAATTGATCAAAAACAGTCAAACACTGAATTTTAAATTTTACTTTATATACCCAGATCAAACTTTTGATAGTACGAATAAAAGTTTAAATAATAATAAAATGTATACCGTCCAATTACTACAGTGGTCTTAACCGGACAGCATTTTCACGCGAAAATTGCCATTGAAGTATAAAAATGGCCAATTTTGAATCCTTTAACGAACGAAGTGGAGCAGTGTAAACAATTGACTTTGTGTAGTATTTCGGAATATTTGATTTAAAAGAAATTTTCGCGTGAAATTCCTGTCCAGTTAAAAAAGATTCCATTGTATTAATAATTATTAATAATAATAATAATAATTATTAATACAATGGAATCTTTTTTAACTGGACAGCAATTTCACGCTGTTAATACCCGTTTAAACAAACCATATGGAAAAATTTTTTTGTCTCAAAATGCCGGACTTTTTACTGCCAGTGATAATTACAATAGATAAGGTTACAAAAAAAGAGAAAAGAAAAAAAATCAAAGATCCCAACATCAAAAAGTGAACCCTAGAAATTAGTATTAGCGTTCGGTATGCATCGTATACAGTATACGATGTATACCGAACGCTAAACTTGACCCTTCTCTCTAGAACATGGAAAGTGAGACAGGAATATACAAAAATGTCAAAAGCAAGCCAAGTGTAATTTAAAACAAGTGCAAATTGATTCAAAACGAGAGCAAGTGGCTTTGGCTTAGACCGATACGAATCGGCCCTATGTTCATAAAATTGAATACTATTTAGAATTATACCATATTTGGGAAAATCTGTCACAGATGGCGGCACCTGTACTAGTGAATATCGCCATATTGCAGGACGAGTTAACTCGTCTTAATCATTTAAAGAGTCAAAGTTTAATGCTAGTTATAAATTGTAGAACCAACTCAAAATAGTTTTGAGTATAAGTCAAATTGATAATCCAAATTTTAATATTAAAAGTAAAATTTTTTGTCTCAAGTTATTGAAATTCTCTTACAATTAATGAAACCGTACAAAATTCTCTAAAAAAAAAATATCCACCAAAAGCGAATTGGATTCACACAATTAGGGTGCCGTACAGCAAGCACTGAGCAATCAATAGGCCAAATTAATTGGTCGATTCTGTAACTATTAACAGTCTGTAAAACCTCTGTTAGACTGTTAAATTACAGAATGTTAAAAAATGGTATTCTGTACGCAATTTTTAACAGAAATGTTAGCTAACATTCTGTTATTTCTCTGTAAACTTTACAGCACTCAAAACACTCGCCATAAACTTTACAGAGCTGTTAAATAGACTAATCACTATGGATATTATTAAATATTGGTAATTTTGATTTTTGCGTTTTTTACAAATTCAATATTTTGACGTTTCAATTTGTCATTTTTTGAATTATTTGATATCCGTAAGTATGTAATCATGAAGTATTTTTTGTAGTAAGAAGACTGTTGAGAAAATAGTGCAGTGTTCTTAAATCGGACAGGATGTTTTTTCAAATAAAATAAATTTATTATGAATTATATTTTTTTTTATAAACAGTGAATGTTTTCGGGACAAAATCGCACTGACACAATTTGTCCACATGAAGCGTTTTACCTTTTCTTGACAGTGCTTCAGTTATTTAATTAATATATTTCATCAAGTATTCTTATTCATAGTACTGTCAATTCTTATTTTGTTGTTTACGTATTTAATACACAATGCATTGTCTTTTGATAGGGAATAAGCGCTCCTTACTTCACTTGTTTTCACAATTTTTTTAAAAACATTATTACCCATAAAAGTGTCAATAATTTATGAAAAATTTTCCCCAGAGACTTGGTGGGCTTAAAGTATTTCTAAAACTATCGGTATCGATATCTATGGAAACCTCCGATGTGTGTAAATTAGATATCGAAATTATAGCATTATAGGTACATATGCTTATTTTACCATTTGACGAGTGACGTGAAATATTATACCATTATAAGGAACTGGTTGTCTAGAGAATTCCCGAATATCTAATTTAGAAATAGCTTAACCCATAATCATGATAATTTTACGTGAGTTTAATATACATGAGTAATGTACATAATTTACCTCTCCATTTAACATAAATCGCTATAAGAGAATTAAACTTTATTTATTTATATTTAAATCTTATTAAAATTTGCTTGTTATTTAAAATATTTTTTTCAGTAACAGTACACTGTCGAAATGTCCATAATTTTCCGATAATCTATATGGTTCAATATCTACTAACCCTATTAAAATCAAAATTTTAGCTTTAGAAACCTAAGAGATCGGGGGGAAGGTGGTCATTTCTCCTTTTTTGGGGGGTCAAAGTCATCAAGACCTAACATTCCTCTGAAAAAAACCTCTTTAACAGACGGACAGACGAAGTTATAGTTAAAATGAAAAAGGAACTTATATAACTCAAAAAAATCTAGTGATGACATTAGACGGACCGTTTATTTGTCACTTATACAATAGAATAAATATACTATATTCTGTTGGTAAATATAACAATTTATTTAAAGCTTAATAACAATTAATTACAACAAAAATTCCCAAATAAAAGACTTAATTAATTTGTACAAATTAAGTCATGCACCTCCACCTCATGCTTCTGTTTAAGTATATGCGTCGTGAATTTCTTATCACATACAATACACCGAAAACTTGACGAGGGTTCCCCAGTGTGCTTCACCAGATGTAATTGTAAATGTTGTTTACAAATAAATGTCCGTTCACAAAGTTCACATTTAAAGGGCCGTTCACCGGTGTGAATCATTGTATGTGTTTTCAGGATGTGCCTTCGATTAAAGCTGCGGCCACACGTCTCGCATACGAACGGTCGTTCACCTGTTTCGGCAAAAAAAAAATACCTGTAGATAAATGAGATTTCAACTACTTCCCAGGGCTGGTAAGTAAGTTTAGAACAATTTGTCACATTTTAAATTAAAAAAAATAAATAAATAAATAAATAAATGCCGTCTTCGATATTTTCAAGATATCTAAATGTGGTTGAAAGGGATAAGTGTCCGGCTGATCGGGGCCTTAAAAAAAGGGTTTAAGTTTTTAAGGGCTGATTCTCAGCAAATTTCAATTTTATGTCGACAGCAGTCAGCAGGAAAAACGCCAAAACAATTCGTACAAGGGCATTCCTACCCATGCTTATCCGCCAATAGCCTTTGTGTTTTATTTTTAAATATTAAAAAAGAACCTTAAATAATGAACTGGAAGGCCTTTATGAAGATATTTTGTCTTTCCAAAAAATCCAAAATTTATATTTTATAAATAAAAAAACTAACTTTAATAATATTTTTTAAATTACAATATTTATTACATTTATTATACCAGTTAGTTCACTTTTTTTCTAAATTTACTATGCCTCTTATATTAGTATTAAAATAAATCATTTTAAACACATATAACAATACCACTGAATTCCGATATAAAAATGGAAGAAGTGGTGGGCAAGGTAATGTGGAATCCCTAAAAGGCATTAACTGGATACTAACTCAATACATGTACAAAATTTCATCCCTCTAGGTTTACTCAGAGAGTCTCTAGGCGTGTTAGAAAAAAAGCAAAAAATTAAGGAAATATTGGCGTAAAATCGTGAGGGTAACGGTTAAAAGTTGAAACTTCCAAAAAGCAGTGGCTGGCTATTAACTTGACCTATACATAAAATTTCAGCCCTCTAGGTTTATTTGGGGAAATTTTGACCTTGACTCCCTACGTTAATTCTAGGGGGCTGTAAGCGTGTTAGATCCAACCAAAACACTTTTTTTCCTTTCTACTCCCTCCAAATCACCCTAGGAAGCTGAATTTTGGATATATTGTAGGTAATTGGAAGAAACATTATTTCCGACCGGTTTGGGAAAGTTTTATTGTTTTCTCGCCCGTCCCCGTCCCCCGCCACCCCCTTAAAAGTTAGGTCGGGTCCAGAATTTGGTTAAAATATGACCCCACTTTGACGGTATTGTTCTCAAAAATTCGAATAAAAAAGAATAGACTTCCTCTGATGACTGAGACATTTTATTGTAAAATTTCATAGTATGGTTCATTTCAGTTAAATTTAACCATGCTTCGTCACTTTGAATTTAAATAATTTCCGTTTTCTTGGCTTTATCTCTTTTATTATTGCATTTATGTAAATTTTAAATTTGCAGTTTATTTTTAGAAAATAATAGAAGATTGATTTGTTTCGAATATAAGAATTATTTAATTTTTTCACGAAAACTCATGATCAATTGTATCTGAAATGAGGTATAAAATATCATGTGACAGCTGATATTTTTTGATAAAAAAAGAAGTGTTTATCGTTTCATTTAATTTTTTTATTTGCAAGATAATATGTGTGTTATATTGATGGTTCTCTCACGGTCGGGCTCTTTAATTTATCTATTCAGGTAAGTGATAAATAAAATTTTAATTCAATAGGGATATTTTCATAAATTTTCTGGAGAGCTCACCTGTATGCGTTCGCATATGATTCTTTAAAGTTTTATTTTGGGTAAAACTTCGATCGCACACTTGACATTTATACGGACGAACGCCAAGATGAATTCGTCGATGTGTATTCAACGCTGAATCTGTACGAAATATTTTACCGCAAAATTCACAATTATAGCTTCGTTTGCCTGTGTGGACATTGATGTGTTCCGACAGACTGGTTGGTCGAACAAAACTCTTATCACAATGTGGGCAATTATATCGAATGTCACTGTGAACGATTGCATGTCTCGCGGTATGATATTTACTCTTATAGGTTTTCTTACAAATGCCGCAAGAGTATCGTCCATTTTCATCCAAAATAATGTTATCTTTAAATGCCGCGTATGGTTTGATATTCGGTTTAATCGGTTTAAAGTCTTCATCCTTCACTTCTACTTCCTCGGAATCGTCTTTCATTTTTTTCCGTTTAATTTTTCCGGCTAAACAACGTTTTTGATGTCGCTGAAGGTGATATTTTCTTGTGAATCTTGACGAACACTTAACACAAATATGGGCCCGTGTTTTCCTTGCAGTCACTGGTTTCGGTGACGGTTGTTCAGTGGTGTCGTTAAAAAAGTTGTCTAATGATTTCACATCATTATCGGAATCACCGGTGGGGACTTCTTCTTTTATTTCGTTTTCAATTTCATTTCCATTAAAATTTATTGATCCACTGTCTTTGAATTCTTGCGAATCATTTTTAAATTCATTATCAATTTGTGACACTAACTGACGTAATGTGAGATCAGATTGCACGCAAAGTACCCGAAAACGGTACGCAATATCCAGTTGAATGACACAACCTTGACATATTGAATGTGGTAGATTATCGTCGTATGAGATCTGTAAATATTTCGATGCAATTAAGGTATGTAACTTTAAATAATTAATTAGTAGCAGATGACTTTTCTATATAAATAGTAGGTACAATTATGCAGTATCAATTGAGGAGCTGGGTGGAAAAAGGGCGTAAGTCGCTTTACACCCTTTTTCCTTAACATTGATTTTCTAACTCTTTAGAGTGTCTACTTATAGTAAACAAATTTTTACAATGACCAGAAATCAATTAATGCCCCTACGCTACGATAATAATTTGAAGCGTATAACCCATATTTGCAAAAAATTAAATATATAATTAGTAACTTACAACTAAGAATGAATTTTTACAGTACATGACACATAATAGCCTTTAAAAGATATTTCTGGTCCTATGATGTACAGTATGATACAGAAAAAAAAAAAAGAAAAAATCTAAATTTATTTTTTGGGGCAGTTAGCTGTGATTCCGTATTTTGAATTAACTTTCACTTCTAAACAACTTTTTCAAATTATATTTTCTTATATTTTCGTTAATTATAGTACTTTACTCTTAAGCTATATTTACATTTTTAAGCCCACCCTCGATACAACCAGATATGTCCAAATATCTGTGGGTGCTTTTTTAGCCTAAGACCAAGTACTAACTTTTATCAAGAATAAAATTTTCTGAAAAATTTGATATAAAATAGTTTTCCACATATAACCAACTTTCAGGCGGACACTGTACAAGTATCCATATAAAATATTCATGAAATTAACATGAATCAAATGTTTTGGTTTAAAATTTAATAAATGTGCTGACAAAGTTTAATTAGAATTTCAGAAAAAGGAAACAACTTATGTTTTTGTTCAATCAAAATTTTATCTACAAAAAGGGCGTAAGTCATACTTCGGAAAAATTCAAAAAATTATGCAATAACAACCGATATTTACTGTTTTTTTTAATCTTAATGCATAGTGTATTATTAGTGCTACCAATTGTATAACACGACAATTACCAGTTTTTCAGTTTTCATCTTCATACTAGGCACCCAAACTTTGAAATCATCTCAAAACGGTATTTCTGTACTTACGCCCTTTTTCGACCCAGCTCCTCAATTGTTTATTCGTACCAAAAGAAAAGAATAAACATTTTACGGGTGTAGACCAAAAAATAGTTATTTCCGGGACTGTCGGATTGAATGTAAGAGAAAAAAATATTGTAATTTGTCGTAACAATAAATTAACAAGTAAGTATTTACTGTCGAATCGACTGTAAAAAAATTAATTTAACTGATATTTTTGTGAAGTAATTAGCCAATAAATTACACAAAAATAAAACAATGTTTTACACCGTTTACATTAATACGAAATATTTTATACAAAAGACCGTAATATATCGAAATCAAAATTTATAAGTCCTAACAAAATAAACTATTTGCGAAAATGCATACAGAAATCATCTATACAATACTTTAATATTAAAAATAGAAAAATTTTGTTAGCTTATGAGGATTAAATAAAATAATAAAAATATTTTAATTACTTGTATTGGAGCGCATTCCATTACTGCTTCCGAAATCATTGCATATCCAGCTGCAGAAGAAAATAAATCAATCCGATTTTCAGAGCGTTGCAAACAAATACGACAAATATTTTCTAAATCTTCGTTTGATATATTTTCGTGGGTCATTTTTACTAAGTTCAAATAATATTTTCAAACAAATATTTTGGTATTACATGTAACACATATAACTACCGTTAACTGGTTAGCATTATCATCATCACCTACATATCTGGTATATAAAAACATATTTTAGTCGTTCACTTATTCAAAATTGTAATATGAATTATCAAAAGTCATGTTAAATTTTTTTTAAATTAGAAAATATTAATGTTTTATATGTAAAATGAAAACAATATTCAAGATAATTTATACATAATATATGGATTTAAGAACAAATTTAACAGACAATTACTGAAGCACTTGAATTTGAACCACATAGTCCAAGAGGTCTAAAAGCTAAGGTACATTTCATTTTAATGAGTTTTGTACTAATTGAATTGTAAATACAGGTAACTCCCCGAAGAACACAGGTACTCCTCCCCGAATTACACGGTTTCAAACAACACGATTTTTAAGTAATTCTTCTGAAAAAGAATAAAATACATATATATTTGATATAAAGTAACATCGGTCCTCAATGTACGCGAATATATCAGTTCCATGTGGATTTGATTTACACGAATAAAAATCGTGTAAATTGAATCTGTCATTATAAAAGAAAAAATTCGTCAAGTGCGTGTTTTTGACACGCACTAAGTAATGTCACCTCAGTGAAAGTGTTAATTTATGATTTTTTGGCTCGTTTTTTAAGTCCAGTGAGAATACAGCCATCTTGCGTTTATTCAATATATGCATGTACAACTCTATAATAATGTTTCCCCCACTATGATCACACAACGAGATTAATATGTCATCCTTCGGTGACATAAAAATGCTGGAAATAAAAACTACTAAAATTTTTGAGAATTTTATAATAGAAATGATAACGAGTATGTATGATAAAATGAGTATGTAGAAATTTACATATTTAAATTTTAAAAATGTCAATTTCGACATCGATAAATTTCGATAACGAAAAGTAAGTTTCGACATCGATAATTTTCGATAACAAAAAGTAGGTTTTGACAATCCCAATATGTTCGGAATACCCACAACTTGCTTCGCTTAAGCCTTCAAAAATTTCGTTATTTTTGAGCTACGATGCACCGTTTACGAGATATTTACGATCAAACGTTTACGTTTACGAAAAGTATCGAAAACTAATTTTTTCGAAAATATTCTATTGGTGACTAAATCAATGGGACTAACAGAGCCTAAATTAACTAGTTATAACCAATCTATGATAAATTACGCGGTATCGAGAATTTTCGATAACGAAAAGTAGGTTTTGACAGTCCCAATATGTTTGGAATACCCATAACTTGCTTTGCTTTAGCCTTCAAAAATTTAGTTATTTTTGAGCTACGATGCACCGTTTACGAGATATTTACGATCTAAGTTTTCAATAAATTTTTATGATAGACCGATTTCAGAGCTAACGAATGCTCAATTCCATTCTATTTTAATCAAAACAATCGAAATAAATACGCATTACATATAAAAATGAGTATGTAAGTATGTAATTCAAATGGAGTTTTATATTTAACAAAATAAAATAAAATAATTAAACGGAACGTTTTTTTATATTTTTTTATTTTCACACTTGTAATAGAAAATGCCTATCTTTTGTGATCTCGAACAACACGATTTCAAAGAACACGGAATCAATTAATCGAGTTCTTCGGGGGATTGCTGTACATACGGTAAATGCTGTAAAATGGCATCAATTAGATCATTTTTAACCTTTTTATGTATTCGATTTTCGTACACTTTCTTATATCTTATTAAATAATAATTATAAAATTTATAGAAAATATCCACAAGGCTGTAAAATTTGCAGTAATCAAAAGTGAAGAATTTAAATTTTTCGTCTTTATTTTTTATAAAATTAAAGATATATACATATAATGGCGTCTTGTAAATTTTTATTAATTCAAATAAACTGAGGCATGTAATGGTCGGGTCACAGACTAGAGTAGCAACTTAACTCTAATTTTTAACAAAAAGCAACCACGAGCGTTCTAGTTGCTGGATTTTTTTTTTAATCAATTCAAAATTTAAAAAGGAATAAAAAATTCCAATACTATTTTTTTACCAAATACCGGCGTCACTGTGAAAAGTTGAAATTAATAAAAGTAATAGGTAGGATACATGTATAAATTTTGTATTTGTAGTATTCTCTAAGCACAATTGATATATAAATACCCCTGTCGCAGCATCTGCATAACATAGCGAATTTCCAAATCTTGGGCACTGGCGGATCTCATCTAAGACCTGTACCTATTTAAAATAGTTTAGCTTTCTAAGAGTAAAAGAATTTTTAAAATCGGTTGGGTAATTAGTTTTGGTATTTTTGGGGACGCAAGAACCCGAACGAATTTTGTGCAGCATAGTTGTATCCATCTAAAATAATTTAGTTCTCTAGCAGTGAAAAATTTTTAAGCATCGGTTCGATAGCTTATTACTGGCGTTTTCGGATCTGCAAGATCCCGGTGGACCTCATTAAAAAATCAGCTCGACCGTATATTCTAGGCGGACTTTATGTAATATATATATATATATATATATATATATATATATATATATATATATATATATATATATATATATATATATATATATATATATATTCAAAACCCGTTGTGTAGATTCTACGCCGCATTTGCATCCGCAGGACAGTTGTGGATCTCAGATAACACAACCTGTACCTATCTAAAATAGTTTACCTCGGTAATAGTAAAAAAGTTTCAAAATCGGTCAGTTATTTTATTTTTGCACTTTTAGGTCCTACTGACACTTCAGACCTTACATAACGTAATCTATATGTATCTAAAATGGCTTAGCTCCCCAACAGTGAAAAAATTTTCAAAATCGGTCGGTTAGTTTATTTTTCACACTTTTGGATCCGATGGACCCTGGCAGACTTTACATAACGTAATCTATATTTATCTAAAATAGTTTAGCTCTGTAACAGTGAAAAAATTTTCAAAATCGGTCGATTAGTTTATTTTTACCACTTTTGGGTCCCGTGGACCCTGGCGGACCCTAAATAACGTAATTTATGTCTATCTAAAATAGCTTAGTTCCGCAACAGTGAAAAAATTTTCAAAATCGGTCGGTTAGTTTATTTTTGACACTTTTGGATCCCATGGACCCTGGCAGACCTTACATAACGGAATCTATATTTATCTAAAACAGTTTAGCTCTGTAACAGTGAAAAAATTTTCAAAATCGGTCAGTTAGTTTATTTTTGACACTTCTGGATCCTATGGACCCTGGCAGACCTTACATAACGGAATCTATATTTATCTAAAACAGTTTAGCTCTGTAACAGTGAAAAAATTTTCAAAATCGATCAGGCTGTTTATTTTTGACACTTTTGGATCCTATGGGCCCAGGCGGACCTTACATAACGTAATCGATATTGATCTAAAATAGTTTAGCTGTGTAACAGTGAAAAAATTTTCAAAATCGGTCAGTTAGTTTATTTTTGACACTTTTGGGTTCTATGGACCTTGGTGGACCTTACATAACGTAATTTATATTTATCTAAAATAGTTTAGCTCTGTAATAGTGAAAAAATTTTCAAAATCGGTCAGTTAGTTTATTTTTGACACTTCTGGATCCTATGGACCCTGGCAGGACTTACATAACGGAATCTATATTTATCTAAAACAGTTTAGCTCTGTAACAGTGAAAAAATTTTCAAAATCGATCAGGCTGTTTATTTTTGACACTTTGGGGTCCTATGGACCCAGGCGGACCTTACATAACGTAATCGATATTGATCTAAAATAGTTTAGCTCTGTAACAGTGAAAAAATTTTCAAAATCGGTCAGTTAGTTTATTTTTGACACTTTTGGGTCCTGTGGACCCTGGCGGACCTTACATAATGTATTCTAAATCTATCTAAAATAGTTTAGCTCTGTAACAGTGAAGAAATTTTTAAAATTGGTCGTTTAGTTTATTTTTTACAATTATGGGATCAGTAAATCCTGGCGAAACTCATACAAGTCTAGTACTCTAACAGTAAGAAAAGGGTTCTAAGGATCTCATATAACTTATGGCAGTCCGTAAACTTCTTGCGGAAATCATTTAATTAATTAATTCAAATACTTTAACTTACTAACTGTGAAAAAAATTTTAAAATCGATTGGTTAATTAATTTCTGGCCTTTTTAGGTCCCGAAAACCTTGACCTCACATAAAATACCTTAAATCCATTTGAAATGGTTTAATTTTTTAACATTATTAATTATTAGTGAAAAAATTTTCAAAATCGATTCAAAATATTTTTCCGTACATACATATGTACATTGTACATATTTTGTTTTATTTCGTATATTTAATAATATTATATCATAACATAATCTTCAATTTCTTGTTTACTTAAAAATTCAATAAAAAAAAAAAAAAATTCTTCATTACATTAGCTTAGAAAATCTGTTTAATTTACATTTTTTAACATGGGATAGAACCATGCTAATTATAATGCAATAAATGAGAAACAAAACTCTATACATGTATGTGTGTTATATCACATATATGTGAATAGTTTTCACTTGTTCTCACAAAATTCTTTAATAAAAAAGTGAAATATTTTTATACTTAATAAAGAACTGAGATATAAATATAAATTACTTATTAGACTAACAAAGAAAGAATAAAAGTGAAAATTTACATTTTCTCGAAAAATACTTAAAATAGAAAGAAAATTATAAGAATATTTTCTTCATAATTTTTTTTTTCCTTTTCAACGATGTAAAAATCGAACTGCCTTATGATAGGATCGAATGATAAAAAATGGTCAGAAAACCTACTTCTGGGCATCCGACGTGTCTGGCTAACGAACTTAGCCAAGCCAATTCAGAATCCAGTCCGCACACAAAATTTCATAAGCGTTAGACGTTTCGTTCGAGAGTTATCGTGGGAACACATAAATATATATATATATATATATATATATATATATATATATATATATATATATATATATATATATATATATATATATATATATATAAATTTTAGTGAATATCATTTTCGTATTCTAGGGACCTCAAAACAGATTTCTGCCATAGTCCCGGACTCAGATTGCGTCATGACACCTATTGTAATAGCTGAATTTCGAGTTTTCGAAATTCGCTAAAAAGAGAAATTATAACATTTTTTTAGAAAGGGAAAAAACTATTGACAAATATGATATTTTAGAATGAATACGTAGACTAAAATCAAACATTTATAAGAATACTTGTCAAATTATTTATTTTTATCAATTTTTAGCATTGAAGCCGTGGTTTAATCAAAAAATAGTATTCGAATTTTATATTTTATTTTAAATTCTGCATCAATTAAAAAAAAAACCAGCCACTAGAACGCTCGTGGTCAATTTTTCAATTTCTAAGCAACTTTTTAAGGGTAAGTTGCTAGCCTAAGACCAATGAACACTATTATATTATACTACTAGACAAAGCGTAAAGCCAGTTTCTAGGCATTTTTCTTGAAACAGGTAACAGAGTGAGACGAGTGAAATTTAATGAAATAATATAATGTCAATTTTTGAGCAAATGCGACTATAATTATTGCAGGACATAATTTGTATACGTACGTATTTTGAAAATAAAGCAAATACCACTTTTTTTCTTTCAAAATTTTGCAGTTTCTTCTTAAAAAAGTAAAATTTTATTATCAGTTATTATTACGCGAGAGTTTGTATTTTTTTCGAATAAATTTGGGTTTATCTAACGAAAATTTGTTGCCTAGCAATTCTTCGAGTTAAATTGTTGTTAGGCAAGAAATTTGAGTGGTAGAAAACACAAATTTATTCAGAAAAAAATATATAACTCAAGTGTAATACGGTAAGATAATTTAACGAATAAAATAAATTAGTATTATTCATATTATAATTTAATATATTGTTACTATGGTTCTGAAGCCAGTAAAATTTTTATCGTGTTTATCTACAATGAAATGACCAATGAAATGTTTTGTACCATTTTTATCGCTGTAAAAAAGTCTGCCCTAACTTTTTCCATGGTAAAAGTGAAAAAACTAACAATATTCTTATGGTATTTGATACACATGAGTTAAATTATCAATATTATATTTTTACAATAATTATTTAAAAACGTTACTAAGGATACAAATCCATTACTATATTACAGAATACTATTAAGGTCGGAACTTGGTCGTAACTGGTTACCTCAATTACACATTTTTATAATTAGTCTACAATCTATATAATATAATATATAATATGTTCACTGGTTTGTGGGTCGGGTCTAAGAAGTTGAAATAAAAAATCAATATAATTGATCCCAACGTATACGACTATACCTTAACTAAAAACGTCACAGTAACACAGAACTGAAAAATTTAACAAAAATTAAAATATATTCAAAAAATTTGAAAACAGTCTTTTTAAATACAATTATCAGTCAACTCACTTATGACCAGACATGGGAAATAATGGCCCCTAACAGAATCGTCATATAAAATATTTTGTACTGGGGGCTACGAATAGAGCTGGAGGGCTGTCATAAAACGTAAAAATATTATCAATCTTTTTAAAAATCAGTTTTACCACGTTTTACTATTAATACCACATCGTTAATGTTGTTTTGTGTCTGTTTGTGTTATTTAATTATCACCAATATTATGAATCATTTTGTCTGTTATATGTACATACTAGAGATGCTTGATATATCGATAACTGTTATTTTGTAACTAGTATAGAAAGATAACAGTTATCGTCAATAACTGGAATACCCAGTAACTGGTTACTTAAATAACTCCTTTGGAAATATCGATAACATAGGTCAATATTAATATATTCGAAAGCAAGGATCACAGTAATTTATTTTAACCACCTACGGAGAATTTCAAAATCAAACGCCCCAGAGAAGTTACACATTTTCTATTGTAGCACATTTAAAAAAACCCTTAAAAATGAACTATTGTCTATTGTACAGTTATCTATTTGTATTTGTAATTTTGTATCCATAAAATTGTTAAAATTGTGTATATAAAGCCTAAATCCTTGTATAAACAAGTATTTGAACAGATATTGCAGATTATTTAGTATCCGTCAGTATTATAGATCTGTGCATATTTCACTAACAGAACCGTTTATACACATATCGAATATCTTACAATATGTTAAAATATCCAAATACCATACCAGTTATTATAATAACTGTTATAAATAACAGTTATTTTTCAGTAACTGTTATTGCAATAACAGTTATTAGAAAATAACCGTTTAGCTCATCTCTAGTACATACATATCTTTATATTTTTCTAATGCAAAAACTAAACCATGTCGAGACATGTGTATGGGCTATTGGAGTATACATTACTGATACATATAACATAATATAATACATTTTGTTTATATTAAGCGGGTATAAAGAAGGTGAGATATACATGTTATTTTAAATAATCGCAAAGGAAATAGAGATGTTTTTTTTTTTTTTAAATTCTTTTTAAAATTAAAATTATATACTAAATTATGAAAAATGGGTAATTTTTGATTTTTACTGATTTGTTCTCAAAAGCTTCCTTAGGCTAGTCTTCAAATCCAGAGGAAAATCCTCAGCTTTGTAATAAAATTTATAGCCCCCAAATTCAAAATATTTTATATGGCGATTCTGTTAGGGACCACTGTTTTCCCAAGTCTACTTATGACCGCGTTCATGTTTCCTTAAACTACTTGAATCATAAAATCCTTTCTCACAAAACGAGCACACAAAAGGTGTTTCACCAGTATGTATCCTGACATGAATCGTCAAATTGCCCTTTTGTGCAAAACATTTGCCACAAAAAGAGCATTTATACGGTTTAATACCATCATGCAAACGTAAATGGGTTTTTAAGTGTGTACTTTGCGCAAACTTTTTATCACAAATATGGCAACTGTACGGTTTTTCACCGGTATGTTTCAGATTATGGATCCTTAACGAACCTACATGGGCGAACGATTTGTGACAAAGATGACACGAGTAAGGTTTATCGCCCGTATGCACACTACTATGAGTTTCAAGACCAATTTTACTAACAAAACTTTTGCCACATTCACTGCACAAAAATGATTTTTCAGCATTGTGTCGAAGTTTATGAGTTTGTAAATAAATTTTTTTACTAAAGCGTCGATCGCATATTTCACAGGCAAATGGTCGTGCCACATTTTCGACGCATGGGCGTCTCCGTAACGGTACATGTTTCCGCTCTTTTTTGGTAGATATTGAGGATGGATTCAAATGTTTTTTCTGCATGTGAATTTGACACTGTTTTGATTGTTTAAAGGCTTTGCCACAGTAGTAACAAATATACGGAGTTTCGCCGGTATGAACTCTGAGATGTGTTTGGAGTGTTACAGCTTGAATGAAACCTTTACCGCAGATGTTACACTGATGCGGACGTTCGCCAGTGTGCGTCATCATATGTCGACGTAAATTTCCACCTAGACTAAATTTTTGTCCACATACAGCACATTCGTAGGGTTTTTCTTTGGTATGAGTTCTCATGTGACTATTCACGTGACGAGCACTAACTACTTTGCCACATACGGAACAAGCAATTCGTTGTACGGATAGATTTTTCTTTTTTTCAGAATTTTCTTTTGTATCTTCGCTATTTTCATCTTCTGTGCATCCATCTTCACTTTTCGATCCATCTATTGCTGCATCTACATTTTCATTCTTGAATTTGTATTTATTTTCGTCAGAATGGTGTTCTTCGAAATTTTTCTTCGATTCATTTTTTACAAAAATACTACCACAATGAAATTTTTCATCAATTTCTTCACATTTCTTTTTAAATTTATAAAATTTCTGCACATTTTCAGCACATTCTAAACAAATATTCGGTGGAAATCCATCGTTTTCTTGTACCTTGAAAAATAACATCGCATCATAAGGTACTTCATAGGCTCCAAGACTCCAAAGTATCTAAACAGGCTGGCTTAGGATAAGAAATAACATTTACTTACTTGTATGGAAGTGCACGCCATTATCAAGTCTGCTAATTGTTTTTTATCATTTTGGTAAGCAAATATTGGCTGTAGATCATCTTGAGATAAACAAGTACGGCATACTTTATCATATTCGACATTTTGTTCACACATAGTGATTTAAATACGTTTAATTAACAGTTTTTAAAAATCTTTAGCACGATTACCAAGTTTCAAAACTGAATGTACACAATTGTACCGTCTCGTATATCAATACATAATTTACTATTATTATGTA
The DNA here is from genome assembly GCA_035578155.1 of Brachynemurus nebulosus. Classification (NCBI taxonomy): domain Eukaryota; kingdom Metazoa; phylum Arthropoda; class Insecta; order Neuroptera; family Myrmeleontidae; genus Brachynemurus; species Brachynemurus nebulosus. The sequence goes on from JAPWDM010000005.1 coordinate 1,342,406, forward strand.
CTTAATTATTCAACTTAAGCGGCCCCTACACGCTCAATATTGTACAATCAACTTGTGCAATTTATTGAACGTTCCTCCAGACAGTTCAATAATTTTGTTAAAGAAATTTGTGCAATAAACTGAATGTAGAAATTGTAATTAATTAAACTGTTGTCTAATTTTAAATAATATTAAGTGATAAAAATGTTGCAAAGCAATAAATAATTATTCTTGCAAATTAATAATTCAAACTGGTTCAAATAATCAAATGTGATATTACAGAATAATAAACAAATCAAACAAAAAAAAAAAAAAAACAAAACAAATAAAATAGTATTGCGCAATAATATCTACATAGCCTACAGACGTCACAATATTCATTCATTGTACAATATATTTCAAATTGTTTTTGATCAGCACAATATATTGTATTTAATTATTCTTTTTTAAACCTTAATCCCAATTTAAGTTTAAGGTTTAAAAAAGAATAATTGTTATAATTATACCCAAAAGACATAATATTATATTTTATAATATTGTATTTACAACCCTTCAATATAACCTACAGACGATCCATAATATTGTACAACCTCAGATTTTGTGCAATATTATTGAGCGTGTAGAGGCCGCTTTACATACACATATTTATTTATTGTTATAAATATAATTTATTAAACAATCAACACAATTAACAAAAGTGTAATTAACAACAAAATCAATTATTATATAATAAATCAATTTGTAATTCCCCGAACGTGGTGGTCCTTCAAAGCTTTTGGATCTTGGCGACTTTATCTTGGTTGCATTCAACGCGGATTTGGATATAGCGATTTTACACTAACTTTATTATAAAAATAAATATTTTTTAAAAAATAATTTTAATGTTTATTTTTGTTATATGGAAAATGAAATAAAATAATTTCAAAAGTAAAAATATTATGTAAATGAGACCCGTAAGTAAATACTTACCTCTGCCTTTTTAAAATTCATTCGCTTGTCTTTTACTTCATTGGCTTATTTGGCACAAAACCGGTTAAAACAGAGGTCGGCAACCCGCGGCCCGCATGCGGCCCTTTACAAGTTTTCATGCGGCCCTCCAAGCAATATAATTTTTCGAACAATTTACTCTGCTTATGCAGAGTTGAGCATACTCTGTACTTTTTTTGTTCTCCGATGTTATTGTAACATATAAATAAAACGGTTACTAAAAATTTTTTTCCATATTGATTTTTAATAATATTTAGGTATTTATATTTGTATTAAGAAAAAAAAAGAAAATATGTATTCCTGTCGCAGCTTCCAGCATAATATAACGAATTTTCGTTTACAAAAATTAGTTTTTCTCGGAAACTACTTGACATGGAATTATTGTTCGAAAATCTTTATGTGATTTTTTCTCTTCTTTTCAACGATCTAAGAAAATATGGCAAAAAACTTATTTTTTCCACAAAAACTTTTTAGGGCTAAAAAACCGTTACAACCGGACGTGTTTGACCTTTTAGACTAACCGGGCTCGTAAAAACAGAATGTTTCATTCAGGAGTTATCGCAAAGATATAAATTTTAGTGAATACTTAGTTATCAACTGGCTTCTAGGGACTTCAAAACAGATTAATTCTATCATCATTGCGGGCTCAAGTCCCGTTAAGACAGTGGTTTTAATAGCTGAAATTTTGATTCGAGAATTCGCTAAAAAAAACCTATTTAAGCTACATACTACATTACAAAATATCTGACTGTGCGTCCCGCTAAATTTTTTTTTTAGAAATGGCCCGCCATCCAAGAAAGGTTGCCGATCCCTGGGTTAAAATAAATTATTGGTTTTATTCCTATTTATACTGAAATTCCTATACACCCCGTTTGACAAGGATATTATCTGTACGAATTTATTAGATTAATAAAACAGAAAACAGTCTCAAGTTGTAAATCGTTTTGTTTTTTAAGTTTATTTAAAATTTTATATTTAGGTACATTTTTAACAAACGTTTTACAACTTTTATATGCCAAATATTATTCCTTATGCGTACGTTTATGTTTTTTCATGCTACTAGAATCATAAAACCCTCGTCCACAAACCGAACATTCAAACGGTGTTTCACCAGTATGCCTTCTAATATGAACCTTTAAATTCCCGTTCAGTGCAAAACATTTATCACAAAAAGTACATTTAAATGGTTTACTCCCGCTATGGATATGTAAATGCGATTTTAACTGGTGATTCTTTTTGAATTTCTTATTACATATGTGACAACTATGGGGTTTTACATCTGTGTGAATGGAACTATGGACCTTCAGTAACCCTAATTTCGAAAAAGACATATTACATTGTTCACAACTGTAAGGTTTATCGGCTGCGTGACATCCATGATTATTTAATCCAGATCTACTTTTAAATCGCTTCCCACAATCCCTGCACACATATGGCGTCTCACTTGTATGTGTAAGTTTATGCTCTTGCAATGATGCTAACTGGATGAAGCCTTTGCCGCAGATGTTACATTGATGGGGCCGCTCACCGGTGTGGATCTTCTTATGTCGACACAGATTTTCCGTGCTAGCGAATTTTCGTCCACAATTTGGACATTCGTAAGGTTTTTCTCCTGTGTGAGTTCTCAAATGTCGTCTAAGCAGTGCTAATAACCTGAAACATTTACCGCAGGTGTTACACTGATGCGGACGTTCACCAGTGTGCTTCGTCATATGTACACGTAAAGTTCCTGCAAGAGTAAATTTGTGTTCACATACAGTACATTGGTAGGGTTTTTGCCCCGTATGAGTTCTCATGTGAATATTAATTTGGTTAGCCATAATCAGTTTACCACATACAGCGCAAAGAATTCGTCGTACGGACTGACTTTTCTTTTTTCCAGAATTTTCCTTTGTATCTTGGCTATTATCATTTTCTGAATATTCATTTTCATTTTTTAATTCATCGTCTACTGCATCTACATTTACATTTTTGAGTTTGTATTTGTTTTTGCCAATAGGACGTTGTGATTTTTTCCGCTGAATTTTTCCCGCTAAACAACGTTTCTGATGTTGCTGAAGGTTATGTTTGTATGTAAATCTTGAAGAACACTTAATACAAATATAGGGCCGTGCTTTCCTTGCAGTCATTAGTTTAGGTGACAGTTGTTCACTAGTGTCATTAAAAAAGTTGTCTGATGATTTTACATCATTATCGAAATCACCGGTAGGGACTTCTTCTTTTATTTCATTTTTAATTTCATTTCCATTAAAATTTACTGACCCACTGTCTTTGAATTCTTCTTCATTATCAATTTGTGACACTAACTGATGTAATGTGAGATCAGATTGCACGCAAAGTACCCGAAAACGGTACGCAATCTCCAGTTGAGCGACACAATCCTGACATATTGAATGTGGTAGATTATCATCATATGAAATCTGTAAATATTTTAATTCAATTAAGGTATGTAACTATAAGTAATTAATTAATAGCTGATGGCTTTTCCATATAAATAGTACAATTATCCACCGTCATTTTATTCATGCCAAAAGAAAAGAATAAACATTTTACGGGTGTAGCCCACGAATAGTTATTTCCAGGAGTGTCGGACTGAACAGTATAAAAAAATGCTGCTGTTTGTCGTGACAATAAATTGATAACTAAGTATTTACTGTCGGATCGATTGTAGAAAAATTTATTTAACTTATATTTTTGTGGAGTAATTAGCCAATAAATTACATGAAAATAACCCCAACAAAGTTTTACACCATTAACATTAATACAAAATATTTTATACAAAAGACCGTAATATGTCGAAATCCAAATTTATAAGTTATAATAAAATAAACTGTTTGCGAAAATGCATGCAGAAATCATATGTATAATACTGTAATATTAAAAGTAGAATAATTTTATTAGCTTATAGGGATTAAATAGAATAATAAAAATATTTTGATTACTTGTATTGGAGCACATTCCATTACTGCTTCTGAAATCATTGAAAATCCAGCTGCAGAAGAAAACAAATCAATCCGATCTTCGGAACGTTGTAAACAAATTCGACAAATATTTTCTAAATCTTCATTTGATATATTATCGTGGGTCATTTTTACTAAGTAAAATAATATTTTTTCAAACATATATTTTGATTTACATTATAACACATGTATTATGACGATTATAACATATCACATAATATGGTAAAATTTTTTATTAATTTATGTCAGTTGTAAAACGTTCAAATTTTTGTCAACGTATACTTTGAAACTATGGAAACAATAATCAATAACCAACATATTATGTATATATATTCTTTAAAAATTATTTGTATAGATTTTAAGTACAAAATAGCATATTGTTATCAATTCAACGAAACAGCCTACTTTTTTATTATATTAAGCCATGGGATATTATTTCGCACGCTATTCCCACACGGCGTGGGCAATTGTTAATTTTTACATATAGTTACCCGTGCGCAAAATGTTACTTTTATTAGTAGGAGTACAAAATAGTATTTTACAATATAAGTTCGGTAATTTGCTTTTACTGATGAAGAAAATGTTGCGAAAACGATACCCGCAGGGTCGAGTTTTTGCAATTTTCGAGATCAGTAAATGCACTTAACGCATCGTGTATTGTATAATATTTTTTGCACGATCGATTTAAAATAATTAAAGAATAAAAATATGATAAATTAAAAATAAAATTCGGATAATATATAAGTGAAATTTATATTTCTATATTATGACATAGAATGCCATGAATAAATATTATAAATATTCATTAACAACTAATACGAATCTTTGTAGTGACAATTGACAACTATATTTGTAAATAAAAAATCAATCAAGTGTCAATATTTCACTGGCGTGAACATTTTTTTTGAATTTTCTATTAAAAAAATTGAGGAAAATAGTTTGTTAAACTATAATTATATTAGTGAGAATAATGAAATGGATGAAGCATTTTATTTTTGGCTGCAAATTTATTCTCATAAAATGAAAGGAAGATTATGAGAACCACAGAAAATTTTAATGATTGAACGACCTTTTGAAATGTCAATAAAATATGAAGACTAATGGCAACAATAAAAATTTGGGGGACAGGTCTACCCACACTGTCAACTTCCCATTGGGTGTCCTTAAAGACTTGAGACTACTACACATAAATAATTCTTTTTTCATTTCAGGCAACTTCTCCCCTGGGCCCCCGATAGAACCTTTGCCCCTTGCACCATACCGGGGGCTTCGCCTTCTGTACCTAAGGGTGGGGGCTCCACCCTTATCAAACAAATGATAACATAATTTGTTCTCAAGATATGCGAGACAAAATATATTTCAAAAACAGTTTCTTATTTCGTTTTTTTTTTTTTTTTTAAATTTTATAATAATATACTGGCGTTTTTAACATCAAGGAAGGTTCTTAGGCCATTATATAATAATGTTATGGTAAAAAATCCATATAATCTATGTTATCTTAATAAAGTTAATTCTGTTTTTTTACCACAAAAAACAAACCGAATTTGCTGAAACCTTTATCCGGTCTTCATTTTTTGATTACGCATCTAATGAAATTAGTCCAGAGTCGATATCATCATTTGTTCTCGAGACATGCGAGACGAAAAAAAATTCACGAACGAACGAACTAACGAACGCACGCACAGACATCACGCTAAAAACGATGGATTCGGATTCTAGTGACCTTGAAACGTGGAGATATGTCAAAATTAGCGATTCGTAAAATCGGACCCATTACAATAACTTCCTATGGGAAGTTAATAATAATGTGTAAACTAGTGAAAATTTTCATATAAATCGATTTATTTTCCTAATTGTTCAAATTGTACTTTTAATTTCAATATAATTAAATAATTACAATCATTTTTGAGCTAATTTCACTTACCACACTCCTATTCACTTACCACGCATTTATTTCACTTACCGCACTGTTATTTTTTGGTTTCCATGGATATAAACAAACGTTCGGGAAATGTAACTTACCATCATTGTCAACAGCATCGGTAAATGCATGAAAATACACGATCGTGCAAAAAATTAAATTATTCATAGTATGGTTTCAACCATTCGTTTCTATGCGAACAATAAATTGCGTATACGTTTTAATAAACATATATACGTTTTTTTTCCAAAAACTACTTTTTTAAAAAAGCGTTCCTAATTTGAGAATTGCGTATACGTTTTATTTACGAATCATCAAGAAACAGGCCTCAGGATACGACCGAATAGTATACTGTAATATAGTAACCAATGCAATAACCGTTGGTATCCGTAGTAACGTGTTCAAATAATTATTGTAAAAATATAATGTTGATAATAAAATTTTAATTTTTTAAGAAATTACAAAATTTTGAAAGAAAAAAATGTGATATTCGCTTTATTTTCAAAATACGTATGTATACTAATTATGTCCTGCAATAATTATAGTCCCATTTGCTCAAAAATGAACAAATTATAATTCTTTAATTTAACCCATCTCACCCCGTTACCTGCTTCAAGCAAAATGCCTACAAACTGGCTTTACGCTTTGTCTAGTAGTAAAATATTGTAATAGTGTTCATTGGTCTGTGAATAGCTTATTTATTTTATGGTTTCTTTGTATTTTTAAATTATGAATTTTTCTATATGTAATTTTTATCTCACATTTTAAAGTCGTGAAAAGGAAGTGTCTCAAAGAGCTATTATAATTCTTAAAATGCTTCAAATGGTTAAATATTGTTAATCTGATATTTTTGATAAAAATTGGTAAAATTTTTAGTCTATTGCAATGATTTAGAAACTTTACGTGATTGTAGATTTTAAATGGATAGCAACTATGCTGTACAAAATCTGTTCGGATTTTAGGGTCCCAAAAATACCAAAAATAAATTACCCGGTCGATTTAAATTCTTTTACTCTTAGAAAGCTAAACTATTTTAAATGGGTATAAAAATGAACTACCCAATAAATTAATTTAGAAAATTTTTCCACCATCAAAAAGTTAAACTATTTTAATTGGATATATGCTACACTATCTGAGATCCGCTACGGTCTTGACGACCCAAAAGTGCCAAAAATTAACTACTTACTTTATTTTGAAAATCTTTTCACTGTTAGAAAGCTAAACTACTTTAAATGGGTACAAGTCTTAGATGAGATCCACTAGTGCCCAATATTTGGAAATTTGCTATGTTATGCAAATGCCGCGACAGGGGTATTATGTTTTTCAAGTTTATTTAAAATTTTATTTTTAGGTACATTTTTAACAAACATTTTACAACGTTTATATGCCAAATATTATTCTTTATGCGTGCGTTTATGTTTCTTCATGCTACTAGAATCATAAAACCCTCGTCCACAAACCGAACATTCAAACGGTGTTTCACCAGTATGCCTTCTAATATGAACCTTTAAATTCGCGTTCAGTGCAAAACATTTATTACAAAAAGTGCATCTAAATGGTTTAATCCCGCTATGGAGATGTAAATGCCTTTGTAAGTGTGAACTCCGTCTGAATTTCTTATTACAGATGTGACAATTATATGGTTTTTCCCCAGTGTGAATGAGACTATGGAACTTAAGTAACTCCGATCTCGAAAAGGATAAATTACACTGTTCACAAGTGTAAGGTTTACCGTCTGTGTCACAACATCCATGATTATTTAATCCAGATCTACTTTTAAATCGCTTCCCACATTTATTGCATCCATATGGCGTCTCACTTGTATGTGTAAGTTTGTGCTCTTTCAGTGCTCCTAACTGGGTGAAGTCTTTGTCGCAGATGTTACATTGATAGGGCCGCTCACCGGTGTGGATCCTCATATGTAAGTGCAGGTTTTGCTTGTAGCTGAATTTTCGCCCACAGTTTGAACATTCGTAAGGTTTTTCTCCTGTGTGAGTTCTCAAATGTTGTCTGAGATGTTGAACTTCCCTGAAACATTTACCACAGGTGTTACACTGATGCGGACGTTGACCAGTGTGCTTCCTCATATGTCGACGTAAATTTGGTGCAGTACTATATTTTAGTCCACAGTTTGAACATTCGTAAGGTTTTTCTCCTGTGTGAGTTCTCATATGTCGTTTGAGAGAAGGTAATTCCCTGAAACATTTACCGCAAGTGTTACACTGATGCGGACGTTCACCAGTGTGCCTCGTCATATGTCGACGTAAAGTTCCTGCAAGAGTAAATTTGTGTTCACATACAGTACACTGATACGGTTTTTGCTCAGCGTGAATTTTCATGTGAACATTTTTATGGCCAGCAACAATCAATTTGCCACATACGGAGCAAAGAATTCGTCGTACGGACTGATTTTTCTTTTTTCCAGAATTTTCTTTTGTATCTTGGCTATTATCATTTTCAGAATATTCATTTTCAATGTTTAATTCATCTTCTACTGCATCTACATTTTCATTTTTAAGCTTATACTCATTTTCGCCGGTAGGAAGATGAATTCGTCGATGTGTATTCAACGCTGAATCTGTACGAAATATTTTACCGCAAAATTCACAATTATACATCCGTTTGCCTGTGTGGACATTGATGTGTTCCGACAGACTGGTTGGTCGAACAAAACTCTTATCACAATGTGGGCAATTATATCGAATGTCACTGTGAACGATTGCATGTCTCGCGGTATGATATTTACTCTTATAGGTTTTCTTACAAATGCCGCAAGAGTATCGTCCATTTTCATCCAAAATAATGTTATCTTTAAATGTCGCGTATGGTTTGATATTCGGTTTAATCGGTTTAAAGTCTTCCTCCTTCACTTCTACTTCCTCGGAATCGTCTTTCATTTTTTTCCGCTTAATTTTTCCGACTAAACAACGTTTTTGGTGTTGCTGAAGGTGATATTTTCGTGTGAATCTTGACAAACACTTAATACAAATATAGGGCCGTGTTTTCCTTGCAGTTAGTGGTTTAGGTGACGGTTGTTCAGTTGTGTCATTAAAAAAGTTGTCTAATGATTTTACATCATTATCGGAATCACCGGTAGGGACTTCTTCTTTTATTTCATTTTCAGTTTCATTTCCATTAAAATTTACTGATCCACTGTCTTTAAATTCTTCTTCATTATCAATTTGTGACACTAACTGGTGTAATATGAGATCAGATTGCATGCAAAGTATCCGAAAACGGTACGCAATCTCCAGTTGAGTGACACAATCCTGACATATTGTATGTGGTAGATTATCGTCGAATGAGATCTGTAAATATTTCGATGCAATTAAGGTATGTAACTTTAAATAATTAATAGCTGATAGTTTTTCCATATAAATAGTTAGGAATGTGAAAAAATAATCGATTTTTATATTAATAGATTATTTTTTTCTTATAATCGATTTTTAATAATCAATTCTCTAAATAATAACAATCGATTTTTAGTAAATCGATTATATAAATTACACTCAATTTTTTTTTTAATCTAAAGTAAAAAAACATACATGGCGTTGGTCGCCTTGGTTTTAAAACCAGAAGGTTGTCGTTTTGGTTATTTTTACACACTTACCATTTTAATTGATCTTCATTCTAATAAACTGTTAAACTTAATCTGGTAGTTTTATTATTATATAGAAAAGTATGCGATTTTTCGAATAATTAAAAAAAAAAAAAGAATTTCTCACAAGATTCGATGATTTCTTCTAAAATCGATTTTATTTATATTAAAAAGAGAAAATGGATTATTTAATAATCGTTTTTTTTTTTCACTCCATGTCACACCCCTATAAATAATACAGAGCAATTCCATGTATAAACCGATCACCCAAAAATGGCATGTTCTCCAAATTTAAGTGTTGAGCTATGTACTCGAATATTATTGAATTATCTTCTACTTGGTCAGAGTTATAATTATTCAAAGTTATTAATTAATTTTTAAAGGGGACCGAGTACTTTAATTTAAAAAAATAAAATCGAAAATCGAAGATAAGGTATTTTCAGTACAAATGATTCAAGAAAAAAATAAAACTTGTAATTACTTCAATACATGTGCACATATTGGGATGGAAATCGGTCTGATTGAAAGTTTATGTAAAGTACATTCGATGTCACATGTAATCATTTTTTAATTATTCTTAGACTGAAAAAATTGATAAAATATTTTGGGGAATCCTCATTTGTGACCTTGAACGCAACTTTGAATAATTATAATTCCGACAAAGTAGAAGATAATTCAATAATATTCGAGTACATAGCTCAACACAACTTAAACTTATTATATACACAGGGAAATTAAATTTGGAGAACATGCCGTTTTTGGGTGATCGGTCAGTACATGAAATTGCTCTACAATTATCCACTATCAATTGTTTATTCGTACCAAAAGAAAAAAATAAACATTTTACACGTGTAGACTAGAGTCCCTACAATAAATAGCGTCGTGACATGTGTGTTGATTGTTGAACGCTTATTGGTTTCGGCCCCAGAGTACAGAGCATGTCCCTGCCACTTGTTTTCAAGGACGGACCTTTTCATGTCACAGTTTGCTACGTTTGCTACGTGGCGCTAATGGTATAGGGGGTATACTAAATAGAGTTGGGACATGTGAGCATTTTTCATCAAATAGATGTCAAAATTAATTACCATATATTATGATTGAGCACAAAAGTATCGTCACCAAGTTATGTGTTAACGAAGAATTAAAATTTTTTAATTTAACTAATCTTGTATCTTGCCATCTGGTATATTAGTTACAGCGACGTCAGAAAACGGTCCATTTTTTTATAATAGACTAAATGGAGAGTGACAGGGACATGGTACAGATGGTAGCAATGGATGAGTGTTGCATGTATGCGACACCACACCTCCGATCACTCACACAAAGACAGATCACCGCACAAATACAAAGTAAACCCAATGCACATATCGTCGCCGTTACTTCAATATGTCGTATGTCAAAAATATGTCATTTTCTGTTAACAATGCTATAGTAACCAAAATCATCTTTTCTATATAATGGCCAAAATTCCAATGTCTAGGACTTCAGTGAAACAGAGAATGCGCACTTGAAAATATTTTGTATATCGCCATTTTTATTTGGCAATGCGTCATATGTCGTACAGTGCTTTAAAAATACAGGTACTTTAATAAACAATAAATAACACTAATGACACATCACCAAAAATCCTTGATAATTCAATAAACAAAGCAACCAAACAGAATTGCAGCGTAAAGAATAAAACACCTTTTTTTAATTTCTGACAAATGCCTTTTTTGACATACGACATTTTGAAGTAACGGCGACGATATATAACATATTTTCTATCCTTTACTGGTTACACTGGTTTCAGTAGTATAGAGATAATATGTTGTCTCTGGTCCTGTGTGGTTCAGGCATTTTCTGTCTACAATAATTATGTGCTATTAAAATATTTAGTCAAACATGTGATAATTAATTTTGAAGCGTCCCGCTCCGTTTTGGATAGAAAATGGCTGACATGTCATGACCATATTCCCGCCACTTGTTTTAAAGGACGAATTTTTAAAGTCACTATATTATCACTATACTAAATAGAGTTGCGACATGTGAGCATTTTTTATCAAATAATGTCAAAATTAATTATCATATGGTTGAGTACAAAAGTTATCGTCACCAAGTTATGCGTTAACGAAGAATTAAAATTTTTTAATTTAATTAATCTTTCTAGGTTGAATTAAAGTATTTTTTTAAATATTTAATTTATTTCCAATTTATTTTAGATGAATTTTTGATGAACAATAGCGAACATAGAGAACTATCAAAACTCATGTCCCGACTCTATTTTAGAACAAGTACCATCAACGCCATCTGGTACATTAGTTACAGCGGCGTCAGTAAACGGTTTATTTTTTTTATAATGGATATATAGAAAGTGCAGACATGGTCACGACTCTGTTAATTATAGGGACTCTAGTGTAGACCAAAAAATAATTAGGTATTTCCGGAACTGTCGAATTGAATATTATAAAAAAAAATTAATTTGTCGTGACAATAAATTGATAAGTATTTACTGTCGAATCGACTGTAAAGCAGCTTCCACATTCTCGCCGAAGTTGGACGAAGTAGTTCCTCGCGAGGTTGGCCGAGGCATAAGAATAGCATTGAAACACCAACCGCGAAGTACAACGAAATGACCCTCTACATTCTCGACTCGTCCAACCTCGGCGAGAATGTGGAAGCTGCTTAAAAAAATTAATTTAACTGATATTTCTGTGGAGTAATTAGCCAATAAAATTACACCAACATAAAACAAAGTTTTACACCGTTAACATTAATACAAAATAGGGGGTAAATTGCAATATACTATATGGTGCGATATTTTCGATGTTTACTGCAAAAAAGAAATAAATGTGGCTGGGAATTATTGTATTTAAAGAGTTAAAGCGCGGACACAGGTTTTTATGAAAAATAATTACATTTTATTATTAATTATCACACTTTAAAAGAGGTTAAAGTATATTGCTTAGGACAATTGAAAAACGGATTTTATATACAAAAACTAATTTGTCTAGTATATTAAATGGCCCCGCATGAGGGGCCGCTTTATTCACTTGTGTTTTGCATTGTTCTGTTATTTTTATCGTATTCTATAAAAAAAAATACTACAATAAGTTAATAATATCATACAAATGTCAATATTAAAAAATGTGTAAAATATTAATAAATTTGAGTTTTCGAAAACAAAAATAGGCTTCCGAAATTTAACTTTTCATAATTAAAAATTTCCACCAACTTTGGTTCGTTTTTACCGGTTAAAAAAAATCGCACGATATAGTATATTGCAATTTTCCCCAAAATAGGTATTTTATACAAAAGACCGTAATATGTCGAAATCCAAATTTACAAGTTCTAATAAAATACACCATTTGCAAAAATGCATACAGAAATTAATCTATACATATAATACTTTAATATTAAAAATAGAAAAATTTTATGAGCTTATAGGGATTAAATAAAATAATAAAAATATTTTGATTACTTGTATTGGAGCACATTCCATTACTGCTTCCGAAATCATTGAAAATCCAGCTGTGGGGGAAAACAAATCAATCCAATCTTCGGAACGTTGCAAACAAATTCGACAAATATTTTGTAAATCTTCATTTGATATATTTTCGTGAGTCATTTTTACTAAAATAATATTTTTTCAAAAATATTTGATACGATAGATACTTTGATTTACATATAACACATATAACTACTGTTAATTGGGTTAACTGTATGTTGATTGCGTGATTAGACAAGGTGAGCTAACTCAATGTATTCAAAAAAGTGCTTAATAATAAAAGAGGGCATTCGTGTGACTAGATCAGTGTTACCAACTTTTAGTCCATAGTGACTATGGTGACTATATAAAGGTGTCCGAACTCCATGTACCTATTCAAAAATGAGGGGATTAGTGTTCCTTGTGTACGAAAGCGGTACATAATCTGAATATTACTTTATTACTTACCTATTATTTATTACTTGAATTTATGCAAAAGTATAAAGTATGTTTGTGAAAAATAAAGTAGAATACTTTATTATAAAATATGGTTGACAACCCTAGACCTAACCACGACCTAACAATGCATGTTTGCTCTTGAAGAGCTGATACACGGCTAGTTACCTTAAGGTACCATCAGTGTGATCGGCCGAAAAATAGTCAATTTTCGCGATTTTTTTTCGGATGGATAGGATGCGGGAATGGTTGAATTTTTTTTACGATTGATACCACTATTAAACAACACAAAATATTTTTTTATTCATTTTTATTTATTTTTTATAATTATTTATAGTTTTTTGAAAAAAGTATCTTTAAAAAAGGGCGGATGTTGGTGCCCACGATTGCGGCTGCAGTTTTCATTTGGGAAAAAAAAAAACAAATAGATTATCAATCTGTAGGCAAGCCGCTATGTACCTATGGGAGCTTTGATATATCAAGTTATAATATCAAAAACATATAAATTTAATATAATTTTTTGTCCCATAATATAGCCTCACCTTTCAAAAATTACGTATAAATTACGTATTAAATTTTAATAATTAATAACTGGTTGAGCCTCGTTTATTTTCTACTATTTGTGAAATTTTTGGTAGAATATTTTCAAATAGATTCCTCACATATTCCAGTGGGATTTGGCGTTAGTTATGTCTAATATTTTCTTTCAATTTTTTTTTCTTGGAAATTGTATTGTTTCCCGCCGTCGTATACTTTACGGGACTAATAACTCGATACATTTTCGATGATGCTAGGATCAGATGATCTTACTGGTCGTGTAAAACAGATCAGTTTCTTTGTTTAAACCACTCCTGTACACACTCAGCATTGTGAATTAATACATTATCCTACTGAAATATCCACTCTCCGCCCTGTAAAACCTCGTTTATTTTTATTTATACGAAAATATTCCAACAAAAATTTCACAAGTAGTGGAAAATAAAGGAGGCTCAACCAGTTATTAATTATTAAAATTATACGTAATTTCTGAAAGGTGAGGCTATATTATAGGATAAAAACATATTAATTTTATAAGTTTTTCATATAACTTTTGTGATTTGTTTCTGCGTTTATTTTATTAAAACAAATACTGTATACTTTTATTCCTTTTATTTACACAATAAAATATTTTCGAAATATATGACTAACGTATTACTGGCTAACCTGTTTCTCTAAAATATTGTCAGTAAAATATAAAAATTCTTAGTGAGGCTATATTATGAGACGGACTGTAGTCTTATAACGCGTATTCGACTGTAGTAAATACTAATTTTTATTGAGAAATCTTCTAAAAATGTCACAGTATTTCATTAACTTCAGATGACAGATAATCACAACCAAAGCATGCTTTAAAGCTGAGCGTCCACGAGGTCGGAAACGCGGTGCAGTTCCACTCTCGGAGATAAATACACTTGAATAAATGCAAGTGCGTCTACTAGGTCGACAGAGCGGCGCGGTATCGCCCCGCAGATCTTATTGATGTAAGAACCGCACCGCACCGCGTTTCCGACCTAGTCGACGCACAGCATAACATATAATAAATTTTTCTATGCCAACTATAGAACAGTTTTTTTTATTTAAAGTGTAGACGCCAAGTTATAAATTCGTCTTTTATCCATATTTAAAAATTTTAGCAGTCGTACACAAAAGCTGTGTATGCAACTTGTACATAATTTGATTTTATGAACTCGCCTTTTTTTATTGTTCTCGCTCGCAAGCTCGCTCAGCCATAAACACGGCTCGTTCATCAAGATCTTCATTACGTACTTGCTGCATAAATAGCGATTAAAAAAAAAATTAATGTTTATTTTTGTTATATATGGAGAATGAAATATGAGAATTTCAAAACTAAAAATATTATGTAAATGCAGATCTGTATGTAAGCAATTGCCTCTCCTTTTTTTAACATCCATTGGCTTGTCTTTTATTTCATTGGCTTAAAATAAATTATTGGTTTTATTCCCATTTATACCGAAATTCCTATACACCCCGTTTGACCGGTATTTACACGGATTTATGTGTGACATATTAATAAAACAGTCTCAAATTGTAAATCGTTTTATGTTTTCTAAATTTATTTAAAATTATATTTTTAGGTACATTTTTAACAAACATTTTACAACCTTTATATGCCAAATATTATTCTTTATGCGTACGTTTATGTTTTTTCATGCTACTTGAATCATAAAACCCTCGTCCACAAACCGAACATTCAAACGGTGTTTCACCAGTATGCCTTCTAATATGAACCTTTAAATTCCCGTTCAGTGCAAAACATTTATCACAAAAAGTACATTTAAATGGTTTACTCCCGCTATGTATATGTAAATGCGATTTTAACTGGTGACTCTTTTTGAATTTCTTATTACATATGTGACAACTATATGGTTTTTCTTCTGTGTGAATGGAACTATGGACCTTCAGTAACCCTAATTTCGAAAAAGACATATTACATTGTTCACAAGTGTACGGTTTATCGGCTGCGTGACAACATCCATGATTATACAATCTAAGTCTACTTTTAAATCGCTTCCCACAATCCTTGCACACATATGGCGTCTCACTTGTATGTGTAAGTTTATGCTCTTGCAATGATGCTAACTGGATGAAGCCTTTGCCGCAGATGTTACATTGATGGGGCCGCTCACCGGTGTGGATCTTCTTATGTCGACACAGGTTTTCCGTGCTAGCGAATTTTCGTCCACAATTTGGACATTCGTAAGGTTTTTCTCCTGTGTGAGTTCTCAAATGTCGTCTAAGCAGTGGTAATAACCTGAAACATTTACCGCAGGTGTTACACTGATGCGGACGTTCACCAGTGTGCTTCGTCATATGTCGACGTAAAGTTCCTGCAAGAGTAAATTTGTGTTCACATACAGTACATTGGTAGGGTTTTTGCCCCGTATGACTTCTCATGTGAATATTAATATGGTTAGCAATAACTAGTTTGCCACATACAGAGCAAAGAATTCGTCGTACGAACTGATTTTCCTCCTTTCCAGAATTTTCTTTTGTATCTTGACTATTATCGTTTGCTGAATATTCATTTTCATTTTTTAATTCATCGTCTACTGCATCTACATTTTCACCAGTAGGAAGTTTTCGCCACCGTTTAATTTTTCCGGCTAAACAACGTTTCTGATGTCGCTGAAGGTTATTTTTTAATGTAAATCTTGTAGAACACTTAATACAAATATAGGGCCGTGTTTTCCTTGCAGTCACTGGTTTAGGTGTCGGTTGTTCACTTGTGTCATTAAAAAAGTTGTCTAATGATTTTACATCATTATCGGAATCACCGGTAGGGACTTCTTCTTTTATTTCATTTTCAATGTCATTTCCATTAAAATTTACTGACCCACTGTCTTTGAATTCTTCTTCATTCTCAATTTGTGACACTAACTGATGTAATGTGAGATCAGATTGCACGCAAAGTACCCGAAAACGGTACGCAATCTCCAGCTGAGTGACACAATCCTGACATATTGAATGTGGTAGCTTATCGTCGTATGAAATCTGTAAATATTTTAATTCAATTAAGGTATGTAACTATAAGTAATTAATTAATAGCTGATGGCTTTTCCATATAAATAGTACAATTATCCACTGTCATTTTATTCGTGCCAAAAGAAGAGAATAAACATTTTACGGGTGTAGCCCAAAAAATAGTTATTTCCAGGAGTGTCGGACTGAATAGTATAGAAAAAATGTTGATGTTTGTCGTGACAATAAAATGATAAATTGATAACTAAGTATTTACTGTCGGATTGATTGTATACACGGAATTGTTTAAAAATTTATTTAACTGATATTTTTGTGGAGTAATTAGCCAATAAATTACACGAAAACAAAACAAAGTTTTACAACGATAATATTAATACAAAAGACAGTAATATGTCGAAATCCAAATTTATAAGTTATAATAAAATAAACTGTTTGCGAAAATGCATGCAGAAATCATCTATATAATACTATAATATTAAAAATATAATAATTTTATTAGCTTATAGGTAGGGTTGCCAGAAATCTGGAATGCATAAAGAGAACAATTCAAATCAAAAAAGAGAACAAAAAGAGAACATTACGAAATTAATTGAAATAAACACATTTTTTATAAAAAAATAAATAAATATATAAAAATTGTACAACTATACATCTTATGACAATTGTTTCAAATATTTATTGTTTATTTTCAAACAGAACTTTGTTTGAAGAAAATAATGTATTAAAAAAGGAAGTAGTTCCTAATTCTGATGTATATATACTTTTTTTTTGAGCATAACTCCGATAAATGTGCACTGATTTGGATAATCTTTTTGCTTTTTTTGTTTGAAAGAATGTTCCTCCGAGATAATCCCATATAAGTTTGATAAGAATCTGACCATACACTTCAAAGATGTGCCATAGGAATCTTTAATAAAACCAAAACCACCCAATGAGGAAAAATAAACCTCAAAAAAAAACAAAAAAAAAAATTGAAAACGATTTTTTTAAAATAAACACAATTTAACCTCCTTCCTTTAATCTAATATCGGCAGTGGTTTTTCCAGCCCCCTTAACATAGTGTCTAAATAAAAGCTGAAGAACAGGGGACCAACTATAAAATTACCAAACATTATTAACAGCACTAAATGATTAGAGAACTTACAGCTTTAAGTTCGAATATTAAGGGAAATTTATTGAAAATTCTCATTTCAAAAAAGAGTACAAGAGTGAACAATTTTCTATAAAAAAAGAAAAAGAAAGATCGGAATCAAAAAAGAGAACATGTTCTCTTTAAAAGAGATGTTCTGGCAAACCTACTTATAGGAATTAAATAGAATAATAAAAATATTTTGATTACTTGTATTGGAGCACATTCCATTACTGCTTCTGAAATAATTGAAAATCCAGCTGCGGAAGAAAATAAATCAATCCGATCTTCGGAACGTTGTAAACAAGTTCGACAAATATTTTCTAAATCTTCATTTGATATATTTTCGTAGATCATTTTTACTAAAATAATATTTTTTCAAACAGATAGTTTGATTTAGATACCGTAAAACACCCTATCTTTACCTATTTAAACCTAACTTTACCATACCACACGTGCCACACGTTAAAAAAATTTAAAAAATTTCATAGTTTATATGGTATACTCTCTTATTATATTCCTTCCTTATTTAAAGTATGTATGTTCATTTTTCCCTCTTTTATTATGTTAAATTTGATTTTTAATATGTTTAAATCTAAAACAAATGACTGTTACAGGGTTATCAATGAATTTATAATTTTACTTATTTATATTTTATTTCTGAATATCACATTTTACCTAATTTTATTGAAATTTAATTTAAATACAATAAATATGAATCATAATATTGTTTTTAATACTGAATATATTTTCCAAACCAAGCTGAACTTTAGGATTATTTAGAATATTGTGTCGTCTTTAAATTTTTATAAATTATTGAAAAAAGGTTTACTACTTAATTTAATTAACTTACTAATTTTAAATCTATTTACTTCTAACTATTTATAAAATTTATCATGTATAAAAAAAACACAGGACTAGGGAATAAAGAATAAGAAACTGAAAAAAATATGGTATTTTTTTTTATTTTAATTTTATAAATTTGAAACTGGTATAATTTTCGATCTTTTTGATTTATTTTTACATTTAAAGTGACGGTTACTGAATTTTAGGGTACAACATATTCACAACCTTACAAAAAGTTTGTTTAAATATTCTATTGGAATGCATTGGCAAGGTTTATCAAAATTTATTAAATTGATTTTTTTTTTATTTCATTGCCAATGTTTCCTAGTACACTTTCTTCAAAGTGTTTCAAAAAGCGAATTGGTAGTATTGGATACTTTAAAGTGGGTGAAGATATTTATCAAATTTTAGTATTTGTTGCAAGACTGCATTTCTAGAACATCATAAGATTTGTCCAAAAACTGACCAGTCTTCATTCAGTACAATTACTTTCTTTGGAATAAGATGTAAATTTTTTAGGTAAAAACTTTTCAGGAGCAAATAAAAAGTTAGTAATCATTTCTTCAAGTCGGATCGTTTTCTGAAGAGATTCTCATTCAAGAAATGTTCAACAGAACAATCGGAAACTTCAACAGTTGCAAACTGAGTTCCGACTGATGATATCAAAGGTTAAGATTCTGTAGCTTGTTGTTTCAAAGTCGGTATAGCGATCCGTTTCAATTTATTTGAATGAGCACCAAACAAAGACTTTCTGAAATGACCCGAGCAGAAGCGATAACTACTATTTAGAATTCACACATCTAAATTTAAAAAGTCTTTACTACCAACTGCAGGCAACCACTGGCGATTTCTATAAAAAAAGTCACATTTATTATTAATTCAAGTTAATATTAGTAATAATAAAGATTCTTACCTTTCAGAATCCAAAGGAATTCTAAAGAAACTTAAATCTGGAATTTTTTTGCTTTGTTTAAACATATTTGTTATGCAAATATTACCGGGCATTTTTATTTTATTTTATCTTTTACTCAATTTAATTATTATTAATTTTATAATTTAAAAAAACGCCGTGAGCAGCGGGGCCCCATCACGGTAGTCGAATTTTCCCCTTCATCTTCGGTATTGAATGTCTACAAGCGAAATGTGATTGAAAGTCTACAACCGAATTGTCATTTTGTTGGTTTCAAAACTGGTGATGAGTGTTCGGCTGATCGAGGCTTTAAAAAAAAAGGTTTCAAGTATTTAGGGGCTGTATCTCAGTAAATTTCAATTCTGTGCCGAAAACAGGTAGCAGAAAAAAAACCAACAAAATTCGTACGAGGACATTCCTGCCCATGTTTATCCGCTAATTGCCTTTATGTTTTAGTTTTAAATATTATAAAAAAGGAACTTAAATAGTAAACTGGAAGGCTTTTATGAAGATATTTTTTCTTTCCAAAAAAATCCAAAATTTCTATTTTATAAATAATAAAAATCTAAAATTCCTAATTTATAAATAAACAGTGACTTTAATAACATTTTTAAATTACTTAATATGTATGTATTTCATTTGTCATAAAAGTAAGTTCACTTTTTTTTAAATTTTTTAAAATTACTATTCGCCTACTTGTATTTAGAATAAACATAATGCTTTTAAAACACATTTAACAATAGCATTCAATTCCGATGTAAAAATGGGAGAAGTGGGGGGAAAAGTAATGTGGACTCCCTACAAGGTACTAGCTGGATACTAACTGAATACACGTACAAAATTTCAGCCCTCTAGGTTTCCTTAGGGAGTCTCTAGACGTGTTAGAAAACAAGCAAAAAAATTAAGGAAATATTGGCGTAAAAATCGTGGGGGTAAGGGTTAAAAGTTGAAACCTCCAAAAAACAGTGTCTGGCTATTAGCTTAACCTGTACACAAAATTTCAGCCCTCTAGGTTTATTTGGGGAGATTTTGACCCGAACGAAACTGTTAAAAAACAAGAAAAATCATGTTCTTTTGGGTATAAAAATGGTGGGGGTAGGGGTTAAAAGTCGAGACCCCCAAAAGGCACCCCCTTGATACTAACTCAACCCAAATACAAAATTTCAGCCCTCTAGGTTAATTCGGGTGACCTGTGCGAGTAGTACAAACTTCGAAAACGTCAAAAAAGCATGAAATTGTAGCTTAAAAATGAGGGGGGTGGGGGTAAAATATTAAAACCTTCAAAAAGCACAACCTTGGTATGAACTCTATCAACACACCAAATTGCAACCTTCTACGTTAATTCTGGGGGGCTGGGGGCGTGTTAGATCCAGCGAAAATCTTTTTTTTCCCCCCTACTCCCTCCAGATCATCCTAGGAAACTGAATTTTGGGTATGTTGTAGATAATTGACCGAAACATTATTTCCAACCGATTTGGAAAATTTTTATTGCTTTGCCGCCCCCCACCACCCCCTTAAAGGTCGGGTCAGAAAAAAAATTTGCCCAAAATTTGACCCCACTTTGATAGTATGAGGTGCCTCGAAAATGAGCCCCATTTACCAAATTTCATCTCTTAACTTCCATAGGGGGGCCCTACACAAATTAAAAGGTGGCGGGAATATATATATATATATACAGGGTGTAAAGTAAATAAGTTTCATCCTTTTGAGAGATGGTTTATCTCGGTGTAAAATTGCCGAAGACATAAAAATTTTTTCGGAATTCGCTATCTGAGAAAATCGCATCCCAGCCAGCTCATCGTTTAATATGAATTTCTCTGAATACGCCTCTGACCAAACTAAAATTATTCGCACCCTGTATAATAAAAATTTTTTAAAAATAAAAATAATTTTTTTTTTTATTTTACGACAATATGTAAACATCTGCCGACTTTTGAATTGATTAGGTACTGTATAGTAAAAAAAAAACCGAACACTGTTTTTCATAAATTTTGGTTAAAATATGTTTGAAATATTTTTGTGGGTTTTTATTTCACAGGACGTTATGAATATTGCAAGAACCGTAACTGTGGTATTGTTGCATTTCTTTAATTACAAATATTTAGTTGCATTACTTTAATTACAAGTATTAATTTAATTAAAAATTACACTTGAATTTTTAAACAAACCAAAATAAAAACTTTCCTTTAACTGTCATAAAACATTGTTATTAATATTGTTGGTACACAACACAGATTAAAAAGTGAATTTTTATTCATAAGTGAGTAACTTTAGCGGAAAACTGTAACAGAGAATTCCAAACTTCGGCATTAATTATCATTATTGTAAAATTATTTTACCAAATTTGTTCTATTATACCAACAAGCTGAAACAAAACACATTTAAATAATAATTTATGTACCTGCGACACACATCAAAATAAGAGTACCAATAATAATAATAAGATACTATAAACATACATAATTATGTATGTAAGCAAATATACAGTAAGGTAAATGTCCCAAATTCCGACACTTTAAGGAAGAACTAAACATATTTTCCTAGAATAATTTAAAATTCGTTTCTAGGAAAAAATATTTTCCTAGAATAATTTAAAAGGCTCAAAGTCTTTTGTCAACAACCAGACCAAAATTTTTACTTTAGATAAATTATCACTTAAGAAAAATAGAAAGATAAAATACAAAAAATAAGAATTTTTGTACTACTGAAATGACACATAATTTCGACATCTACCATAAGACTTAGCTCTAAATTCAATACCTTTGTGAACTTATTTTCGTGTTTTTAAATTCAACAGTGTCCATAATTTTGACTATAAACGCTTTAGCTCAAATAAAAAAGAAAAAAAAATTGATAAAGATGCATTTAACCTTTAACCGGTAAGGTATGTCTGTGAGTCGTATACAAAAATATTCTTTTTTGTTAACTGAACGTTTGTGTATTCTTTTATGATTTAGGGCAAATTTTACCCTGCTGGCGTAAGGGGAGTGGTCTCCAGTTTTTGGCTATCTATGTTACCAGCCCGCGGTATGTTAATCTGTTGATGTCTCTCAGACATCACTTTACCGTGATTATTATAAAAATTCACCTTACCGGTTAAGGGTTAAGTATAATTTATTGAAAAATTGCTTTATTTATTACACGTACATATTAGTTAATAATGTACTTTTCCAATTTCTGCTAATATAAAAATCAGTACTGTTTTGTTGTATATTTCGCAAAATAACTAATTGATCATTAATTTTAGTACAATATTTGTTAAAAATAAATCGAAATATACAAAAGATAGTATTACCTAATGTTCATAGATATATCTCTGATATACAAAACGAACGTTTTAAAAGCAGAAATTTTTTAAATTCTTTAAAATAATATAAAAGTTTGATTTTAAGACACTGTCTGATTTTGGGTCATTTACCTTATCTATTGATTCATTCAAATTGATAAATATTCCTTTTCAGTTCACAGCCTCTGTGGTTCCCAGTGTGTCAAAATCGTCTAAACATTTTTTTAAAAATAAACAATTGCAGACATACATATGTACTTGGGGATTCACAGACCATCATGATATCATCACATCAACCATCGATAATCGAGGAGTTGGCCAAGTGCGTATTTAACACACATTAAGCCGAGTTGCTGAGTTATTTGCGTTTTTGTATTTTTGGGGATAAAATACATCGCATCGCATATTTTTTTACGGTTTACTGTGAAAATAAATAAATATATTTGTACTTGTGTTACTTAAGGGTCAATTAAGTGGTAATTGGATTCCTTACAAACCACATGGACTTTGAAATACAATATTTCTGAAACGAGGTATAAAAAGTTGTTAAAAGAACCTTAACTTGATTTTAAAAGATTTTTCTAATGTTATGCTGCAAACAGTATACATATAATTATTTTTGAAGGAATTTACGAAAAAAATTTTTCAGCATTTCTCTTAATAATTTTGATTTGAATTTTTGGAAATGTTATCTAATATCAGAATATACTTTGACGTAAAATTTCACTTACTGAGTGTACTAAAATTGTTTATGCCCAATTTTAAATACGGAAGATAGGTACCATAAGAAATTAAGAAAGAAATTGTTTTACTGACGGTTAATTGAGATATCTATTTGTAGCATGTATTATATTTGCAAAATTTCTTCGGAACCCTAATCTTTGAAAATTATTTTTTAAAAAGCCATAAGCCCATAAACATAATATATTTATGACCTGTCAAACTGGATATATTTATGTGTTTTGGAAACACTAGTAACCTATTTATTTTATACATAAGTATGAATATGTATTTTTAGTTGTATGTGTATGATTGCCGATTGGTATTCCGTATTCCTATTATTTTATTATCATTTTA
Source organism: Brachynemurus nebulosus (assembly GCA_035578155.1). Taxonomy (NCBI): domain Eukaryota; kingdom Metazoa; phylum Arthropoda; class Insecta; order Neuroptera; family Myrmeleontidae; genus Brachynemurus; species Brachynemurus nebulosus. Next base: position 1,366,561 of record JAPWDM010000005.1, read on the forward strand.
TCAATAATAAAACAGTACATTCTTCCTTATTTTTTTAACAATACAGGTACTGGTCTAAGCTGTTTTAAACTGTTGCATAACTGTGTGAAAATAAATTAGCGATTTATAATTTCTTTAAATCAAAGTATTAAAATTAAAAGTGTGTGTATGTGCGTGAATAACAAACCAATTGTATATTTTAGAAATGTTTTAAAATTTAATTGTTGTGTCATAATTCATAAATACTTCAACTTGACGTACTTGCTCTGAGATAGTCAGGTACAAAAGTTTATCTCAGCAAAAAAACTTTATCAAAAATTAAATAATGTATTGATATTCTTCAGTTATTATATTTGTATACCACTTTTTTTTTGTATTTCCGCGCGCTTATGTTGTAGCAATTTAAAAGAATTGTTGAAGAAACGTTGTAAAAACGTAGTAAAATGATGTTTTTAAATTATATTTCAAAATCGGCGTGGTCAATAATTTTTATTTCTTATTAAATATGGTTTGTAACTTTGTATTAAATAACATTCAATTTTTATCAAATTCCTTTGGCACGTTTTCATTTTATTCTAAAAAAATAGAATTTTCCCATAAGAACCCGTGTTAAAATTACAAAACTTTGAAATCGTTTTTCTCAAAATTGGGGTGGTCAATTTTTTTTTCGGTAAGGGCTCGTATTATTGGTATTGGAGAAAATAAATATTTAGTGAACTTTGTTAAATTTCCAAATAATTTAATGAGATTTGACGAAATCGATCTATTTGATATGTGACGTAAATTGTCTCATTAAAAATTATGTTTAAATTTTTATGGACACTACTGTATAACTATTTTCAAAAGATTCCGTAAACAAGCAGGTAAAAATATTTTGTTGACAAAAAAATTTACATTCAAAAAAGCAAAGGAAAAAAATGATAAGTAATCAGAGCCTGATTAAGTTTTTTTTTCTAGGGGCCATTTTTTAACACGTTTTTGACAACCGAAAATTTCTGAAATGAAACTTGATCGGTAAAATTTAACTAGCAATACTTAATTAGTAGACTGAGACCTTTCTCTCCTGCAAATTATGAAACTTATTTACTTTACACCCTGTATATATATATATATATATATATATATATATATATATATATATATATATAAGACATTTTTTTTCTACATATTCGTGTTCTACGGGTCCGAAAACGGATAGCGCCCCTACTCTCGCCTCTCGCAGCTCTTATCGTATAGACTGTATAAGTCTAATTTTTCGGAGAAAATTCGACTAAAAAATTACAAAGATTAAAAATTATAAGTAATATTTGAAAATAGCAATAACTGAACACACGACGATAAATGGAAATAAATATTTTTTATTTTCCCCTGTCAATACATTACTATTGTTGTTTGCTACCTTAGTTACAAGTGTATTTTTTCAGATTTTTTAAATACAATTCAATAAAATAGTAGTGAAACCATAGTAATTAGTCCCAATTGTACTAATTTTATTTTTTACCTACTAGATATGGTAGTAATATTGAACCAATATAATATGCATTTAATAAGTGCATTTCATATACCAATTAATTTTGTACAACCGACTGGGGGATCGGTCCGCCAACACACAGTCTATAGTTGTCTTTATCTACGTCAAGTGAATCTACTGTATGTATACATACTATATTACTTATACTGTGCCCAAACCAACATTTCGAATTGTCAAATATTGTCCATTGATTTTACATTGCAATTTTTTGTTTCCATAGTTATGTCTGATTAGGGTAAATTAACCGATTAAAATATAGGTAAAAAAATTACTTCTTTATTTTTTTTTTTTTAAATTAATTGTAATCAGACTAAAGAGTAGAAAATAAAATAAAGTAAAAAAAAAAATGTTTTTTAAGAAAAAGCTTTTATTTAAAAATGGGCTAAAGAAAATGAAATAACTACTGAGTGAAGTTTGAAGCAATATGCAACATAATTTATAAAAGCTTAAGGCGTTTAATCAAGTTTGGTAAGTACAGAAAAATAGCTACACTTATATCCAAAACAGAAATAATTAATGATAACGCCTCAAGCTTTTATAAATTACGTTGCATATTGCTTCAAACTTCACTCATTAGTTATTTCATTTTCTTTAGCCCATTTTTAAATAAAAGCTTTTTCTTAAAAAACATTTTTTTTACTTTATTTTATTACATTATTAGATCGACTTTTCAACTGCAATTTCGGGCAAAGGATAATTGGAAATCTTATTTAATTAACTTTTGCCCGAAAATGAGGCCCAGTGGTGCTCCTCTGTCCATTGATTTCTCAGCTGTTTTCAACACTTTGAATATCAGTGTTGAGTTTTAGTATTTTTTTTTTTTCATTAATCCACCGTAATGATGAACATATTAAAAAAAATCATCCAAATCGGATCATTAGTTTTTTTTTATGTTTAGCCAAAAATCCAGGTGACCGTAAAAGTGCATAATTACCCTCTCTTCTTTAAATATGTAGTAGTAATTTTTATTGAGAGATCTAAAAATATCGCAGTATTTTATTAACTTCAGATTAAAAGCAACTATTGGTTTTGTTCCAATTTATATTGGAACTCCTATACATCCCGTTGAACGATATATAACTGGTACGGATTTATTATATTAATAAAACAGTCTCAAGATGTAAATCATTTTATGTTTTTGAAGTTTATTTAAAATTATATTTTTAGGTACATTTTTAACAATCATTTTACAATCGATATATATGAGGCGATGAAAGGCAAAGTGGTGTAAGTCACATTTTCAACTTTTTTTAAATGACGGCAAAAATGTAATCTCCATATTTAATTTTGTTAGGAGGAAAGATGGTGTAAGTCATAGATTCAACTTTCTCCTCACAGATGACAGTTTAAATTTAGAAACCAAATAATAAGGGCTTTTTGTTTGATTAGACTATAAAATAAGCAATGTAATCTGTATAATAATATATCTGTACCTATAAAGTTCTCTGTTAATAATTAATATTTTCCTTTTTTAAAATATTTAATTAAACTTTTTCCTAAATCACCAGAAAGAGAAATTAGTTTACAGGAAAAGTGGTGTAACTCAATTCGGCCTCCAAGAACTCGCCCCTACCATTATTCTAAGGATTCAAAATTTCTGAGAAAATACAACACCTATGTGTCGTTAAGACTAAAGTCTATTTGGTAGGAAAATAATATAGCGAAATTTTTTATAGTTTTTGTAGTAAAACCATTGTTTTCTCAAAATGATACTAATTTGACTTACACCACTTTAACTTTCACCGCCTCATATGCCAAATATTATTCTCTATGCGTACGTATATGTTTTTTCATGTTAGTAGAATCATAAAACCCTCGTCCACAAATTGGACATTCAAACGACGTTTCACCAGTATGCCTTCTAATATGAACCTTTAAATTCTTGTTCCATGTAAAACATTTATCACAAAAAGTGCATTTAAATGGTTTAATCCCGCTATGGATCTGTAAATGCTTTTGTACGTGTGAACTCTGTTTGAATTTCTTACCACATATGTGACAACTATGGGGTTTTACATCTGTGTGAATGAAACTATGGGACTTCAGTAACCCTAATGTCGAAAAAGACATATTACATTGTTCACAAGTGTGAGGTTTAATGCCTGTGTGATAATATCCGTGATTACGTAACCGAGCTTTACTTTTAAATCGCTTCCCACATTCATTGCACTCATATGGTCTCTCACTTGTATGTATAACTTTGTGCTCTTTCAATGATCCTAACTGGCGGAAGCTCTTGTCGCAGATGTTACATTCATAGGGCCGCTCACCAGTGTGGATCCTCATATGTAGATACAGGTTTCCCAGGCCAGGGAATTTTCGTTCACAGTTTGGACATTCGTAAGGTTTTTCTCCTGTGTGAGTTCTCGAATGTCGTCTAAGGAGTGCTAATAACCTGAAACGTTTACCGCAGGTGTTACACTGATGCGGACGTTCACCAGTGTGTGTCATCATATGTTGACGGAAATTTACAGGATACAAAAATTTCTTTTCACATACAGTACATTGGTAGGGTTTTTGCTCCGTATGAATTTTCATGTGAACACGCATATTGTTAGCACTAATCAGTTTACCACATTCGGGGCAAACAGTTCGTCGTACGGACTGATTTTTCTTTCTTCCAGCATTTTCTTTTGTATTTTGGTTATTATCATTTTCTGAATATCCGTCTGAATCACCGGTAGGGACTACTTCTTTTATTTCATTTTCAATTTCATTTCCATTAAAATTTACTGATCCACTGTCTTTAAAATTTTGCCAATTATTTTTAAATTCATTATCAGTTTGTGACACTAACTGATGTAATGTGAGATCAGATTGAACGCAAAGTACCCGAAAACGGTACACAATCTCCAGTTGAGTGACACAATCCTGACATATTGAATGTGGTAGATTATCGTCGTACGAGATCTGTAAATATTTTGATTCAATTAAGGTACTTATGTAACCTTAAATCACTAACTCTTTACACTTATAAGACATGTCTAGCATGACAAGGTGGTTTGGCCATTAGGTCAACCATATTTTACATTTAAACATTAAAATATGGGTCTGTGGGCAATAAATCGCATTGAATAATCTTTTGAAAATAACAAGTTTAGCAAAAAGAGCATTTAAAACATTTAATTCGGACTCTGAGAAAAAAGGTTGCAAGTTTTTTTTTAAAAAAAAATGCTAATTATGAGTTATGTCATGTGTTACATGCCTTACGAGTACGTTTATTTTTGCTTGAGTGCAGAAGGTTAATTAATAGTTGATGGCTTCTCCACATTGATAGTCATATTTGATAGTACAATTCATACGGGCGGTAATAATTTCCGCACCAGACAAAAGATTTCAGGTAAATTCCGCACACATCTTTTGAAATTGTCATAATCCTATGTGTATTTTCCGCACTCAACAATTGAAAATAAAACTAATTATTTTTTGATAAAATTATTAAATTATATTTAACTGGTGTGTATAATACACATACAGGGTGTCAATTTAAAAACAAACCAAGCCTTGTATCTTTGGAACGGTAATAGGTAATTAAAACTGTTCCTAGAACATGAAGGGGAAACCATTATGGCCCACATGGCAAACTTCTGCAACCAACCTCTTAGGGTCCAGTCACCCCAACCCTATTTTTTTTTAAATTGTAAGACCCCACTTATTATGGTACTTCATTGGAAAGTTCTTTAAAAATGCTGTTCATTAATACCACAATATTAGATCATCGAATATTTTTTGAAGATAGGTTAGTTTAATTAGTTTTAACAATATACTTCGACTCTGATATAAACCTGGGTGGTGAGGTTAGTTAAGGTTAGGTTTTTTTAGTTTAGTTTTGACAATATACTTGGATTTTGACATAAAAACTAGGTGGTGAGGTTAGTTTAGGTTAGGTTAGTTTAGTTAGTTTTGATAATATACTTCAACTTTGATATAAAACCAGGTGGTGAGGTTCGTTAAGGTTAGGCTAGTTTAGTTTAGTTTTGACAATATATGTATATTTCAACTTTGATATAAAAACTAGGTGGTGAGGTTAGTTAAGGTTTGGTTAGTTTAGTTAGTTTTGACAATATACTTCGACTTTATATGTATATTCTGGTAAAATTGGCTAAAATAAATATTTTTAGTTATCCACTTGATTAGCGTTTTTAGTGTTTCCCTTTGCCCGAATTCTTATGAAATAAAAGCAGATAGTTGAAAATGAATCACCTAATTAACATTTTTAGCATTTTCCTTTACCTAAATTTTCATGATACTAAGAAGCTAGCAGAATATTAATCACCTTTCAAATTAGCATTTCCTTTTATCCAAATTTCTAAATAAGTGGTTTCGTTTTTGTTGTAAATATTTCAGGAATAAATCGAATGGCAATTATCAAAAAATTCACCCGGTATATAGGTTTGCCCTGTTAATTTTCCCCTACTTATGTTAATTTTCTGACCAGTGCGGAATTTACCACAAATTAACAAACAGTTGATGCATTTTAAAAAAAGTGCGGAAATTACATGCGCCCATTCGTACAATTATCCACCGTCAATTGTTTATTCGTGAAAAAAAAAAACATTTTATGGATATAGCCCAAAAAATAGTTAATCCCGGAATGTCGGACTGAACTGTATAAAAAATACCCCTGTCGCAGCATCTGCATAACATAGCGAATTTCCAAATCTTGGGCACTGGCGGATCTCATCTAAGACCTGTACCTATTTAAAATAGTTTAGCTTTCTAAGAGTAAAAGAATTTTTAAAATCAGCTGGGTAATTAGTTTTGGTAGTTTTGGGGACCCAAGAACCCGAACGAATTTTGTGCAGCATAGTTGTATCCATCTAAAATAATTTAATTCTCTAGCAGTGAGAAATTTTTTAGCATCGGTTCGATAGCTTATTACTGGCGTTTTCGGATCTGCAAGATCCCGGTGGACCTCATTAAAAAATCAGCTCGACCGTATATTCTAGGCGGACTTTATGTAATATATATATATATATATATATATATATATATATATATATATATATATTCAAAACCCGTTGTGTAGCATTCTACGCCGCATTTGCATCCGCAGGACAGTTGTGGATCTCAGATAACACAACCTGTACCTATCTAAAATAGTTTACCTTGGTAATAGTAAAAGGGTTTCAAAATCGGTCAGTTATTTTATTTTTGACACTTTTAGGTCCTACTGACATTTCAGACCTTACATAACGTAATCTATATGTATCTAAAATAGCTTAGCTCCCCAACAGTGAAAAAATTTTAAAAATCGGTCGGCTAGTTTATTTTTGACGCTTTTGGATCCGATGGACCCTGGCAGACTTTACATAACGTAATCTATATTTATCTAAAATAGTTTAGCTCTGTAAGAGTGAAAAAATTTTCAAAATCGGTCGGTTAGTTTATTTTTACCACTTTTGGGTCCCATGGACCCTGGCGGACCCTAAATAACGTAATGTATGTCTATCTAAAATAGTTAGTTCCCCAACAGTGAAAAAATTTTCAAAATCGGTCGGTTAGTTTATTTTTGACACTTTTGGATCCATGGACCTTGGCAGACCTTACATAACGTAATCTATATTTATCTAAAATAGTTTAGCTCTGTAACAGTGAAAAAATTTTCAAAATCGGTCGGTTAGTTTATTTTTGACACTTTTGGATCCCATGGACCCTGGCAGACCTTATATAACGTAATCTATATTAGCTAAAATAGTTTAGCTCTGTGACAGTGAAAAAATTTTCAAAATCGGTCAGTTAGTTTATTTTTGACACTTTTGGGTTCTATGGACCTTGGTGGACCTTACATAACGTAATTTATATTTATCTAAAATAGTTTAGCTCTGTAACAGTGAAAAAATTTTCAAAATCGGTCAGTTAGTTTATTTTTGACACTTCTGGATCCTATGGACCTTGGCAGACCTTACATAACGGAATCTATATTTATCTAAAACAGTTTAGCTCTGTAACAGTGAAAAAATTTTCAAAATCGATCAGGCAGTTTATTTTTGACACTTTTGGGTCCTATGGACCGAGGCGGACCTTACATAACGTAATCGATATTTATCTAAAATAGTTTAGCTCTGTAACAGTGAAAAAATTTTCAAAATCGGTCAGTTAGTTTATTTTTGACACTTTTGGGTCCTGTGGACCCTGGCGGACCTTACATAATGTATTCTAAATCTATCTAAAATAGTTTAGCTCTGTAACAGTGAAGAAATTTTTAAAATTGGTCGTTTAGTTTATTTTTTACAATTATGGGATCAGTAAATCCTGGCGAAACTCATACAAGTCTAGTACTCTAACAGTAAGAAAAGGGTTCTAAGGATCTCATATAATCTATGGCAGTCCGTACGCTTCTTGCGGACATCATTTAATTAATTAATTCAAATACTTTAACTTACTAACTGTGAAAAAATTTTTAAAATCGATTGGTTAATTAATTTCTGGCCGTTTTAGGTCCCGAAAACCTTGACCTCACATAAAATACCTTAAATACATTTGAAATGGTTTAATTCTTTAACATTATTAATTATTAGTGAAAAAATTTTCAAAATCGATTCAAAATATTTTTCCGTGCATACATATGTACATTATACATACTTTGTTTTGTTTCATATATTTAATAATATTATATCATAACATAATCTTCAATTTCTTGTTTACTTAAAAATTCAATAAAAAAAAAAAAATTCTTCATTACATTAGCTTAGAAAATCTGTTTAATTTACATTTTTTAACATGGGATAGAACCATGCTAATTATAATGCAATAAATGAGAAACAAAACTCTATACATGTATGTGTGTTATATCAAATATATGTGAATAGTTTTCACTTGTTCTCACAAAATTCTTTAATAAAAAAGTGAAATATTTTTATACTTAATAAAGAACTGAGATATAAATATAAATTACTTATTAGACTAACAAAGAAAGAATAAAAGTGAAAATTTACATTTTCTCGAAAAATACTTAAAATAGAAAGAAAATTATAAGAATATTTTCTTCATAATTTTTTTTTTCCTTTTCAACGATGTAAAAATTGAACTGCCTTATGATAGGATCGAATGATAAAAAATGGCCAGAAAACCTACTTCTGGGCATCCGACGTGTCTGGCTAACGAACTTAGCCGAGCGAATTCAGAATCCAGTCCGCACACAAAATTTCATAAGCATTAGACGTTTCGTTCGAGAGTTATCGTGGCGACACATATATATATATATATATATATATATATATATATATATATATATATATAAATTTTAGTGAATATCATTTTCGTATTCTAGGGACCTCAAAACAGATTTCTGCCATAGTCCCGGACTCAGATTGCGTCATGACACCTACTGTAATAGCTGAATTTCGAGTTTTCGAAATTCGCTAAAATGTTGTTGTTGTTGTTTGTCGTGACAATAAATTGATAACTAAGTATTTACTGTCGGATCGATTGTAGAAAAATTAACTTAACTGATATTTTTGTGGAGTAATTATAGCCAATAAATTACACGAAAATAAAGTTTTACACCGTTTACATTAATACAAAATATTTTATACAAAAGACAGTAATATGTCGAAATCCAAATTTATAAGTTATAATAAAATAAACTATTTGCGAAAATGCATGCAGAAATCTATATAAAATACTGTTAACTGTAATATTTTTTGATTACTTGTATTGGAGCACATTCCATTATTGCTTCCGAAATCTTTGAAAATCCAGCTGCGGATGAAAACAAATCAATTCGATTTTCAGAACGTTGTAAACAAATTCGACAAATATTTTCTAAATCTTCATTTAATATATTATTGTGGGCCATTTTTTTACTAAAATAATATTTTTTCAAACACTTAGTTATTTTGATTTACACAATGACGTATTTTTACATACATACATGACATACGTACCGTTATAATTATAGTCCGGATAAAATAATTTTTCACAGGACCGGCTTAACGATTTCAGTGTAATACTGTTAAACTGCTTGTATTTATGTATGAGTCTGCTAGAGCAAATAATGTTCCTTTACATACATACATACATAAACTGATTAAATTAAATCGAATTAACATATGTTTTAGAAAATATTACTAATTTTTCCTTAAAAAATGTTCATACAAAACTAGTATATCTTGCCAACAAACTATACACAAATAAAAGTATACATATTAAGAAAAGAAGATGTAACGTTAATCATGTGTTATCTAATAATTAATAAAATATTATAGAGGTATTTATTTCATTTTTGCTAACTAATATTTTTTTTTTTGTATATACTTTTGAGCATTGAATAAATAGTGGGAATACACTTATATACACAATCTATATTATGAAAATGAAAAGTGACTGAAGTGTTGACGAATATGGATGGTTAAACAAGAGGGGATTTAAAATTTTTCTAGATTAACTGATGTTATATTTGTTAGTATAAATATTTTTAGAACATTTATTAATAAATACTCTCAAATTACAACAAAAATCACATAAAAATTAAAAAATATTCATTACCATCGATAGTTTGTAGGTATTCTGTGTTTGTAGATTATCAAAAGTGTTAATCAATATGACGATTTTGCTTCAAAAAAATAATATCTAAAAAAAAAATTGTATGGTCCATACAAATATTCTAATATCAATAGTATCTGTGGTTAAAAATACAAATAATACATACGTACATATTTATACGTACAACACGTACGATGTCATCAAAATGATGTTTTGTTTATGGGTTTGAATGAAATGTACAACTAGATTAAATATTGCTTGATTTACATTGCATGTGTATGTACCTATGAAGAAAACTAAAAATTTTAAAAAATTGTAAACAAGGTACATATATAAAATTTTAAAAAGTTAAAAAGAGATAAGGAGTTTGTTTATCAATTGATGCTGAAAGACAGCCGCAAGACAATAAATTTTGTTTTATATGTACCTGCCAGCTAGTTAGACAAATAAATATTGCAAAACTTTAATTCAACAAAATTTGGGGCCCCATTTTATTTTTGATATAAATCTCACATAATAAAATTTTTCTAAAAAGTTTTTGCTTCTCTATGTTGAATTTCAGTAAATTTTCAGAATTCTGTTATTTCTGTTGTAGCAGACTCATACATAAATACAAACAGTCTAACAGTATTACACTGAAATCGTTAAGCCGGTCCTGTGAAAAATTATTTCATCCGGTCTATAGTTATAATACATATATCACATTTCACATATATGGTTTACATGATGTATCAATGTACTTATCATTATAACTATGTATATGGCCAATCCCTATAAGAGGTACATACCGTACATACCGTACATACATACGTCACATACGTATTTTGTTTTGGTATCAAAGTATCAATCGTATCAATGTATGTAAAAGTAAATCAAAATAACTGAAAATAACTATATGTTTAAAAACATATTATTTTAGTAAAAATGACCAACGAAATTATATCAAATGAAGATTTAGAAAATATTTGTCGAATTTGCTTACAACGTTGCGAAAATCGAATTGATTTGTTTTCTTCTGCAGCTGGATTTTCAATGATTTCAGAAGCAGTAATGGAATGTGCTCCAATACAAGTAATCAAAATATTTTTACTTATTCTATTTAATCCTATAAGCTAATAAAATTATTCTATTTTTAATATTACAGTATTATATAGATGATTTCTGCATGCATTTTCGCAAACAGGTTATTTTATTGTAACTTATAAATTTGGATTTCGACATATTACGGTCTTTTGTATAAAATATTTTGTATTAATGTTAACGGTGTAAAACTTTGTTTTATTTTTGGTGTAATTTATTGGCTAATTACTCCACAAAAATATCAGTTAAATAAATTTTTCTACATTCGATCCGGCAGTAAACAGTGTTGCCAGATTGGGCTATTTACCGCCGATTGGGCTACTTATATTTTTGATTGGCGGTAAAATAATACTGTTGGCGGCAAGTAGCCGTTTGGGCTATTTTTAATTTTCCCATGTAGCTGTTTGGGCTGTTTTTAATTTTCCAATTTTAAGCTTCCCATGTTAATGGCTCTTGTCCGCATCCATGCTCATATGAGTGCATTTAAACTTTGTTGTAGCACTTATGCTCGCTCAAAGTTCATGTTACAACTATGAACTATTTAACAGTGATATTTACAAAAATAACAAGACTGATAATGATGATTCTAGTTTGCTGGAATCGATTACACGACCATTCCATTATCCGTACATCCATTATGGGTACGGTTTGTGTGTGTTTGTATATACATACACAGTTTACGTGACAAAATTTTTATTGTAAACAAAGATTTTTATGTAAACAAGTCTTAAATTTTTAACATACAGGCGATTATTTTGAAAGTTAACATAAATATATAGTAATAATAAAAATTATTAATACACATATATGTATATTATAATTTGCAAACTTACAATTAGAAATAAATATTATGTAGCTAGAAAATATTACTTAAAAATTTATTTTTATAAAAATATTTTAACTTTTATTGAAAAATAAATTGTCTAGAGAAACATTCTGTATATGATTTCTTTAAGGGTACGACGTTTATATATTGTCGTACGGTTAACGGAATATCGGTGTAATTTAATTTTTAATAAAACTAACAGATGATTAATTTTATCGAAATAAGTTTAATTTTCAGAAAGATTAAGTTTCAAAACTTTATGGTTGTGGTAGTTGCCATTTCAGTGATAAAAAAAAGTCAATCCAATTATTATTATAGCTTTATGAAAAATTTTAAGTTAAAATGTAACTATTTAAAAGCGATTAATCGTAGGATAAATGTTGATTATTTATTTAGACTTTTTGTGATTGTTTTTATGATTGTTATAATTTCATAAAAAATTTTAAATTTAAAAATAACATTGTTAAACTTGTTAATAGTAAAGTTTGTGTTTAATGTGTAAGGATTAAAAAAAAGTTGTCATCGTATTTTATGGTATTTAAACATTGATGTTGATAAATATTTATTATAAAGTTAATATATTTTTAAATAGTTGCCTGCATTGCCTGTTTATTGAATTTAATTAATAAAAAATAAAATTTTTTTAAACACTCATTATTAATATAGTTTTATTAAACGTTATTAAAACTCGTGTAATTTCATCGAAAATAAAATTCAAAAAATATATAAGTACACTTTGTTCCGGAATGGGCTACTTTTGGGCTACTCGAGCGCCTCTCATCGGCGGGTTTGGTTAAAATTTTTCTGGCAACACTGGCAGTAAATACTTATCAATTTATTGTCACGACAAACATCAACATTTTTTTTTATACTATTCAGTCCCACACTCCTGGAAATAACTATTTTTTGGGCTACACCATATATGTATTATTGCTATATGGCCAATCCCTATAAGAGGCAGTGGTTCCGATGAAGTGAAATGGATAGACATCGGGTAGAGGAACTTCAGTCGTTTTGCGCAGATACATCAATTAGTGTTTACGGTGTTTGCGCCGCATTTGCGCAAAACGAACCAAATTCCTCCAAAAAGAAAGAAAGAACTAATATTGTCTGTGCCATGATATTGGGACCTGTTTTCATATCCAGATTGGCCATATATCTATTATATTACATATATGGGCTACACCCGTAAAACGTTTATTCTTTTCTTTTGGCACGAATAAAAAATTGATGGTGGAAAATTGAAGAGGTGGATTCCAAAAGGCGCTAAGTCATTTTTTGCAATTTTTCAGGAAATGTAAAAAACTATCTAGGTAGGCAAATGTAGTAATCTGTTTAAATTATTTTCAGGTTCTTAGATAATAATTATTATTGATGTTATTTATTTGTTCTTATTTATACATATAATTTTCAATAGATTACATTGAAAAAAACCTTTAAAAAGTTGGGTTGAGTTGGTTAAAATAAACCTAGTTTATTTAAATGCAGATATATTTTATTCAAGAAACATTTTAAAAAGTGCGTTATTAGCTATTTCATGTGTTTGACATAACAGAAAATCTGTCTACAAGCAAATTTGGAAAAAAATAACAGCTATTATTAAAAAAAAAAATGCAATGGTTTACAAGTAAATTTGACTTAGAGCGTTTTGAAATAAAACTGTCACTGACTTAGCGCTTTTTTGGAAAACATTCCATTTTTCATCATTCATTTTACAGTAGACTAAGCTCATTTTGAAGGGTGACACTATGAAAATCGTGTAGAGCTGGACTTGAACATTTTGCATCAACTAAAATCTCACATTAGACAAAAAATGACTTAGCGCCTTTTGGAATCCACCTCTTCAATTGTACTATTTATATGGAAAAGCCATCAGCTGTTAATTATTAATTACATACCTTAATTGAATTAAAATATTTACAGATTTCATACGACGATAATCTACCACATTCAATATGTCAGGATTGTGTCACTAAACTGGAGATTGCGTACCGTTTTCGGGTACTTTGCGTGAAATCTGATCTTACATTACATCAGTTAGTGTCACAAATTGATAATGAATTTAAAAATGATTGGCAAGAATTCAAAGACTGTGGGTCAGTAAATTTTAATCGAAATGAAATTAAAAATGAAATAAAAGAAGAAGTCTCTACCGGTGATTCCGACAATGATGTAAAATCGTCAGACAACTTTTTTAATGACACAAGTGAACAACCGTCACCTAAACCAGTGACTGCAAGGAAAGCACGGCCCTATATTTGTATTAAGTGTTCTTCAAGATTTACATACAAACGTAACCTTCAGCAACACCAGAAACGTTGTTTAGCCGGAAAAATTCAGCGGAAAAAATCACAACGTCCTATTGGCAAAAACAAATATAAACTCAAAAATGTAAATGTAGATGCAGTAGACGATGAATTAAAAAATGAAAATGAATATTCAAAAAATGATAATAGCGAAGATACAAAAAAAAATTCTGGAAAAAAGAAAAATCTAGCCGTACGACGAATTGTTTGCTCCGTATGTGGTAAACTGGTTATTGCTAGCCATATTGGTGTTCACATGAGAATTCATGCGGAGCAAAAACCCTACCAATGTACTGTATGTGAACAAAAATTTACTCTTGCAGGAAATTTACGTGTACATATGACGAAGCACACTGGTGAACGTCCGCATCAGTGTAACACCTGCGGTAAATGTTTCAGGTTATTAGCACTGCTTAGACGACATTTGAGAACTCACACAGGAGAAAAACCTTACGAATGTTCAAACTGTCGACGAAAATTCACTAGCACGGGAAACCTGCGTCGACATATGAAGATCCACACCGGTGATCGGCCCTATCAATGTAACATCTGCGACAAAGGCTTTATCCAATTAGGATCATTGAAAGAGCATAAACTTACACATACAAGTGAGACGCCATATGTGTGCAGGGATTGTGGGAAGCGATTTAGAAGTAGAGCTGGGTTTAGTAGGCACAGATGTTGTTACACAGACGGTAAACCTTACACTTGTGAACAATGTAATATGTCCTTTTCGAGATCGGAGTTACTGAAAGTCCATAGTTTCATTCACACAGGGAAAACATAAACGCACGCATAAAGAATAATATTTAGCATAATATGCCAAATACTACAGCCGATGTATTATATCGGTTGTAAAATGTTTGCTGAAAATGTACCTAAAAATAAAATTTTAAATAAACTTAGAAAATATAAAACGATTTACAACTTGAGACTGTTTTATTAGTATAATAAATCCGTACTAATTATATACCGTTTAACGGAATGTATAGGAATTCCGGTATAAATGGGAACGAAACCAATAATTTCTTTTAATTATTGTAATTTCTAATTTACAGCTTAAAAACAGTTATATTTGAGTTCGTCATTAATTAAAATTATAAAGTAAACGTAACTAATAATGTTAAAACTAATATGTAACATTTTTTTTATTCGACATCACACAAACAAAAATTAGGTTATCAAAAGTTATTTCGTAATTTAATATTAAAATGTGTAGGGTAAAAGCCCCTATTACGGAACACCATTTTTAGGTGTGTCATTAAAGTAGCTTATAAAAACTAATAAATAAATTAAAAATCCATTTTTTTTTCTTAATAAGCATGAAACCAAGTTTTTTTAATCCAATGAATATGTTTTTAAGAAAATATAACCCAAAAATTTTGATTTATTAATGTTTTTGTTTTATAATTTGTTGACATCTATAAAAAAACGGACAGAACATAGGGAGCATTCGTAACGCAACGAGCCAAAGTGTCTTGCTCTTACTTTTAAGAACATTACACTTGTTTTCAAGTGCTTTTGCCTTATTTTGGAGATATTTGTATATTCCTGTCTCACTTTCCGTGTTCTTGAGAGAAGGGTGAAGGTATATATACGATGTATACCGAACGCTGTTACTGACTATAAACTATGTATGTTAGAATCATCGTATCATAGTTCTTCGGGGCACGACATATATATATATATATATATATATATATATATATATATATATATATATATATATATATATATATATATATACATATATACATATATATATATATATATATATATATATATATATATATATATATATATATATATATATATATATATATGTATATATATACATATATATATATATATATATATATATATATATATATATATATATATATATATATATATATATATATATTTCTTTAATTAAGTAAGGAAACATTAAATGTCAAAACTGTTTTAGTATCGGATCACATTAAATGTCAAAACTGTTTTAGTATCGGATCGCGTCAAGTGTCAAAACTGTTTTAGTATTGGATCGCGTTCCACAATGGGGGCTTTTACGTTATATGTTCAAAAAGAAAAACAAAAGCTTAAAAAAAATTGGATCCTTTATTTATTAAAAAATTGTAAAATTATGCTAATTGTTTACATATATTTATTTTGTATATTTGCAGGGTCGAATTTACCCTAAGTGCCGCCCGGGGCACTGTGAAAAATGTCGCCTCTGACAAAAATTTCATATGTACTTTTTAAAATATAAGTGACGAGCCAAAAAGAAAAGGTTCCAGTTCTTATTTTCTTATCAAAAATAAGTGATGAGCAAAAAACTTCCATTTCTTATTTTCTTATTAGAAAATAAGTGACGACCAAAAAAAAAAAAAAATTATCACGTGTATGTTCCAAATTCTGCCGCCCTGGGCCAGTGCCCCGCGTGCTAATTACTAAATTGGGTTAATATGACCAAAAACAAAATTAGAGATCATTGAGAACGAAAACAGGGGGAATGGGAACGTATGAATAGGGACGCTTATCAGGTCAATAGCGACGCTAGAGTCAGAATAGGAATTACTTCAGAATGACGTTCTAGGGCTAACCAAAATTTTAAGAATATTTACGTCATTATAATTCAAAATTAATACATAATTATATATTACCTATATTTTTATTTAGTTGGAAAAAATTTATTAAATATATAATGTAAATAAATTTATATGTATATCTTACATTGATCTGAATTTTGTTTAAGATGTTTAATATCGCTAAGATCTCAAAATAAGTTTAAGAATATTCTAGAAGGATTGTTAGAAACAAAAAATGTAAAAATAAATTTATTACAAACTTGTAATAAAAATCAGATAATTATGTACGTGAGATACATTAATATTATAACATAATATTTCAATAGGATGGCTAAATTCCGCACTCTTATGTAGCTAGATACCCGTATCAATAGGTAGTTTTAGGAGTATTTCCATTTTAAGCCTTGCTTGGGGCACCAAGATAGCAGGGGACAATTTTAATATCACAATTAATTTGGGGCTTATTTGATGGCCTTGATGGACAATTCTGACCTCGAGGTTCATTCAAATTTGATATTCTAAAATTCTGAGCATAATTCTCGCCTAATAATCCTAAATTAACCGTATTCATATTTCCATAGCATATTTAATTTTCATAAAATATTTTCAAAATCCAACCGTTTAATCTTAATTCTATTAGATAGTGCTGGGGGGTTAATTTTGATGTCACTTTACATTTAAATTAAATATTCTAAATTTCTTTATAAAATCAGTTTCTTCTAGTGTTTCGCTCCGTTCGTCCAATGATCTTAAAATAGATATATATGCATATAGCTGAGACCCGCGGTTTCACTTGCATAAAATTATCTGAATTATAGGTAAAATTTATATAGGTCAATTCAATCATATATTCCAAAATTCTGTGCAAAATCAGTTATTTATAGCACTTGACCCTGCTCGCCCAATGACTCTAAAATAACTATCTTCATATTTTATTAGCATGGCTAATTTCCGTACCGTAAGAACTTAGTATAGTTACTATACCAACAGTCTTAGAATTGCTTCTATTTTAGGCCCTTCAAGGCACCAAGGCCCCAGGAAATCATTTTAACGTCAGTTTCATCTTTCACAGAGATCTCAACAATACTTGAGTAAAAATTGTCAAATTTCTTCAGTTTTTTAATTCGCTCTCTGTTTGATGTAACTGACGGACAATGTGACCACACGTCCATTTAAATTTGATATTTTGAAATTTTGTACAAAATCAGTTCCTTATGTGCTTCGCTTCGCTCGCTCGACGACACAAAAATATTATTCATATTTTCAAGTCATATTCATATTTTTATAGTACGTCTAATTTTCATAAAATTTTATCAAAATGAGTCAAGTGGTTTAATTAGAGTATAGAGTTGTTTAATTCGATAGCGCTGGATGATTCATTCCAACTTCACCTTAATTTCAAATCAAATATTCTGAATTGGCTATATTCATATTTCAATAACATGTCTAATTTCCATACCTTGAGATCTTATCGTAGGTAGTTAGATATGCATAGTGACAATTTCAAGAGAACTGTAATTTGTGAGACATTTTGAGATCCCAGGGTCTGGAGAATATTTCAGAATTCACATTAATTTATTTCGGAATCTCTGTAATATTTGAGAAAAATTTGGATAAGATCCGTTTGGTCGTTTATTTGGAGGGTTTCTTGGGTCCGCAAAGCTCACGGGGGGGTTTTATCCTCATGTCGTTTTTCAGAAACTCAGTACTATTTGAGAAAAATTTTGTCAAGATTCGTTCAGCCATTTATTTTGGGTTTCTTTGGAGAGCCAAAAATTTGGTAACGATACGTCCAGTTGCTTACTTTAGGCTTTCTTGGGGGTTCTCAGGTCCTACAGGATAACTTCAACTTTGATCGTCTTTTTTTTGGATTCTTATACCAATTTTACCTATAGTTTTGTTATATCATTTTTTTGATACCTGCTACCGTTTTCTCGAAACTACTGAAGACAGATAAGTAAAGTCCATATTTCATTTTTAATATCAGGATGACCGAGCCCGGCCCGATGGAAATTTCATCTTTATGGAATTTGCTGAGAAGAGCAGACACACATGCCAATTGATGATAACTGGACAGTCCAGTTGTCTATTTTCTTTAAAGGATACAAATAGTTTGAAATTTTTTAACCTAAGATTCCCAAATATTTTGCTAATTTATCATAGGAGATGAAGGTTTAAAAATAATAATTCTACATTCTTCCGTAGAATAAACTGTTTCTTTATTTTCTCTTTTTTCCAAAAATTTTTCGGTATCTTTTATAGAGAAAATAAAGAAACAATTTATTCTACGGAAGAATGTTGAATTATTATTTTTAATCCTTCATCTTCTATGATAAATTGTAAAATATTTGGTTACAAAATTTCAGATTATTACAATATCCCAATAAAACCATATTGGATACAAATAGTATTTTGCACAGTAAATAAGTAATTTCGTAGTAGTCACAGGTAAAAATTTATAGTATCTCTAGGAATATTTATTAATACTTATATACAAAAATCTCAAATTACAATTACTTAGCAACTATCTAAAATTTTTACGATTTTTTGATAAATTGGCCACAGACTGCTGTATTACAGTAATAAAAAATTAATATCTTACGGTTTTTCGTAAATTTCGACGGTTAGACAAAAAATTTTGCAAAACCCGTTCTTAGCGAGCGCCTACGACCCAATAGGGACCTACATGCCAAATTTCAAGTTTGTAGCTATTGTAGTTTTGGAGATTTCTATATAGATGAGTGAGTGAATGAGTGGTATTTCTCTTTTATATAATAGATATATCACAAAATTATAAATAAATAAAGCCTTACAATAATTTTCATAACTGTTTCATTTTTAAATTAATAACAAAATTAACGTTGTTTTAACGAGATATTAACGTTGTT
The DNA here is from genome assembly GCA_035578155.1 of Brachynemurus nebulosus. Lineage (NCBI taxonomy): Eukaryota > Metazoa > Arthropoda > Insecta > Neuroptera > Myrmeleontidae > Brachynemurus > Brachynemurus nebulosus. The sequence goes on from JAPWDM010000005.1 coordinate 1,386,225, forward strand.
TTAATGAAATGTCACAATCATGACTCTTTTGTTATGTTTTTGTGACGTCTCAGTATTAATAAAACATTCTTCCATCCATTTCATCCATCCATTTTTGTATAAGTCGATTTATGTGATTTGTTATATGATTAACCCCATAACCCATATAACAAATAACATATGTAAATCGACTTATACAAAAATGGATGGATGAAATTTAGTTACATCAGACGCCAACAGGGGATAGATTGAAAAAAAAACTGCAGGAATCTTTAAATTGATAATTCCTCGCGAATTAATACATTTAAAATTAATATGGTAACAAAACATTTCACAAAAGTGACAAGTGAAATGTTTTATATATTAATATTGATACGTCACAAAAACATAAGAGTCAGTTCTGTGAGGTTTTATCAAAGTAACATTGCTAGGTTGCGAAGACATAACATAAGAGTCACGTTTTATCAAAGCAACCTTGATACCGTACATGCCGTACATCATCTAAACGTAACATAGCAGTCACAAATGTGACATTTTATTAGTCACAATGGCATGTAACTGTTACATAACATACAGGTAACAATTAGGTATATAACATAAAACTCTAATTTTATATAATTGTTATGTCACCCATAAGTCAAAAAAGTTACGTAACTTGTTATTCCCTTGTTACATCATATTTACATTCTATGTTCACTGGGTTTTTATTTAAAAAAAATAAACTAATTTATAGGTACTTGCAAATTTGAAAAACAAAAATAAAAAACGTCGCGGCGTTTTTTTTTAAAAATTAAAAGTACAACAAAAATTAGCGATGCGTTTTATTTAAATAAAATTATGCATATTCCATAACATATTAAATAAATTATGGATGTAGCTATTTATACATATAGTATGTATACGCAATTGGCTATTTATACATACAGTATGTATACGCAATTGGCTATTTATACATACACTATGTATACGAAATTGGCTATTTGTACATATATAGTATGTATAGGAAATTGGCTGTTTAATACATATAGTCAGCTGAGTATTGGTTTGTACCGTCAATTTTTTAAAAAATTTTTTCTGATAGTGGTTTCGGCTTCCTCAATGTCCAAAACTAATAAAACAACTATCTAGAAAAAATATTTAAAAAGTTGACTTGGTACAAACCAATACTTAGCTGACGATGTGTGTATACTGAATTGGCTATTTAAACCTGCAGTATGTAGTTATGTACCTAAACTAAACTGATTACGTAGTTGGCTACTTATCCATACTGACTGAATGCGCTATTATTACAATTAATATTTTTATAATAACTACACAATTATAATAACCGAATACCTCCGATTGAGCTGAATTATTTTTTTACATAACCTTTTTTGCTTAAGAAGTTATCCCCGAAACGGTTTTTTGGCGACGCGGACCGGAAGTGTATTTTTCAACCCTTCGAATTTCAAGCGTAGGGGTTACTAAAAGATGTTTTCCGTTACCATAGTAACAAAAATTAAAGATCGATTCTTATGGAACTTGGTGAGTAGCACAAAAAAGAAAGAATGAAGTTTTTCGATATTTTGCTTAGTTTTCGTGATATTACGTGTCAAATTTGTAAAACTTACTATATTGGATAGACAATTATTGTAGGTATATTACGGCTTGTATTGATAGAAGTAAGTGGAAAATGGACCGGACGACATCACTGAAACCTCATTTTCAGGCAAAGGGTAATTAAATAATTTTGAAGTGATTACACGCCGACACACATTTATAATTACCCTTTGCCCAAGAATGAGGTTTCATTGGTTATGTCCCGTTCATTTTTCACTAATTTCTATGAATAAAAACCAAAATATACCATTCAAAAATTATATTTAAAACTGAGTTTATATTCGTAAAAATTGATACTACGTATATAAGTATGTGTATGTGTGTAATATACAATCCATTATCTTATAGTAAGTTTTAGAAATACAACACATATTATCTCGAAAACTAAACAGGATATCAAAAAAATTTGTTCTTCCTTTTTTGTTCCACTGATCAAATTCTATAAGAATCTGCCTCTATTTTTTATTACCATAATAAAGGAAACCTTTTTTTAGTCCTCAGATATGCACCTTCCGGTTCGCGTCCCAAAAAGTCCGTTCTTAAGCTAAAAAAATTATACAAAATTCAATCGGTGGTACGCGAGAAATTCGTTATTATTAGAATCGATAAATTTGTTATTATAAGTTATTTTACTGTCACCAGTGGAAAAGTCCATTTTAATACGCGCACCACGAAATTTGGACGATATTTTTGGTGCTCAATGTGCGCAGTATACATCAGAAATTACGGTAATTTTGAATAAGTAGTCAACTGCGTATACATACTGCATGTTTAAACAAAATATTTCATATACATACTGTATGTATAAATAGCCAATTTCGTATACATTCTGTATGTATAAATAGCCAATTGCGTATACATACTGTATGTATAAATAGCCAATTGCGTATACATACTGTATGTATAAATAGCCACATCCATAAATTATTGCTCAAATTACCTCTTACAAATTTCATTGCCCAAATAACCCCGATCTACCCTACCTGTAAGTTCGTGTTCAAGCCCTTCATAGCATTAGAAATCGATACCGATTTCTTGCCATAAAAAGTTAAAGACATTCTTAGAACCGGTTCCTCCACTTTAAGCGGCGTAATGTCTCTAATCGACTTTCACCATTTTGCCTTCCTTAACATTTGGTCGATTAACCTGGACGAATATCCATTAATGACAGCCACGCATCGGATATATTTCAATTCCTTGTCATAACTGGATTGAAATAGCGGAAAAGTAATTAACCTGTTAATCAAGAAATTGAAGGCCACCATTTTCTGACTCCAATGGCAAAAGGAGTCACTTGGGATAAATCTGTCAACATTAGTCGGCTTACAATAAATATCGAACGACAAAACGTAATTATCTCTTGTGATCTCAATATCTAAAAACGGTAGCCTACAATCCCTCTCATATTCAACTGCAAAACTAATACTGGGTTTCAACTCATTCATGAACCGCAAAAAATTCTCCACATGGTCTTCTCCGTATCTAATATTATAAAAATATCGTCTACATAGAGGAGAAACTGAAATATAAGTTTTTAGTGACATTTTGAGTCTGTGGCAACCAACTATAAAGTTTGTCGGTCTTTACGGGGGCGACGAGGTAGTTGAATTACAAAATTTATAACAAAACAGATTAATATACATTCTCTAATATATATTAATATATATTTTGTTATAAATTCCACAGTCATTTATAAGAAAATATCCTGGTTTCGGATTTTCGTGAAAGCCTTACTCGGTAGAGGCGCTGAAACTCGTATACTACGATTTTACATTAGTTCTTATGGACAGTTTCCCCTCTATGCCATACTCTTTGGTCTACGTATCTGTACCAGTTTATTTTTAGACAATATTCCGCCGTTTGTTTGGCAATAATCTCAAACTTTGACATGAATAAGTTGGCAATGAAACGGTAAGTGGGTTTCCCATGCTGGTACCATGAACTATTATATTTTATATTTTTTGTGGGTCCTTAAGGGAAAACACTTTATTATTATGTATAATCCAGCCCACAGTACAGCTCAATATAGTGATTTAATAGAGAGAAAAAAAATTATTATTTCTTAAAAAATTTAGAATATAGTAGGGTAGATCATTTTTGTTTTTATTATTCCATGTTTAATTTCAATAAATGAATATCATTATTTTCTCGCACGGTCAGCTATTTTCACGCACGCTTACTATCGTTTGTTGTACCATGATGTGAATACGGCTCTTTACGCCCGCCACACATGGCTCGAATATTGAACTTTAGAAGCGGGAATTATAAAAATTACAGTAATTCAAAGAAATTATTGGTTTTGTTCCCATTAATACCGGAATTCCTATACACCCCGTTTAACAGGGATATAATTTGTACGGATTTATTATATTAATAAAACAGTTGTAAATCGTTTTATGTTTTCTAAGTTTATTTAAAATTTTATTTTTAGGTACATTTTTAACAAACATTTTACAACCTTTATATGCCAAATATTATTCCTTATGCGTACGTTTATGTTTTCTCATGCTACTAGAATCATAAAACCCTCGTCCACAAACTGAACATTCAAACGGTGTTTCACCAGTATGCCTTCTAATATGAACCTTTAAATTCCCGTTCAGTGCAAAACATTTATCACAAAAAGAGCATTTAAATGGTTTACTCCCGCTATGGATATGTAAATGCGATTTTAACTGATGCCTCTGTCTGAATTTCTTACCACATATGTGACAACTATGGGGTTTTGCTCCTGTGTGAATGAAACTATGAGACTTTAATAACCACGGTCTCAAAAAGGATAAATTACACTGTTCACAAGTGTAAGGTTTACCGTCTGTGTCATAACATCCGTGTTTATTTAACCCAGCTCTACTTCTAAATCGCTTGTCGCATCCACTGCACTCATATGGCGTCTCATTTGTATGTGTAAGTTCGTGCTCTTGCAATGATCCTAACTGGATAAAGCCTTTGTCGCAGATGTTACATTGATAGGGCCGATCACCGGTGTGGATCTTCATATGTCGACTCAGGTTTCCCGAGCTAGTGAATTTTCGCCCACAGTTTGAACATTCGTAAGGTTTTTCTCCTGTGTGAGTTCTCAAATGTCGTCTAAGCTGTGGTAATAACCTGAAACATTTACCGCAGGTGTTGCACTGATGCGGACGTTCACCTGTGTGCTTCGTCATATGTACACGTAAATTTCCTGGATGAGTAAATTTTTGTTCACATACAGTACATTGGTAGGGTTTTTGCTCTGTATGAAGTTTCATGTGAACACGATTGCTAGCACTAATCAGTTTACCACATACAGGGCAAAGAATTCGTCGTACGGACTGATTTTCCTGATCTTGACTATTATCGTTTGCTGAATATTCATTTTCATTTTTTAATTCATCGTCTACTGCATCTACATTTTCGCCAGTAGGAAGTTTTCGCCACCGTTTAATTTTTCCGGCTAAACAACGTTTCTGATGTCGCTGAAGGTTATTTTTTAATGTAAATTTTGTAGAACACTTAATACAAATATAGGGCCGTGCTTTCCTTGCAGTCATTGGCTTAGGTGACAGTTGTTCACTTGTATCATTAAAAAAGTTGTCTAATGATTTTACATCATTATCGAAATCACCGGTGGGGACTTCTTCTTTTATTTCATTTTCAATTTCATTTCCATTAAAATTTACTGATCCACTGTCTTTGAATTCTTCTTCATTATCAATTTGTGACACTAACTGATGTAATGTGAGATCAGATTGCACACAAAGTACCCGAAAACGGTACGCAATCTCCAGTTGAGTGACACAATCCTGACATATTGAATGTGGTAGATTATCATCATATGAAATCTGTAAATATTTTAATTCAATTAAGGTATGTAACTATAAGTAATTAATTAATAGCTGATGGCTTTTCCATATAAATCGTACAATTATCCACCGTCATTTTATTCACGCCAAAAGAAAAGAATAAACATTTTACGGGTGTAGCCCAAGAATAGTTATTTCCAGGACTGTCGGACTGAATAGTATAAAAAAAATGCTGATGTTTGTCGTGACAATAAATTGATAACTAAGTATTTACTGTCGGATCGATTGTAGAAAAATTTATTTAACTGATGTTTTTGTGGAGTAATTAGCCAATACAACATTAATACAAAATATTTTATACAAAAGACCGTAATATGTCGAAATCCAAATTTATAAGTTATAATAAAATAAACTGTTTGCGAAAATGCATGCAGAAATCATCTATATAATACTGTAATATTAAAAGTAGAAAAATTTTATTAGCTTATAGGGATTAAATAGAATAATAAAAATATTTTGATTACTTGTATTGGAGCACATTCCATTACTGCTTCTGAAATCATTGAAAATCCAGCTGCGGAAGAAAACAAATCAATCCGATCTTCTGAACGTTGTAAACAAATTCGACAAATATTTCCTAAATCCATTTTTACTAAGTAAAATAATATTTTTTTAAACATATATTTTGATTGACATAATTGTAACACATGTATTATGACATATATCACATATGGTGGTCATCTCCAGTATATGATATTAGGAGAAAGTCACAAGTTTTTGTACGAGCTTTAAAAAAAAGTTAGGCTCGCTAGTAAAAATTTTTTTGAGTTAAGACGGTTCTACCTACACGATGCTACGAACACCTTCCAACATTGGACGTTCGATGGTTCATCGCATCGTGTGGCCGTTGTTCGAACCTACGAGTGTCCAATGTCGAGCGTCAAACATTCGCATTTGGCCATGTCCCGCTCGATGTCGGTATTCTTGCACCGAGTCAAAGGGATGCTTCGAACGTTTGAAGGCCAATGTTGGTTGCGTTGGTTGGCTCGACTCAGCAGCTGCACGACTCGTTCATGTGAAGAGAGACAACATCAGTGTATAACATTAGAGATCACATAAGGCAGATGACATCGTCGTCCACTGAATAAACGTTTGTCCCAACACATTATACAAGAGAGACAACATAAGTGTATAATATTAGAGATAACATCAGACAGATAACAGCCTCGTCCACTGCTACCAACACATCATCATTCGTATTGGATCAAACATTCGATTCACCGTGTAGCAGATACATACATTCGTCGCACCAACTATCGAACTTAATTGCCTCAAACGTTCGATCGAACGTTGGAAGAAACGTTCGTAGCATCGTGTAGAACCCGCTTTATTTAAACATCAATTAATATAAAGAACTATAAAAAATATAAACATTTACAGAGATTACAGGAGAAAAAGGAATTTATAGTTGGATTTGACTAATTTTGTTTATTAGGTAGGGATTTAGACAAATTTGAAAATAAAGAGAGTGGATTTGACCAATAATTATGACGTAGATCGACTAGGATTTGACTATATTTGAATGACTATCATTAATATCATAATATTGGAATCAGGGTTGTAAAAAATTGTATTAAAACAAATAAGTGAAAATATTTAATTTGTACATGTACATTTTTATTAACTTTTGAATATTATACAGTTTAAAAGAAATTTAATTTAAATATAATAAGAGATTAAAAAAAATTTTAATCTATTATCTGGTAATTATTTTATTTCTATTATCCATTGATAACAATATTTATTACAAATTAATGATAATATAATATATTATATACAAACTTATGATTATGACTATATTCCTATTATAAAATAAAAAATTTTATTATGAAATGTGCAACTCTAATCTTTTGAACCTATTATAAGTGCATGAAAATAACGCATCTTTCCTTCGTTGCTTGAAAGCGTTTATTATTTTGCAATGTTGCTGTTGTTTTCCTGGATTAATGAGGCAGTACTTCTTCTACGAACTTTTCCATTTTATTGCATAAATTTTAATGATTTTAAAAAGAAACCAGTTAAAGGAAACAAGTCTACAGAAGTCTGAATCATGTTGTAACATACAAAATTTTAAATATGGCACCCACATTTGCGATTACAGGATTGGTTGAAATGGACTTGGCACGTTTTGAAAATAAAGACGTCTGGATTTGGCTACTATTGAAAATCAACTAAAGATAAATTTATATTTTACATGCTTTTGTATGAGATTTTATTAAATTTGAAAGTCACAGACTATGAAGAATGATATTAAGTACCATCTACCGCTTTCAGTTGAAAAATTATAAATTTGCAGTTGACCACTTTTGAAAATAAGCTCCTGATATATACTTTAAAAATTATTTATATAGATTTTAAGTACAAAATAGTATATTGTTATCAATTCAACGAAACAGCCTACTTTTTTATTATATTAAGCCGTGGGATATTATTTCGCACGCTATTCCCACACGGTGTGGGCAATTGTTAATTTTTACATATAGTTACCCGTGCGCAAAATGTTACTTTTATTAGTAGGAGTACAAAAAATTAAATTATTCATAGTATGGTTTCAACCATTCGTTTCTATGCGAGCAATAAATTGCGTATACGTTTTAATAAACATACGGTTTTTTCCAGAAACTACTTTTTTTAAAAAAGCGTTCGTAATTTGAGAATTGCGTATACGTTTTATTTACGAATAACCAAGAAACAGGCCTCAGGATACGACCGAATAGTATTCTATAATATAGTAACCAATACAATAACCGTTGGTATCCGTAGTAACGTGTGCAAATAATTATTGTAAAAATATAATGTTAATAATAAAATTTTAATTTTTTGAGAAGAAATTACAAAATTTTGAAAGAAAAAAATGTGGTATTCGCTTTATTTTCAAAATACGTAGGTATACAAATATTATGTCCTGCAATAATTATAGTCCCATTCTTTAATTTAACCCATCTCACCCCGTTACCTGCTTCAAGAAAAATGCCTACAAACTGGCTTTACGCTTTGTCTAGTAGTAAAATATTGTAATAATGTTCATTGGTCTGTGGATAGCTTTTTTATTCTATGGTTTATTTGTATTTTTAAATTATGAATTTTTCTATATGTAATTTTTATCTCACATTTTAAAGTCGTGAAAAGGAAGTGTCTCAAAGAGCTATTATAATTCTTAAAATGCTTCAAATGGTTAAATATTGTTAATCTGATATTTTTGATAAAAATTGGTAAAATTTTTAGTCTATTGCAATGATTTAGAAACTTTACATGATTGTAGATTTTAAATGGATAGTAACTATGCTGTACAAAGTCTGTTCGGATTTTAGGGTCCCCAAAATACCAAAAATAAATTACCCGGTCGATTTAAATTCTTTTACTCTTAGAAAGCTAAATTATTTTAAATGGGTATAAAAATGAACTACCCAATAAATTGATTTAGAAAATTTTTCCACCATCAAAAAGTTAAACTATTTTAATTGGATATATGCTACACTATCTGAGATCCGCTACGGTCTTGACGACCCGAAAGTGCCAAAAATTAACTACTCACTTTATTTTGAAAATCTTTTCACTGTTAGAAAGCTAAACTACTTTAAATGGGTACAAGTCTTAGATGAGATCCGCTAGTGCCCAATATTTGGAAATTTGCTATGTTATGCAAATGCTGCGACAGGGGTATTATGATTTTCAAGTTTATTTAAAATTTTATTATTAGGTACATTTTTAACAAACATTTTACAATCGATATATATGCCAAATATTATTCTTTATGCGTACGTTTATGTTTTTTCATGCTACTTGAATCATAAAACCCTCGTCCACAAACCGAACATTCAAACGGTGTTTCACCAGTATGCCTTCTAATATGAACCTTTAAATTTCCGTTCAGTGCAAAACATTTATCACAAAAAGAGCATTTAAATGGTTTACTCCCGTCATGGGTACGTAAATGCGTTTGTAACTGTGGTCTCTGTCTGAATTTCTTATTACATAAGTGACAACTATACGGTTTTTCTCCTGTGTGAATGAAACTATGGACTTTCAGTGACCCCAAATTCGGAAAGGATTTATTACATTGTTCACAAGTGTAAGGTTTATTGCCTGTGTGACAACATCCGTGATTACGTAACCGAGTTTTACTTTTAAATCGCTTGCCACATCCATTGCACTCATATGGCGTCTCATTTGTATGTGTAACTTTGTGCTCTTGCAATGATCCTAACTGAATGAAGCCTTTGCCGCAGATGTTACATTGATAGGGCCGCTCACCGGTGTGAATCCTCATATGTCGACGCAGGTTTCCCACGATAGTGAATTTTCGTCCACAGTTTGAACATTCGTAAGGTTTTTCTCCTGTGTGAGTTCTCATATGTACTCTGAGATAATGTAATTCCCTGAAACATTTACCGCAGGTATTACACTGATGCGAACGTTCAACAGTGTGCGTCATCATATGTCGACGGAAATATTGGCCCAAATTAAATTCTTTTTCACATACAGTACATTTATAGGATTTTTGCTCCGTATGAATTCTCATGTGAACACCAATATGGCTAGCAATAACCAGTTTACCACATACGGAGCAAACAATTCGTCGTACGGCTAGATTTTTCTTTTTTCCAGAATTTTCTTTTGTATCTTGACTATTATCATTTTCTGAATATTCATTTTCATTTTTTAATTCATCGTCTACTGCATCTATATTTTCATTTTTAAGTTTATATTCGTTTTCGCCAGTAGGAAGTTGCAATTTTTTCCGTTTTATCTTTCCGGCTAAACAACGTTTTTGATGTCGCTGAAGGTGATGTTTTTGTGTAAATCTTGACGAACACTTAATACAAATATGGGCCCGTGTTTTCCTTGCAGTCACTGGTTTAGGTGACGGTTGTTCAGTTGTTTCATCAAAAAAGCTGTCTGATGATTTTACATCATTATTGGAATCACCGGTAGGGACTTCTTCTTTTATTTTATTTTCAGTTTCATTTCCATTAAAATTTATTGATCCACTGTCTTTGAATTCGTGCGAATCATTTTTAAATTCATTATCAATTTGTGACACTAACTGATGTAATGTGAGATCAGATTGCACGCAAAGTACCCGAAAACGGTACGCAATCTCCAGTTGAGTGACACAATCCTGACATATTGAATGTGGTAGCTTATCGTCGTATGAGATCTGTAAATATTTTAATTCAATTAAGGTATGTAACTTTAAATAATTAATTAATGGCTGATGATTATTCCACATTAATAGTACAATCAGTGCTGGATTTTCTCTACCTTTTCAGACCTCTCCACCTAGTTTTTATATCAAAGTTGAAGTATATTGTCAAAACTAACTACACTAACCTAACCTTCGGGCAAAGGGTAACCTTAACTAACCTCACCACCTACTATTTTATCGTAAAAAATAATGTTTTTCCCAGGCTTAACTTTCTAAATAGTTTAAAAATTACGTTCTATAAGCTATAAATAGTATATAAAAACAAGGGGGTGAGGTTTGTTAAGGTTAGCTTAGTTTAGTTAGCTTTGACAACATACCTAGGTGGTGAAGTTAGTTAAGGTTACCGTTTGTTTAGTTAGTTTTGACAATATACTTCGACTTTGATATAAAAACTTGGTGGTTAGGTTAATTAAGGTTAGGTTAGTTTTGATAATGTACTTTGATATAAAAACTAGTTAAGCTAAGGTTATAGGACACCATAAATATTCATATAAATAATCATTCACTGATCACCAAAAATCATGAAAAAAATTTTTTTCACCCCCTTCCTTTTCGAGTGACCAAAAATCCCTTCAGATACAATCGCTTTACATATATTTGGATGTATCCACAAAATTTCAAGTGATTTTGACCGTCCCCATTTTCAGAACTTCAGCCCAGAAATCATCTATATAATATTATAGTATTAAAGCTAGAATAATTTTATTAGCTTATAGGGATTAAATAGAATATTAAAAATATTTTGATTACTTGTATTGGAGCACATTCCATTACTGCTTCTGAAATCATTGAAAATCCAGCTGCAGAGGAAAACAAATCAATCCGATCTTTGGAACGTTGTAAACAAATTCGGCAAATATTTTCTAAATCTTCATTTGATATAATTTTCTGGTTCATTTTTTTACTAACTATAAATATACCTTCAAACATATATGTACAAAAACTCGAAATTCAGCTATTACAGTAGGTGCCATGACGCGACCTAAGCCCGGGACCATAACAGAAATATGTTTTGAAGTCCCTAGAATACGAAAATGATAATCACTAAATTTTATATATACATATATATATATATATATATATATATATATATATATATATATATATATATATATATATATATATATATATATTTTTATATATATATATATATATATATATATATATATATATATATATATATATATATATATATATATATATATATATCAGACATTTTTTTTCTACATATTCGTGTTCTACGAGTCCGAAAACGGATAGCGCCCCTACTCTCGCCGTTCTTGTCGTATAGACTGTATAAGTCTAATTTTTTCAAGGAAAAATTCGACTAAAAATCTGTAGACAGTAGGCAGTGTTTCCAACTGTAGCTGGTTAAAAATCCCACAGAGTTGCTTAAAAATCCCATTTTTTTTCTACAAAAATCCCATATTTTTCAAAAATGTCTTCCAGTGCACAGAATAGTCCATGCAGTGGCTTCAATGCCAAACACAACTTCTTACTTTTATCCACTGAACTATTTAAATTGATAAACTTATAAAATAAATCAAATAAAGTCGAGCGTCCTAAAATAAATATAAAGAAAAAAAAATCAAATAAATATCTATCATGTGTCAGCTCCGGATCTATGATTTTTTAGAACCGAGGCAAAAACTTGAAAATGGCTCCTTTATAAAACTCCAACTTGTCCCGTTGCGGCAATGATAAAAATTGAGGGTTTTGTAAAGGATCAATACAGGTACAAGTTGATTTTTTATTTTAATAAATCTACCTCGAAAGCACTACAAGTTGTGTAAATTTCAAATTTTTATCACCGGCCTCATCAGAGATACAGGGGCGCAAAATTCCAAAATTTGGAAAAAAGTCAGTCCTCGGAAGTTTGTAAAAATTAAAGGATACAAGTTTCACAATTGAAATAGTGTGCATTTGTTTCATAATGGGTAGTTGTTCCCGTATAGCTATTCTCATAAAAAAAGACTAAGCGAGGTTTAAAACATTCCTTCTATAAGAAAAAAAATGTTTTCTTATGGAAGGGACAAAAATAGGTTAAATATGGACATCACTTAAAATAAAGAAACATTTATTACCTTTAAAATGGTTTTTATTTCAATCTTTTAGGGTGAATGGTTTATGAAATATGTGCATTGGCATAAATGGCTTCGAACACAAAAATCAGCGCAAATTGGAAAACAAAAATGGCTACCACGCTTAAACGGTTCAAGATATTTTTTTTTAAAAATTGTTCTCAATACTTCAAATATACGACCGACCTAGTATGATTTTGGCGCCCCCTGAAACTGACGCCCGGGGAGTGACCTCGGTTTGCCCCTCCCCCCTATATCCGGGCCTGTCATATGTATACAGCTTTTTGTATACAGCTTGTATACGAGTTTTTCGAGAGTTGCCATTTTTATTACAGCCAAACCGTTGATTTAATCGAAAAATTGTTCAAATAAGAGTTCTAGATATCGAAGGGGGCAACCGATTGCTATAGTAAGGAGCTTTATAGCTCTTATGACTTTCGAGCTATGATACAAACTTATAGTTTTTTTTTAAATGGAAACGTATGTTCAAATTTTCATTGTTTTATCTCATATTTTTGAGATATTTTTTTTAAATTATCCGAAGCACAAATATTTAAATAAATATTTTATTATTATAGTACAATATTTATCAAAAAATATTTTACTAATTAATAATTATATCTTAATAATTTATGTTCAATTATTCCGTTTCATATATGGCGGATCAAACAACCAATCAAAAATCTTTGACGAGGTGTCCAGATCATTGATCCAGACTCTTATTATGTATAGGGATTCTATATGTGTGTCGTCAATAGAGTAAGATGACGTCACACATATTTTAGGCGATCATTTGGAAATTCTACAAATTATTTTTTTGTACACAAAAGAATGAATATTGTTGATCTTAATAAAAACAGTTTATTAAAAAAAAATATTGAAATATTATGTTTCCTAATTTAAGATTTTATTTTTACAATTTAAATAAAAATTTAACAGTATCTACACTTTTGAATCGTTGTAACATCAAAAATTGAAATAGAATCATATGTCCTACTCTTTCTATGTATATGTCAATTTTATTATCTTAAAAGAGTAAGGTATATGATTATATTTCAATATTTTTTATTGTTGTTTACAACGAGTCAAAAGTGTATATAAAAATGTTACCAACGAGATAAACATATTATATTATATTAATACAGGAGCGCGTAGTTAAGCAAAAAAACCTGGCATTTTTCCCCTGTTCCCCCTTCCATTGAACGGCAAAAGGGGTAAGTATAGCAGATTCTTCCTACGTTTCGCAGTGCTGTCAACTACGTAATAATTATTTTAATTTTTTTAGCAAGGTTTACTAGATATATAGCTCTATATTTAGTAACCATGTTTTTTTTTTTGTACCACTAAATTAAAATATTTATGTATTTAAAAAAAAAAATATTGAATATGAATAATCAGTGACACTGAAGTTAATTCTTTCATACAGTTTAGTTATTAAATTTTATTATTTTATATTTTTTACAAGAATCGTTTCCAAAAACATGACAATTTTCCGCCTTTTGAACAACTGAATTCGGTTGTTTGATTATTTTTAGCGAATTTCCAGAATGGAATTCAGCTATTACAGCCACTGTCATGACGCGACCTGAGCCCGGGACTATGGCAGAAATTTCTTTTGAGGTCCCTAGAAACCGAAAATAATATTCACTAAAATTTATATATATATATATATATATATATATATATATATATATATATATATATATATATATATATATATATATTGATCCACTGCATACGCTGATAGTGTATATATATATATATATATATATATATATATATATATATATAAATTTTAGTGAATATTATTTTCAGTGAATAAAATTTCATACAAATATGCAATACAGTCAAACATACAAATTTCGATGTCCAAATGCAATATTTTACAAAAATAAAACTTTAAAAATTAGGGTAATATTTCTTACACTCAAAATAATTAATACAGATAAAATAAAAATCTGTTCATTCTTTGATATATTTTAATTTATAGGAAAAGTTACTAGTTATCCAAATATTTCCACACACATAATGATAGACCTTTCAACAAATGATTAAATGAATATTATCATAATATTATGTAACTTTAGTCTAACTAACTAAAAAAGTTTAGTCTGACATAGACTCTATATAAGGATTTTATATTTATATAAATTCATATTAAAAATAAGAAAATAACAATTATCATAAATATCTATTTAGAACAATTTTTTAAAAATTTACCTGTTTTTATTAAATAAAAGAAATTAATCTGTACAAATATATACTGTATTACAACTCTAAGAAAAAAGTAAAGGTAATAAAATTTTGAAAAAAATATGATTGGTTAAAAAAGATGACAAGGATAAAAAAGCAGCTTCTACAGTGAGTTTAATTTACTTATCTCTCTCACACAAAAATGTGACAAAGTCGGATTTACATAGCTAAAAAAAACTTCATAATTCAAAAAGTTAAATGAATATAATTTTTAAAACTATTGATTTAGAATATAATTTAACATTTCTAAATCGTATTTTGTATTGCCATATTCTATTTTGAATTGAAAAGTAATATTTTTTATGAATGTTGCTGCAAGAGGGCAGTTTCGTACTGAAAATATTTATTTCATTTTTTGCTATAGTGTAAATCCAACTTGTAAAATTTTGTTACGTTTATTTTTTTCTTAGAGTTGTAGGATAATACCTTCACTAGCCCAAGTTGTAAAAAATATAACAAAAGATGACCCTTCATAAAACTATTGACAACAATTGTGAATGCATTTCAACGGAGACTTTGAAAAAATGTAGGTATATAATTATGTACGTAAGTATGAAAATTATTGTAAGCAAATGAAGCAAAGTAAGTGTGAGCACATGGAGCAAGTCGAGCATATTGAGCATGAGCAAGTGGAGAATTCTTTAGAATTTCTCTCATTATTTATTGTATTAAATTTATCGTGTTTATAATAATAATAATAGATACGTAACTTAATGAGATTTTGTAAAAAAGTTTTTTTTTTACTTTCGTAATAATTATAAATATTTGCAATTACCATTGGAAATTATCACAGTAATTTATTTAGTGTTAATATAACTACATTTAGTTTTTTTCCACAGTTACCACTACAATTTCTGACATTGCCGTTCAATGGTGGGGGTATAAATTCCAAAATTTTTGGCTACGTTTTTTTAACATTTGTGAGAATATATATACCTCATTTCAGATACAATTGATCATAAGTTTTCGTTAAAAAATCAAATAATTCTTATATTCGAAACAAATCAATCTTCTATTCTTTTCTAAAAATAAACTGCAAATTTAAAATTTACATAAATGCAATAATAAAAGAGATAAAGCCAAGAAAACGGAAATTATTTAAATTCAAAGTGACGAAGCATGGTTAAATTTAACTGAAATGAACCATACAAAGCACTCCAGATATAATACATGCTAATATGTTAAACTCGTTGAATGTTACTTATTATGTCCTATTTGATGTTTTTTCAGGCTACTTGAATCATAAAATCCTTTATTACAAACGGCACATATATAAGGCGTTTCTTTGGTGTGCGTCCGAATATGCACAGTTAAATTGCCTTTCAACGTAAACGATTTTCCACAGTACGAGCATGTATGCGGTTTAATGCCCTCGTGCAGTAGGTGATGCAGTTTCATGTGTGTGGCTTGCGTAAATTTCTTATTACATACGGGACAATTGTAAGGCCGTTCGCCGGTATGTACGACACGATGCTTTTTTACCGATGATGAATACGTGAACGATTTATGGCACACTTCGCACGAATATCGTTTATTACCGGCGTGAACATTTTCGTGCAATTTCAGGCTATAAGGATTACTATACTCTTTACCACAAACTTCACACAACTGTTTCAATTCATGATGTGCATGTGTCGCCATATGTTTTTGTAAATACCATTTAATACTAAAACATTTACCGCACTCGGTACACGAAAATGGTTTCTCCGACTTATGGAGTGTCATGTGTCTACTTAAGGCACTCTTACATATTTGTTTACCGCATTGTTCGCACGGAAATTTTCTCCTATTACGTTCATATTTCCTATTACGGGGGTCACGCTTTTTCTCGATAATTTCGTTTGGTTCTATTTGATTTTCGTTGTTGGGGATTTCATCTTCCGAATTTATTTCTTCCTTGACGTCGATAATTTTAAATTCATCGTCCACAATATCAATTTTTTCTTCCTCAAGAAATTCATCTTCGTTTTTGAAAATGTACATTTCGGTTGATAAAGGATCTTGTTTGATATTTTCATTTTCCATATCATAATAAAACATTCGATCGATTTCTTCACACCGTTTCTTGAATAAAAAAAATTTTTGAACCTTTTCAATACAGTCCAGGCATACATTGTGTGGTAATCCATCGTCTTCCGTTATCTAAAATGTGTGTTAATGCATATTTGATTATTTATTTTTTTTTAAATATATTGGATTATCAGTGTACTTACCTTTATAGAAAGACACTCCATTATCATATCTGATAATTGATTTGAACTGTTCATACATATGAAAACTGATTGTAAATTATTTTCTGATAAGCAAGTTCGGCAAACTTTATCATAAGCAATTATTTTGTTGGACATAATTTTTAACATTCAATTTTTAGCTTCTTTAACTTAATTTTGGAATTTAAGGATTTTTAAAACTGTGGTGTGGAAGCTAACTGTTTAACCTGTTTAATATGTTTACTACCACGGAGTTATTGGAGATCGTGTTTATTAGCAAACACAAACGATTCTACGACCGCCACGGAGGTGGGGTGGAGATGGCATACAGTTTATGTGAATATTACAGAATTGAAGCCTATACACACATATTCACACACATTAACACACATGTAAAATAAAACGAGATTCAGATATTTTGTCAATTTAAACAACATACACACTACGAAAAAACTGACAGTAGGAGCACCAGTGTTTGGCCTCAGATCATCTAACAAAATGACTAGTCCACCTACGTCATTGGTGACCGCATTCAATTAAGGTCCGTCCACAAGCTCAAGCTTTATCACCAACTTATTTGCGCAAACTAGGTGATAAAGCTTGAGCGTGTGGACGGACTTACGAAAAATTTTTCACAGTGCATAACACTGTGTTACACTGTGTCTACTTTTTTCACTAATGGAACATCAACTTTTATTGTGTTTCTGCAGAGGGCAGCATAAACAAAATTACTAGATTTAAAAAAATAAATAAATTCAATCTGGTTGGTATACTTTCTGTGATTCCCAATTACATGTATAATTTAATTAAAAGCAGATAAAAAGTTAGTTTCGCAATAAAATTTAAAAAAATTAGTTTTTTTGTAAAAAAAGAAAGTACAAAAATAACGAAAAGATTATCGAAAAGATTAACCATAGAACACTAGAAGCAAACTAAAATCAAAAAAGTATAGATCACTTGGAGTCATTTGTTGGCTGTCACAGCTTAAGACATTTAGTCGTCCGTTGTCGGTAACCGAATGCACGACAATTGTTATGTATTATTAAGACCATTGTTATTTAAACTGCACGTTGCTCTGT
Source organism: Brachynemurus nebulosus (assembly GCA_035578155.1). Taxonomy (NCBI): domain Eukaryota; kingdom Metazoa; phylum Arthropoda; class Insecta; order Neuroptera; family Myrmeleontidae; genus Brachynemurus; species Brachynemurus nebulosus. Next base: position 1,404,480 of record JAPWDM010000005.1, read on the forward strand.
CCGCTAATACGTGTTATGTAGTTGTGTGTGTAAACACTCACACACAAGCAAACATCAAACTCATACCACTACAAACGGTGTGTATCTACACAACATAGTGGGGAAAAGTGGAAGGGATTTTTTGTCGACGCAGGTATCAATAATACAGAGTAGTGATGGAGAACTATCGATAGTCCCGACTATCGATAGTTACGATAGTCGTGAAACTATCGATAGTTATCGATAGTTTATCGATAGTTTTTGATACCCAAGTTGGGCGGCATTTAGATAGCCGGCGAGCAAAAAAAAAAAAAAGAAAAAAGGTCGCCGGTTTTACGGTGGGGCGGAATTATTGTTGTTGTATATAAAGTTGTTTTTATATCTCTGGCTATAATTTCTACGAAATTTTTATTATCTTTAGTATTTATAAGTAAACGAAATGAATGTATCGAAAACTATCGATAGTAAAAAAAAAATATTGATAGTTTTCGATAGTCAAAACTATCGATGGTTATCGATAGTGCTATCGATAGTTCTCCACCACTAGTGCAGAGATAGTAATGTTCTTTCCGTTTTCTTTGATATTAACTAATTTTAATTTTATTTTTTAATTAAAATGGGTAGGGTAAAAGCCCCTATACCTGAACAGTTTTGATATTTTATATATTAATGAAGTTATTTTTGAAAAAAAAAAAAAAAAAAGTTAAATATTAAAACTGTTTGAGTAATGAACGCGTTTGGGTATTGGGACTTTTACCCTACCCATTTTAATTTAAAAAAAAAAAAATTAAAATTAGTTAATATCACAGAAAACATTACTATCTCTGTACTACTGATCAAGGATGGAAAAAAAAAACAGTTTTTTTTTTTTTTTAAATTTATAAAACAAACAGTTCAAAATGTTTTAAACAAGTGTTCCTATGTTTAAAATCATGTTTTTATTAGTTTAATTTAAACATTTTAAACTTGTTTTAAACAGGTTTAATTCCTTTAATTAAACCATATGGAAAAAACTTTTTGTCTCGAAATGTCTGACTTTTTGCTGTCAGACACTGGCATAAATCGTGGGCATAAAATAATGTACTATTAATTTATAATAGGTGGCATTAAATGGAAACATTTGAATATTTTGTTTGTTGTAAAATTTATAAAACCGTTTGTTGTTTATACGTGTTGTACTGTGTACAACTACAACAAAGACGTTTCTGAGAAATTTTATAAAATTTGATCAGTGTTGTCAGATTGGGGGGTTTTCTCTCCAAAATTTAAGAAAGAATTTTTAAATTGCTGGAGGGAATTTTGGGGGATAATTTCTTTGGAGGGATTTTTGACTGGAAATTTTCAAACTAGGGGGAATTTGGAGGTTTAATAAAATTTCAAACATATATTTGCCATTCTGCTTAAAAATACTCAAATTCAAAAACCAGTTTTAAATCAAGCACAAAAATTTAAGTGTGTGGTATTGTATTTTAAGACAACGTTAAAAGTCAACAATCAATCCTAATTTTATTGTTTAAAAAAATATAGTAAACAATTTCTTGGAAATAACATTAGAATTATATTTTGCTATAAATTATTTTATTTTATTATTATTATTATTTTTTTTTTGTGCTTGTCAACTGTATTATTTTTGAAGAGACATTTTTCAAAAAGTTGGCCACTAAAAATATTGGTTACTTTTGGGCTACTCGGACGTTGCTTACGTATTTCGTGTGCGTTAAATAATTATTTTTTATTTTTTGGAGGTTTTCTTCCCTAAAATGCATTTTTTAGAGGGATCTTTGACTAATGATGAGTCAATCTGGCAACACTGAATTTGATACATACTGAAATAAAAGAGTTTAAATTACGGTACAAAGAAGTTCAAAATCTTATTGTTATCTTGTTATCTTAATGCTATTACTAAAGTCAAAAATCGACCCCAAAACATTTGATTTAGTAACACAGTTGCATTCGACTGTAGCCTTAGTAGAAAGAGCTGCAATGTTGGTCGCTGTTTTTCAAGATTTAAATGGAAATACTTAATATAAATTAGTATTTAACATAAAAGAAAGAAAAAAAAAACAACAACAAAATACATACTTAAATAAATTTAGTTTAACCTAATTAAAAATTTGATTTTGATTTTATTATTTTATTACTGATGCATATTGGAATAGAACTACCTAATTATTAATTACTAAAGATATAATTAAGCTATTTTTTTTTTTATTTCACTACATTTTATTTACAACTTAACCGAAAGAATTTAATTAAAGATTGTTCAGAACCTAGTTTAATATGTAATGTTTTTTGTTTGTTTTAAACATCGTTTAAAACACTTTAATTTCAAACATGTTTTATTTAGATTGTGTTTTAAACGGTGTTTAAAACATGTGATTTAAAACACTTTGTTTTAAACATGCCAACCCTACTACTGATACCTGCGTAGACAAAAAAATCCCTTCCAGTTTTCCCCACCAGTACATAAAAATGAAATGAATTTCTCTAGAAATATAGTGTGGAAATTGTGAATACGGGGAATACCACAGAATACAACAAAATTGCTATCTCTACACTAGCGATCCCAGCATGGACAAAAACTGACGTGTGAATGACGTAAATCCCCACTCACATGTTATGTATATTGTATGGGTTTATTTCATTAAATTGTAAATCGTTTTACATTTTTTAGTTTATTTAAAATTTTATTCTTATATTTTTAACAACAATTGACATTTGATATATTTTACAAAATTTAACATGGTAAAAAATTGTTGGGATCAGAGTATGCTTATTTTTTATGGGTATCATTTTTATATAGGTATGCATAGTTATTAAAATTTTCTTTAATTGCAAAAAAGTAAATTTGAAAACAAAACAACAGGTGTCCAATTTTCTACTAAGCAGTATTATTTGTTAATAAACATTTCAATATTATAGTTGAAAAAATATTCCCAGACACTTTTGTAGGTTTCCTTCTTTTTTTTCCTTGTCGTACACTTTTCAACACTACACCAGTGTCCTGAATCAGTGTTTTTTATTTAGTTTTTTAAATATTTGACATAATATTATTTCATCTTCACAAAGTTAAAAAAATGATGCAATACTGTAAAGACAAGTGAAATATGTTGTTCTCAATTAGAATAAATTATTTTCGTTTGATTTTAACAGATTTGAAAATTCTAAGCAGTACATATTGACATTCACTGATTTTTGTTTTTCAAAATTATATTTTTAATAGTATTAAATATTTTGCAATAAATCCAGTCATTCAGTTATTTTATGTATATGTTTACAGTTAAGTTATAATATATCATTAATGTCATTTGCTTTCGGTTTCTTTAAGAAATATTCTTCTGTAATCAAATTATTATTGAATAGACAGGATTTACATAAAAATATAAAATAGTGTTATTAACTTATTATTTATTATTATTTCGTAACCTAATGTTCAATTAGTACCCTATGCACTATTTATTTGTTTGACTGGAATTAGAAAAGACAATCATATTACGTTGACAAAGAAACTATCAAAATTGTCTGGAAATATTTTTTCAACTATAGATTAAGATTTATTTATAGTTATCTCAATAAATTTACTGCTATTGTCTTGCAACTTTAAACATTATTTTGACGCGACATTATTTAAAGTTTTGCTAAATATTTAATAATAATAAAATAAAGCACCCCTTGATCATAACAAGTTTTCCCAGTGTTAAAATTTATATATGTTCTTAGTTGCTTGAAACACTCGGTATATTATTTTTTATGTCCGCGTTCATGTTTTTTCAAGCTACTAGAATCATAAAACCCTCGTCCACAAAGCGAACAAACAAACGGTGTTTCACCAGTATGTGTTCTAATATGAACCGTTAAATTTCCTTTCAGTGAAAAACATTTACCACAAAAAGTGCATTTAAATGGTTTACTCCCGTCATGAAGGCGTAAATGCGTTTTTAAATGTGCACTCTGTTTAAATTTTTTATCACACATGTGACAGCTATATTGTTTTTCTCCTGTGTGAGTGAAACTATGCACCCGCAGTGACCCCAAATACGAAAACGATTTGTTACATTGTTTACAAGTGTAGGGTTTGTCGCCGGTGTGACAAATGCGATGATTTTGTAGGCCAAGTTTACTAACAAATCCCCGTCCGCATTCATTGCATAAAAATGACTTTTCAGTAGTATGTCTAAGTTTGTGAGCTTGCAATGATACGGACTGAATGAAACCTTTGCCGCAGATGTTACACTGATGGGGTCGTTCACCGGTGTGGGTCATCATGTGTCGGCGCATGTTTCCCAAGATACTGAATTTTTGTCCACAATCTGAACATTCGTGAGGTTTTTCCTTTGTGTGAGTTCTCATATGTCTTTTTAGATAGTATGCCCTAATTTGTTGACCACATACCGTACAAGCAATTCGTTTCATATAATGTTTACGATTTTTTTGATATTTACTTTTCGTTGAATTTTCTTTAATATCAAATTCATCATTATCATGCCAGGATTCATCTTCACTTTTTAATTCATCTTTTATTTCAACACATTCATCGTCATTACTCGTTGAATTTTTAATAAATTCATCTTCATCTTTGACAAGAATATCATTGTATCGAAATGTTCGATCCACTTCTTCACATTTCTTTTTAAATGCAAAAAACTCGTGAATTTTTTCCACACACGGACGGCATATCGTGGATGGATACCCGTCATTTTCTTTTATCTTTAAAAATAATTGATTACTTCTTTTAAACGAGAATTAGAAATCGTTTTGACAGCTACTTACTTGTACGGAGGCACAGTCCATTATCATATCTACTAATTGTTCTGAAGTATTTTGTTTATTAAAAATTGATTGTAAGTTATCTTCTGATAAACAAGTTCGACATACCTTATTATACTTAAATTTGTTGGTAGACATAAGTAATAGAATTTTGTTTTTTGTGTTTTATACAGATTCACTAGATATCCCAACAGAATACACTGCTGATCCCAAGGGAGTAAGGGACCAAACTAGAATGTCTATCAAACTGTTCCACTTGTCGTCAGTGTGTGACGTAAAATCTCCCCACTCTGGTGTGTAAATACACTACTACAAAACACCTATTATGGGACAGACCAACCTGTTCAATTCAAGTAACAATGTCTAACAATGTATTACAATGCACTGTGTGTTCGGTGATGGACACCGACTGACTACATGTCTTAAGCCGTGTCGGACACACTCTGGGCTCACCACTAGTTACAATTTTCTACACTTAAGCCGCTGCTACACGATGCTACGAACACCTTCCAACATTCGACGTTGGATGGTTCATAGCATCGTGTAGCCGTTTTTCGAACCTACGAGTGTCCAATGTCGAGCGTCAAACATTCGCATTTGGTCGTGTCCCGTTCGATGTCGGTATTTTTGCACCGAGTCAAAGGGATGCTTCGAACGTTTGAAGGTCAGTGTTGGTTGCGTTGGTTGGTTCGACTCAGCAGCTGCACGACTCGTTCATGTGAAGAGAGACAACATCAGTGTATAACATTAGAGATAACATCAGACAGACAACAGCCTCGCCACTGAGTACCAACACATCATCATTCGTATTGGATCAAACATTCGATTCACCGTGTAGCAGATACATTCGTCGCACCAACTATCGAACTTAATTGCCTCAAACGTTCGATCGAACGTTGGAAGGAACGTTCGTAGCATCGTGTAGAATCCGCTTTATGCTGAGGACTTGGCTGATCCGATTGAAAGAAAAATGTGTATGTATTGGTCACACAGATATAAAAAAAACATTCGGAATTTTTTATGTAAACAAATCATTATATATGCATGCAGGGAGGAATTTTGATAACTCTTATACCTTTTGGTAAATTTCGATAAAATTTTACGATGATTTAGAACATAGCTATGTTGTTTCCAACAAATTCCGTTCTAAATCATCGTAAAATTTTATCGAAATTTACCAAACGGTATATGAGTTATCAAAATTCCACCCTGTATACATATTTACACAAAAAATTTCGAATGTTTTTTTTTTTTTTATATCAGTGTCACCAATACATATGCATTTTACTTTCTCTCAATCGGATCAGCAGTGTACTTAACACCACATAAACATAATACATAAGCATATTGATAAGCATGTACATGGTACTTGGCAAAGTAGATTAAAATAGGTATGCCGACGCGCAGATCTTGATAACGTAGATGACGAATTATATATATACAGACTGAGTTTTTTGAGAGTTGACATTTTTACTACAGCCAAACCGTTGATTTAATTGAGAAATTGTTCAAATAAGAGTTGCAGATATCGACGGGGGCAACCGATTGTTATAGTCAGGATCTTTATAGCCCTTAGCCCTTATCAACGGTTTGGCTGTAAGAAAAATGGTAACTCTCAAAAAACTCACACTGTATAAATATAATAATAAGTAATTGTATTGTAATGATGTCTTTTTCTAAAAATTCAAATATGTGACGTACTATGATTTATGACGTAGATAGTGAAATGCGCAAAAAAAGCTTATTTTGGTCCTGAATGTAGAGTACCTATTTTAATCTACTTTTGATATAGACCATTGTTATAGACCGACCTAGTATAATTCTGGCGCCCCCTGAAACTGGCGGTCGGGGCAGGGGCCCCGGTTTGCCTCCCCCCCCCCCCTTAGATCCGGGCCTGGAAGTACCTGCAGTGTCGCATAAACGACAGTACAGTAATTACTATTGGGAATTTCTATCAGGGGGAAATAGCGTAATCTTCTCTTTCGATTATTCTTGATTATCTCGAAAACTATAGGAGATAGGAAAAAACACTTTATGAGACGCAACATTTTAAAAAGTACTTTCGATTAATGTATATTATTCCAGGGTCGGACCCACTGGAGGGGCAGTTCAGCAGATTAGAAATTAAAAATATTTTTTTTTATCATGTTGTACCCCTTGAATTTTGATGAGACTTGGTGCAGTAATTAAGTGCGTTAAGGCACAATTACTGAAGTTTTTTTGAAGTGGTCACTCAATTGGAACTCTATAAAAATAACATTGGATCGGATATTATCCTTGTTATTATCCTTAATAACGAGGACTGATACGATAATAAATATGTCTAATATTCTTGAGAGTGTTTGCCTTCATGTGGATTTGGAATTATTTTCCTATGTTGAGTAACTAGTTACCAACAAAAAAATTTTTGTAATTTTTAAAATTTTTTTAGTTATCTCCATAACTACTCAGTTTTGGCCGCCAAAATTGTAGATATCAATTACTTACAGCCTTACCATACCGTTAATACAGTTATTAAAATAATTCGCTTCCGGGGCCGATTCACCACTACTTATCCGGCTATACCCACCCTTTAAATTTTTTATCCTACATATTCTTCCTAATATCCCCATCATATGTTCTTCAATGTCTTTTAAAAAAAGGTATGCAATTTAAGAGGAGTCTAGATAGGATAGATAAGAGTTTTAAAGTACTTTATTTGTACAATAAAAATAAATATAATTTAATCTAAAACATTTAAAAATTTAACAACAAATAAAACAAATTCATTCTTTTTTAATTCGTACAAATGAAAATTTTTTCCTGTTTTATATCAAATTTCGCCTCTAAACCATTTGACTTATGACGTTTATCATCGCCATCACTTTTAACGTTACATCGAACTTTATTAGATGGTTCAATTAAATGTTTTTTCAGATGAAATTTTAAATGTCTCTTACAAATAAATGTTCGCGCACAAATTTCACACTTGTGTGGTCGCTCGCCAGTATGAATCATTGCATGCGTTTTAAGGATATGTTGTCTATTGAAACTACGACCACAGGTTTTGCAAATGAAGGGACGTTCACCTATTTCGATCATAAAAAATGATTAATTCATTAATGAAAAAAAAAAGTACCTTACTATAAGGCCCGCCACACACGTACAGTTTCAACTGACAGTTTAAACTGAACAGTTCAACTATACAGTTTAAACTCTACATGTGTGGGTATTTCAGTCCCAGTTCAACGCAACTGTACAGTTAAACTGAGACGAATGAAATTTCAATTATTTAAACTGAAAGGTTCAACTGATTGTTGCGTGTGTGGGGGTTCAACTGTACTGTTCTCAGTTCAATTTGTGTCAGGAGCACAGACCAATGAACACTATTATTATTATACAACTAGACAAAGCGTAAAGCCAGTTTGTAGACATTTTTCTTGTGGCAGGTAACGGGGTGAGACGGGTGAGATTTAAGGAATATAATATATTTTCCACTTTTCCGCAAATAGAACTATAATTAAAACGAATACCACTCTTTTTCTTTCAAAATTTTGCAGTTTCTTCTCAAAAAAGTAAAATTTTATTATCAATATTATATTTTGACAATAATTATTTGAAAACGTTACTACAAATACCAAAGGTTATCATTGATTACTACATTACAGAATACTATTAAGTCGTATACTGGTCGTATCTGGTTGCTTCATTTATAAATTGATAGAGTGAGTCTATAGGATATACAGAATATGTTCTTTAGTCTGTGGTCAGGAGCAAGTGCGTTTGATTTTTTTTTTTTAACAATATAATTTCCGCGGAATCAAAGATGTTGCTAGGTGAAATTGTCCTGCTGTTTCCAATCCATTGTAAAAACTGAAGGATTGAACTGTACGTGTGTGTGCTTCTACAGTGTACAGTTTCACCTGACAATTTAAACTATTCAGTTCAAATTGTCAGTTGAAACTGTACGTGTGTGGCGGGCCTAATATTACCTGTATGTATGCGCATATGATTCTTTAAAGTTTTATTTTGTGTAAAACTTCGCTCACAGACTTCACATTTATACGGACGAAAACCTAAATGAATTCGACGATGTGTATTTAATCCCGAATCAGTTTGAAATATTTTACCACAGAATTCACAATGGTACGTTCTTTTATTAATAGGAGCGCTGCTGTCAGGCTCGGAAACATTTTTTATTTTTCGCTCATTAGTGTGGGTCATTATATGTGTTTTTAAAACATGTTTACGATTGAAACTGCGTCCACATGTTTCGCAGACAAATGGTCGTTCACCTATTTGTAATAAGTTAAAAACATAATTAATAAAATATAATATTATATATTATTTTTTCGTCGCTAATATCAATTAGTGACGAAAAGATTATGTGTTAGTCACATTGTCACACTGGAAACCGAATCACTCGCGCGTACTTGTACGTACACGTCCGATTGAAACAAATAACTATGGAGATTTGACAAGGAGACGAAACTCAACACAGAACAAATAGAACGAATACATCTATTTCTTTTCTGCAATCACTTATGGGCATTTATGTGCATCTTAGGCTACTTAGTCCTCATTCATTCGCCAGCACTCAATGGGTATGTTTCAATTGTTGTCATATTGTTACCTCTCGTATTAACACGGTATATGTACGTGGTATACGTACATCATACGTACCACCACCACGTACATATTATGTATAAATGTATGCAAGACACCCATACACACAACATTCAACGGACTAACACACACAACTCCGCGTGCACATATATAACATAGTGGGGGTTTATTTTCTATCCTTTGTGGTTACGCTCGTTTCCCTAGTATAGAGATAGTAATGTTCGTTCTCTTGTTCTCTGAAACTCAATGTACTCAAAAAAGTGTCCAAATCAAAGATGGCACTCGTGTTCGACGGATACGAAAGCGGTACAGTACTTATCCTCAAATGGAACACTCTCAAATGGAAACGCGGGCTTCTATATTATCTTTGTTAGCTTTTGAATAGACTCTTCTGGAATCTTTTTCAATGTTCAACTCAGTTATAAAGTGGGTTTTTCGATCGTTTTTAAAATAAACTTAACAATTTTTATTTTGCGTCGCATCATTTATATTGTATATTATATAATTCGCTGACGTCACTATATAAAATCGGAGTCAGTACCATTGGATATCCGCCGTATAAAGTAATTGAAACTATAAGAGTTTATTTCATACATATGTAATTTCTATGTATTTCCTTATTATTAAATATCATCAACCGACATTGGTGATTCTCAAATGGAAACACTCACTTTCCCAGTCCCGACGTGTTTCCATTTGAGAATAAGTACTGTAGTTATATTCTGTTTTATCCGTTTTATGTTACTATATTCGCTATATTCACATCAGTATTCGAGCATTATTAACGCCGCGAGTGGTAAAAAAAAGAAAGCCTTATATTTACCATTTTCCTGACCAATATTGTCAATTCCTCTCATATAAGTTTCCTTCTTATAATACTCCATTCAAATAACGTAAATGAACGAAGATGGTCACACTAGATATTAGTGATGTCGGTTTATTAATCGATTAATCGGTTTAGTCGACTAATTTTGCTTAGATTCAGTCATTTTTTAGTCGACTATTTTACCCTCGACTAAATGACTAAAATGATTAATTTTTCTCTAAATGACTAAAAACGATAATTTTTCTAATTACTTATTGGACTTCAAAAAATGAAAATTAAAAAATTATTTATTTGTATGATTTTTCACTTTTATGTGATTAACACATTGTGATATGTCATTGTTTTTAAAAAGAAGATTAAAAGTCAATAACTAAATTCAAAAGAAAATATCGTTTTTGAAAGAGTGACGTAGGTTACTCTATTCATGAATTCGATTAAAAATTTAGTCGATTAGTCGACTATTCTATGCTCGATATTTTCGATTAATGATTAATTTTGTTTAAAGAACAACTTTAGTCGATTAATCGACTAACTGCTTCACGGCTTGACATCACTACTAGATATGAACTATTCTTGCGCGCACTTACGTAGTCGTCAGTGTTAAAAATGATAAGGCTGGTCGTCCACTGGTTGCGGACAACTGCGAAATTTGATTCAGACGATTACGCACGTTTGTCGTTCGTCCGAAATGATATGTCTGCTGTCCATCCACTAGCCCAATATTCGTCAGTATTTTTCTTTTTAATTTTTTTTTCTTAAGCTATAGATGCTATCAAATACGTAAAAAACAATTTATGGTACATAATATGTAAAGATACACAGTTATAATTGTAATTTACCTTCAGTTTCATCTCAATAAAAATAAAAATATCATGAAACGGACTCCTTCGCGCGAAAAAATCCAAACAAAATTGGATTTGTTCGCATGTTGCAATTATACGCATGAAAACGGACGAACGAGACGCTTTCAATGGACGAAGATGTATGTATAGCTTCACAGCTGTTTGGATCGTTCGTCCGTTTTCATGTGTATTCGTCCGAATTAAATCTCGCACATTTCCACATCCAATGGACGACCAGCCTAAATAAGTAATACGTTTATTTACCTGTATGTGTACGTATATGATTCTTTAGAGTTTTATTTTGTGTAAAGCTACGTTCACACATATGACATTTGTATGGGCGAATACCAAGATGAATTCGACGGTGTGTGTTCAATGTTGAATTTGCACCAAAAATTTTACCACAAAATTCACAATTATAACTTTTTTCGCCCGTATGAATATTAATATGTTTCTTGAGTGAATTTAACCGAACAAATCCTTTATCACAGTGAGGACATCTGTATCGAATATCGCTATGGCTGATCGCATGAATAGCGGTGTGATATTTACTCTTATACGTTTTCTTACAAACACGACACGAGTATCTTCCATTTTCGTCCATAACGATGTTATCTTTAAATATGGCGTATGGTTTAATATTATTTACTACTTTAACATCTTCGTCAACTGTATCAGTTTCATTTTTAATTAATACTGTTTTGTTTGCTTTTTGTCTAATACGCTTTCCATTTAAACAACGATTTTCGTGTCGTCGAAGACGATCTTTCCGTTTAAATTTTACTGAGCATTTCATACAACTGAATTCCTCATAGGATTTACTAGAACTTTCGCTATTACTATTATCTAAGTCATTTTCGATAGGTTTAAATTCACTGTCGGAATGAGTGATGGAAATTTCTTCTTTTATTCTACTACTAATTTCATTTTCATTATGTTTATTTTCTTCAGATTCATTTTTGCATTTTTTATCGGTTTGTAAAATTCGCTTACGTAATGTGATATCAGATTGGATGCACAGTAGACGAAAACGGTATGCAACGTCTAATTGCACTATACAGTTTTGGCAAATTGAATGTGGTAAATTGTCATCGTACGAAATCTAAAATTTGAGAGTAACACTTTGTAAATGAACTGGAAACATCTGGGCTAGGGCTTGGAATACCGGTGTCTTTTTATAATTCCGGTATTTCGGTATTTTTTCGGTATTGAATGAAGATAGTATAGAAAAAAGGAAAAAAACCTTAAAAATCATTTAATAAAATTAATTAGTAACAGTAATAATAACAAACTTCATCATCTTTGGATTTTAAAAATATAAATAGATAATTTTGTATTTTTTCTTATAGAAAAATACTTAAAAATCTTCTAGAATTATGAAAAAATATGAATAATTATAAGATATCTGGTCATCTGCACATATGGAAAACATTAAGCAAAACTAAAGACATTGTAATAAAATTTATGTTGTAAATCTAACGAAAAAAAAAAATATTCAAAATATGTAATATATAAAATATATAATTTATTTTGTTAATACCGAAACCGAAATACCGGTATTTGAAATTTTAATACCGGTTTTACAAAACGTTTAAAAATTTCCGGTATTCCGGTTTTTCGGTAGTACCGGAATACCGGTATCCAAGCTCTAATCTGGTCCCTTTATGCACTACTTTGATCCGGGATCGAATGACGGATGTTTATATTGGACATGAAAAAAATTACGGAAGAGGGTAGTGCACTAGTACGAGAATTGTATCTTCTATGAGAAAAAGCAGAATTCACATTCACAATACAGTCAAGTCTCCTATAGTGCGGCTAATTCGTAGTATTCGTACGGCGTTACATGGAATTCGCGTTATAGGAGACTCAGAATTAATAAACTGATGTCCGAAATTCGATCTATGTAAATCGAATTATAAAAATCACAAAAATAAGAAAAACAAAAAAAAATTATACCGCGTTATATATATAGAATCCATTTCCGCGTTATATCGAGATTAAGAGTTAACACTATGAGGCCCGAGCACTTTCACAATAAACTTCCCCGGAAGCCGACAATATTTTTACAGAAACTTTATATAAACAAATACATAAAATGATTCAACATGTACATACATGTGATACGTACATACAATATTTGACATTCAAATACATGCAAATCAATTAAAGAATTACAGAAAGTTTAGATAACAAACTGGTAAAAATAAAAAAATAAAAATAAAAATAAAAAACAAACAAATAGTTACTTTTTTTTTATTAGTTTTTATATTGTTTATTTTAAAATTTTTTATAGAAACCAAGAGAGTAGTGTGTGTTGGTGTTTGTGTGAGTTGAGTATATACTAGTGGTGGAGAACTATCAATAGTTTTGACTATCGAAAACTATCTATATTTTTTTCTTTTACTATCGATAATTTTCGATAGCTTTTTTCAGTCATTTCGTTTACTTATAAATACTATAAAGATAATAAAAATTATAGCCAGAGATAGGGTAAGAGACCCGATGACCGATCACTATTTTTAGCTGTATCATTAAATTAGCTTAAAAAAATTAAAAAATAAACAAAACACCCATTTTTTTTTTCTTAATAAGTATGAAACCAAGTTTTTTTAATCCAATAGATATGTTTTTAAGAAAATATAACCCAAAAATTTTGATTTATTAATGATTTTGTTTTATAATTTGTTGACGTCTATTAAAAAGCATACACAAAATATTAACCTCCTTTGAAAGATCAATACACTTACCCCTATCAAAAATCACTGATTAGTCCGATTACTAATGTACATCAGTATAGTAGTAAATCTTATACTATCGAATATTTGAACCATTCTCTTTCAGTCACTTTGACACTCTATCCACTACAAGAGGTCAGTCTGTGTCATAGAGTATCACAGAATGACACCTTGTGAAACATAGCAGCAATGACAGAAGGGTTTAAATATTCGATAAAATAAACCACTAAAATACTGTATTTTCTTTCGCCATCTATAATTTTGCTTTAAAAAACATTGTGTACATTGTGACATGATTCTAACTTACCTATACGCCATTGTGAATTTTTAAACAGTTAAATTGACGATAGATGACGTCAAAAATGTTTATAAAATAGATTTGGAATATCTGTATGATTCTCAAAATACCCAACTCGAAAACTTGGATCCCAACAAGAATCAGTCATACAAATAATATTTAACACATATAAAATTTAATTTAGCTATCCTAATCTCTTAAGTGGACTAATAACAATTATTTGTATACTTTTATTATGCTAATAACTTTAAAAATTCGGTGAAAAATGTTACAATTTATAACCCATGTGTTTTGAAAAATGATCATCCACCATATTAAAAATTCATGAATTCAACAAAAATTGTTATATATATATATGTATTTCTTAAATTAAGTGAGGAGACATTAAATGTGATGTGAATTTAAATTGAAAAATAATCATTGTATTAACAATAATTTTTTTTATCAAAGGTTTCTTTCAGAAATAACTTCATTAAAATATAAATGTCAAAACTGATCGGACTTATAACCCCGATCGACAATGGGGTCTTTTACCCTATAAAAACAAACCATTTTAAGGGGATTTCTGGGCGAAAAGGAATAATTACGCCCCGGAGTAAAACCGGCGACATTTTTTTTTTCTTTTGCTCGCCGCTATCCAAATGCCGTCCAAGTCAAAAAACTTGACCATCAAAAACGACTGACTATCGATAACTATCGATAGTTCTCCATCACTAATATATACACGTCGGTGTGGTAACACTGCACACATAAATAATGCGTAATCAATTAATCATTGATCGCGATCGGCCTCTGCGATATTGTTTTGATTATTTTCGGATGCCGAAGCCGTGGGACTGAAAATGTTAATACAAATTAAGTGAATCGTACCGCGTTATATGCAGGGCTGGGAAAAATGATTCACAGAAACCATTTAAAATAGAAAATGGAAAATGGTTTCCAAAAAGGCATTTAAAATACAAAATGGAAAATGGTTTTGCTGAACATATTTAAAATTGAAAATGGAAAATAGTTATTTAAAATGGATTATAAAATGCAAATTTTTTTACTTTAAATTTATTCTATAAATTTTTTATCATTATTTAGTTATATTAATTAAAAAAAAAAGTTAAGAAAATATCAAACGTACTGAAATTAAATAAATAAAGTCTTTTAAGAAAATTTTGTAAAGTTTGCATGATATGAAAACGAAACTTAACTCTTCAAATATTGTTACTTAAAAATATTGTAAAATTTAATTCGGCCTTAACGTATTCAAACCTTGACCACGCTACGACTGCAACTTCTAAATAAAATTATGAAAATCATCTACTCGAAATACAAAACATTTCTTATCGACGTGCCTTAAATATAGTAGTAAACAATTTGAGTCAGAAAAGTTTGACTTAAGGGAACTGCAACTCTAGTAACAAATTTAACTCAAGTGACATTGCAACTCGAGTTATAAAAAATTTGAGTCAATTAAATCAACTTACATTTAACTTATAATTTGTTAGACTTCAAGTCGTTCAATTCAAGTTTTTTAATTAATATTGTATACACATAAATTTGAGTATACATGCATTTTCATTTTAAATGTAAACTGGATTCAAATTTCCATTTTAAATACAAAATGGAAAATGGTTTGACGGAACTAATTTAAAATAGAAAATGCAAAATGCCATTTTGTATTTTAAATACATATTTAAAATGAAATCATTTTAAATAGTTCCCAGCCCTGGTTATATGGAATATCAAAAATAAATTGTACATAAATCAGACCTATATAGAAACTACATTGTCAAAGTATCAAGTTAATATTGATACGGTTTTAATGAATCGAATTTTATAATAGAAATGATAACGAATAATATGTAGAAATTTATACATTAAAATTTTAAAAATGTCGTTATTTTCGGTATTTAAAATTTTTGATAATGAAAAGTACGTTCTGACAGTCCCAATATGCTTAGAATACCCACAACTTGCTTCGTTTAAGCCTTCAAAAATTTCGTTATTTTTTCGCTACAACGCAACCATTCTGGAAATATTTATGATTAAAATTTTCGATAACGAAAATTACTGAAAAGTAGTTTTTTAAAAAATTGTTCTGTTACTGACCAGATCAATGGGACTAACAGAGCCCAAATTAACCAGTTATAACCAATTTATAATAAGTTACACGGTATCGAGAATTTTCGATAACGAAAAGTAGGTCGCAACACGTTCGGAATACCTTGCTTCGCTTATGCCTTCAAAAATTTTATTATTTTTGAGCTACGATGAACCGTTTAGAAAATATTTACGATTAAAAGTTTACAATTACAGAAAGTAATTTTTTTAAAAATTTTCTATTGCTGACCAGATCAATGGGACTAATAGAGCATAAATTAATCAATTATAATATTTACGATAAGTAATTCGATATCGATAATTTTAGATAACGAATAGTGGGTTTTAACGGTTTTAACATTCGCAATACGTTTGGAATACATACAACTTGCTTCGCTTACGCCTTCAAAAGTTTCGTTATTTTTTTTAGCTACGACACATGATTTATAGGATAATTACGATCAAAGTTTTCGATAATAAAAAGTATAATTTATAAACAACCATAATAAAAAAAAAACCTAGACATTTTACGATAGATCGACTTCAGAAGCAGTTCGAAAAATTAATATATCAAATAAATGCTGCTATAGATAATTTTTTCAAGTCATTTGAATTGATAAAATTTTCTTGTACGAAAACCGTGTTATAGGAGACTTGTCGCAATTTCATACTGCGTCATAAGGATACCGCGCTATAAGAGACTTGACTGTATTCATAATTCGCATTTACCGGTATGTTTGAGTAGTTTGAGAATTAACGAATCAATACAAGCTAGCACAAGCATACTTATTATTTGATTGAATAACAATTACTTTCATGCTAAAAATATTTATATGTGTGAATGATTTTACTTCGGTACAGGGCTGGACCTAGCCTAAGTGGCGCCCGGGGCAGGGTCAAAAAAAGGCGCCCCTATAGAAAATAAATATTTTTTTCTCCTCACTTAAACAAGTGACAAGCAAAAAAAGAGAATACGTCACATACCTAATCTAGCCGCCCGATTAAATCATTTTTTGGCGCCTCCAAGACCTGCCGCCCGGGGCACATGTCCCGACTACCCCCTCCCCTACATCCGGTCCTACTTCGGTATAAAAAAATATTTATAATTTGTTCATATCTTTGAAACTGCCTGGGAGCAGTATTATTAAGTTATTTTTTATTATTTGTAGGTAAAGAAATGATAACAAAGAAGAATAGTAACAAAAAGTTTCTAGTTTGAATCCGGTAACCATTATAATAGTTCAATTCAAATATTATTTTACTTATTATTTATTATTACCTGTATCGGAGCACATTCCATTACAGCATTTGAAACCAATGAAAATTGTGCTGTTGAAGAAAATAGATCAATACGATTTTCAGAATGTTGTAAACAAATGCGACAAATGTTTTTTAAATCTTCATTTGTTAAATTTTCTTTTGTCATAGCGAATTGATTTATTTCTGACACATTCCGCTGTTTATTGTTTACATTTTATGATTTAAAAGGAAATGTATATTTTCATAATAAGGATAATAAGTACTTGATCCCAAAAAATTAAAATATTTTTAAAATTCCAAATGAAATGTTTTACATATTTTCATAGAGGTCAAAAAAAGATTAAATTATTGTATGTCTTGTATTGTTAAGGGGGGCCACCAGCACCAGTGCCACCACGGCCACCACATAAATATGAACAAAAAAATGTCTACATCTTAAAGTTTGGTTTTTGTGAAAATTTCTTTCATTGCAAAAGGGTTAAATAATAAGTTTCAAAATAATATAAGGAATGAAGACGCTTAACAATAGCCATTGTTAATATAAAAATTTGAAATTTTATACATTTATTTTTCTAGATTAAAAAATATTATTGAGACGATTAAAAAAAATGCCAATTTATGATTCAAGTAGTAAAACTTGTGACTTCGTAAATATTATTTTGGTAAGTATATACATATAACTCTAAATTTGGATCGTTACAAAAATAGATTGCCGACTGTGGCATAGTCCAGTGGTTTCCAACTGGGAGGCGCGGATAACTGTCAAGGGAGGCGCCAAAACTTTTTAATAAAAAAATAAATCCCATAATTATCATATTTACAAATAAATAAAAATTCGTGCCGTAACGCTTAGTATCTATTGAAATCTGTCAAATAGGCGTGACTTAATAAAAATGGCTGACCAAAAAAGTGCATTGCCATTAGTTATGCAATAATTAGTGCGGTATGAAGAAAAAATGAAAATATTAAAACTATTTGTACATAAGTTGACACAAGTTCCAGGCAAAGAAATTTTGTTGAAGAAGAGAGAATTTTGTATCTGAAAAACAGTTAAAATGTGGTAAAAATATGAAAAAAAAAGCATGAATGAGTTAATGAATATTACAATTTATAGCATACAAACGTTAAATTTGAATGATAAACGTCATGAAATAATTGGAGAACTGTCAACGAATGGAAAAAACCCTAGAGTAATAGAGGCACAGCAACTATCTCTATGATCTCTATCATGAAATCTGTAGTGTGCATTTTTGTGTACCTTAGGCAACTTAGTAGTCACTTTCTCACTGGCACTCGAGGAGTGCAGGTCAATTACAAGACAATGGATTTGATTGTCATTGGCATTGTTACGTCCCCACACGGAGCGTTGTGGTATCATACACATATAGGCGAAGTACGGTCACGTGATGGCCACTACTACTTATGATTACTAACACAAATACACAATATGGCATCAATACAAAGTAAACACCGTGCACGTATATAACATATTTTCTATCTCTTACTGGTTACACTGATTCCAGTAGTATAGAGATAGATATGTTGTCTTTATTACTCTATGGAAAAAACAAATCGATGATATTAAGGAGCACCATCTCTGTATCAAAAAGTGTCCCTAGAAAGGCGTAAATAGTGGTGGCGCTACTGTAGCAAAAGGGTAAATTTAGAGAAGCAAACAAGGAAAGAAAAACATCCGCGTTCTTATGTAATTATTGTTTTTTTATTATAATTTTTACATATAATTGTTTTATTATTTTAAAATTTTTTTATAAAACAACACAAAAAAATCACTAACAGACATTACAAGTTCATGTAATTATGAATCACTTTCAACGTGTTTCACAGCGAGTTTTTTGTAAGGTATTAAACAACACACTTCACTCCGTCGACAACTACCAAGTTCATTTCATACTCTTTTGCTACTCTAGCGCTATTCTGGCGAGTTTTTGAACTGTTACTTAGTACTTAAAACGGGACACTTTTTGAATTATTTTTCTATTGTTTTCCGGCCAAGATAGTCCTCCTGATATCTACCCTCCATATATTATATGTACATGTAGATCTATAAAGTTCAAATCATTTTAATGACATTTCAGCAAATGAAATGTCATTAAAAAAATAGTCTGATTTTTAAACACCAGATGTCATACCCTCATTCGACAGATCCCAATATAAGGTAGGAATGCGCGAAAAAAATGACTATTTCACGGAGGCTTGTAACATAAAGTTTGGAAATCGCTGTATTAATCTAAACACTGACGTTTTAATTCCAAGATTTTGGGGACTCTATCAGTCGTATCAGTCCCAAATCTCAGTTCTGCATTTCACTGCAAAATAAACAAATAAGATTCAAATTTTAAAACCGACTTTATTTACACACAAACATTAGTACAATAAATTCAAGCTGTAAATATAAACAAAAATCGAAAAATTCTATTACATACTTAAAAATAAATTCGCATTGACTGATTTATTTGAATCATCACAATAATCGATAATGATATTGTCACCGTTTATAATAACCGATTCATTAATTAACATCTCCAACGTGTTCGACATTATGGTTTCTAAAATTTCACAATCCTCTTTTCTAAATAGTCTCAACTTCAACGAATTCGTTTGATTATTTCTATTCGAGATATTACACAATTTGGCGATTGAATCGATCGATCGACCCACCGACCAACTTTTTGATATGTACACGGCGTTTTGATCCACTTTTCCATCTTTATTTTTAAAGTACACCGTGAAATAAACACGATCATCCTGCGGTATATTATTCTCACCTTTAGCACGCCCTTTTAGCCGCATTAATTGAACTTTATTGGCAGTTTTCGCTAACGACGGTTTTTTCATTGCATTCGCCAGTTGAGTTTGCACTTTTTTGTCAATGATTTGTTGCGCTTTTTGAAACTGTTCATTAATACTTTCAGATTTAATAACATTCGAAGCATTACTTAAGTCGTAACAGCCAGAATGGTAGCGATGTGTAACACAAAAATATTTCTTACATTTTAAACACTCAAGTCCAATTAAACTGACTTCTTTACAGCCATCTGTCGAACATTTTGGTGAAGAATTCGATTGTTGCGTTTTAAAAATTTGAAAATCTTTTTTCCATATGTGACAATTGGCGGCATGTTCAAAATAGTGATTTTTACAAAAATATGCGTTACACGAACACTGTAACGGTAGAAAATCGAGGGTGTTACATGATTGCATGGAACACTGTTTACCTAAATCGGGTATTTCCATTTTTTAATTATTGGTTTGATGTTGCTCACTGAGGATTCCCAAGCCTATGTCGGTCCACTTTTGCTCTTGTTCCTTCAGCGTAAGATGCGTGTCACCATTATCTGCTTCAGGATCTGGCAATTCACTACTGGGGACTAATATATCGTCGTTTGGTAGCGTGTCTTCGCGCCACGCTTCATCCACTATGTCAATTAAACGCCCTTCCGATTGTATTTGACTATCCATGAACACTAAAATTACACAATATGTATATTATTTATATTGAAAAATAAAATTAGCTGAGTAATCTTTAGACAATAGGAAAAAAAATATTGGAAAATACTTATTGTTTTTGTTTATACGAAATACTAAAAATAAAAGTCATGTGTGATAGTGAAGTAAATTACATATTAATAAATTAAATTAAAAATAACCATAGAGCACAAAATAATTTATTTCAATTATTTATAGAAATTTTTTACCTAAATTAGTTACTTCAAATTTAGTCAAATATGAAATGATTATTCTATGGAAAGGAATGAAATATAATATCAATAGATCAATATACCGAGTGTTTCAAGCAATTAAGAACATATAAATTTTAACACGGAAAATTTGTTAAGTACAAGATAGGGATGAGCATCGATGGTCGATGTTTTCAAAACATCGATATTTTGTTGTCGATGTTCGATGTTTTTGACATCGATGGTAAGTCGTCGATGTTTTTCATACATCGATAGTAAGTCGTCGATGTTCTTATACATCCATGCTTTTATATACACTATGGGAAATACGAACTTTGTAGGAACGAAAATATTACATCGCAAGCTATAAAAAAACTATAAAAATATTCACCTTCATTTTAATATTCAATTTACAGTTGGCAATAGTTTATAATAGTTATTTTCTGTATTGATATTATGAATGTCCATGTTTAAACAATACAAAACATCGATGTTTAAGACCAGAAAATATCGATGTTTCAAGATCGATGTTTTTAATATATCGATGGTTTACAGTCGATGTTAACATCGATGGTAAACATCGATGTTTTCTTATCGATGCTCATCCCTAGTACAAGATCCCGCAGCTGATTTCTGCAGGTATCTGTTTTTTTAATGAAACTTAATTTAAATTAATTCTTAATGGCAATGTAATACATTGCTCCCGGGTTGCCTATATCGAAAATTAGCCGTAAGTATACTTCATTTCAGATACAATTGATCATGAGTTTTCGTTAAAAAATTAAATAATTCTTATATTCGAAACAAATAAATCTTCTATTCTTTTCTATAAACAAATTGCATATTTAAAATTTACGTAAATGCAATAACAAAAGAGATAAAGCCAAGAAAACGGAAATTATTTAAATTCAAAATGACGAAGCATGGTTAAATTTAACTGAAATAAACCATACCTTTAATTAAGTATAATGTAATCCATTTTTTTGAACGAATTCCAACTATAATTTTTTTAAATGAAATCAACATCATTTGAAAGAAAATGATGTGAAAAATGTTAAAAAGAATGGTTGCCAGCTCTCAATCGGCCGCATACTTTGATCCCAACAATTTTTTACCATGTTAAATTTTGTATGTCTTTACTTCCCTGAAACAGTCTGTATATATGTAAATTATTTTTGTTACATTTGGTAATCCTGAACCTGAAACAAAGAATTGTAGAGAATGACAATTTTTAAATATTTTTTGTCTCCTTTTAAACTTCCATAATTAGTAGTGATTAAAAAAAGATCAATACATATGGAATAATCATAAATAATGTATGCAATTTTTTGCTGCTTTTTAACTGTTAAAACTGAAAATTGTTTTCATAAAAATAATATTAGTAAATTTTTAAAAAAAATAATTATTTTTTGAATTTAAGAATAAAATTTTATTCTTTTTAAAGTGAATAATTTTATTTTTAAAGTCATTTCCGAATTTGATTTTTAATTACTTCAAAAATATCAATTTTAATTTTACAATAGGTAATATTGTTTTTTGTATTACTTCCCTTTTTAATTATATTTTAACATTATTATTGATATATTTAAAAATAAAATAAATAAATAATAATTGTGTTTTAATCTGTGTTAAATTTGTTGTGAATTTAAAAAAAATTTGGTTATTTAAGCAACATTTCATTCAACTACTCCTGTGATTGAGAAGCTGGCGGGAATTAACATCCGACAACAGACAACTTCATGCAATGTGACGCTTGTTCATAAATGACAGTGAGAGAAAGTAATTTATTTATTTTAAAATAAAATTTCAAAAATGTGTTCGTATCAAATTATATTTAATAGCTAGCGATTAATTTAATATAATTTTTTTATTAGTTTTTATTTTATATGTTCATTATATTTACCAAATGTAGGCAAATTAGTTTTACAAGTCATTAGACAAAAACATAATTAATTACATTATACAGTATTTTCTTTGCTAACTATGGAAAATCATAATTCCACTTGGAACGTGAAACCAGTTTGTTCACCACCGTCAAATGATTTTCAAAGTGAATTCATAAAAACAATTAACAGTGATGTATTTAGGAACGATTTATTAAAAAATTCCGGATCATTTTCGACGAGTCGATACGGAAGAGCTAGAAAACCAAAAATAGCCGAAGATTATTATTGTTCAGATGAAGCGATTTCGCCGATGTTGAGTCCCGTATCGGATAAGAAGACCACAATGCCACCGAGCAACAGTAAAGCAAAGAGTAAAAAAATTAAAGAATTTTCCAATATTCCACCGAATGGTGTCAAGAGTCGATTAACAATAGACGAGTCGAATTTCTCCGATATGGAGTCGGACTATAACTCACTTTTGAAAATTGTCTCAAGACCGTCATTCAGTGAATCAATTTCGCCGACCAGTCCCACCTTTAAATATTCATCGTTGAAAACGTACAGCAATCGTAAAAAACGCACTTCCGAATGTTCAAATCCGCCGTTTGGCGATGATATCCTCTCGAAATTGGATAGTTTCAGTTGGACGCAAAATTTAATGGATTCGTCTAGTGTGCAATGTAGCACACCGGAAAAATCGTCAAAATCAAATGTAAAACGGAAATTATTGCTGAACAATTCAACGGAAAATGGAAAAATAAATAGTATAGCTGAACGGATTTTGTTAGAGTTTAGTGAAACGGAAAATGAATGTACTGTAGTAAATACGTGTGAAAATAATGTTACTTCATCGGATAATTACCGATCCGGTTTTAGTCGATTTAATGAAAGTGATTTGTATGTGGAGGAAAAGGAGGAAAATCAGAAAATCGAGGAAGTTCAATCACCAGTTATTGATAGTAGCACACAAAATAATCAAGGTTAGTATATTAAACGAATTTTATTCATTATAAGTTATAGGGCTAGTTAAAGGGGGGGGGGGGGGTTGCGATATGACCCTTTATCGACCCTCCTGAATGAAATTTTTTTAGAGTTTATGATTGAGTTCATTTATATATATATATATATATATATATATATATATATATATATATATATATATATATATATATTTATAATGTTAAAGATGTAAAGTTTCTAAAAATATATATTTTTTGTGTTATTTGATTGGACTTTTATGAAAATAATTGCTAAACTTGGCTTGTTTTGCAAAAATACTCAAAAGTACCGTCAAGAGGGATTACTTTAGTCCGCCGGGGTAACTTTGGCCACCCTTCGATAAAAAAATATTTCCTTTTATAAATATTAGAAGCAGAAAGTTTTTACATTTATGTATTATAATATATTATACTAGGGTGTGCCAAAAAAAAAATCGCTCTCCGCTCAAAATATCGTAGGATACGTCTAAAAAAACATCCTCACCAAAGCGCAGCTCAAAATTCCAATTTTTAGAGGTGCATCATTGAATCTAAAGTTTTCCCATTTAAATAACACAGGAAAAACGATTTTATATGTTATTTACTCTTGCAAACTATGAAGAAATTATTTTTCCATAAAATGAATCAAAGCACCTTATTAAGTATTAAATTTTGGACAAAAAATTTCATTGAGTCAAATTTCTATCACCAATATTTCACTTTCTACAGAGCCTTAAAATTTAAATTTCTTGAAATTTTACTTTTTTTACATTTTTAAGTTAAACTATTAAAGATAGGACAAAAAGTTAAGTGACATTTTTGTAGTCCAACTGACGCTTTACATAAAAGTTCCTTACAAATTTTTCGTATTACAAACAGTTACAAAGTTACAGGCGCTCAAAATTTATTTTACTTTTTTTTCTTCAAAATGGAAATTCAGCTGTTACAACTGGTGTCATGAAAAAATCTGAACCTAAGATTATGGCAAAAATTTGTTTTGAGACCTCGAGAAACCAAAAATTACCTTCATTAAAATTTCTTTTCGATGGTGTAAAAAAAAATTAAAAAATTTTTGAAATTTGGCCAATTTTTGCAAAAAAGCACTAAAAATGGCGAAAAATGGCCAAAATTTGGGCTTCCAAAAATCGGACATATATATGCAAATTTTAATGAAGGTCATTTTTGGTTTCTCTAGGTCTCAAAACAAATTTCTGTCATAATCTTAGGTTCAGATTTTTTCATGACACCAGCTGTAACAGCTGAATTTCCATTTTGGAGAAAAAAAAGTAAAATAAATTTTGAGGGTCTGTAACTTTGTAACTGTTTGTAACATTTTGGGTTGGTTTACAAGATGCCTGATGAAGGTGAAGAAAGGCTAACTGTTCACTGCATGGAAAGAGAAAATAAGTGCTGAATTTGGCCTTAAAAAAGGACAAACTTATTTACAAATGGGAAAATATTGTTTTCAAAATGAATCCACCAAAACTCTTAAATTTCAGAGGACATTTCAAAGTTCCTGAACTGGATATTTTTTGCTTCGTTATAACTAGGTCTATTTAATTTGATGAAGTATCACAGCAACTTTTAGTTTCATTCAAATTTTTCGACTGATAAATGTATATAAAATTTATACGATAGGTTTTAAATATATATTTTACTTCCGTTTGCTAAATAAATTTTTTTTCTATATGATTTGGTCTATTAACTGTGCCTTATATTATAACTTATCATAAGGAAAGGTAACTTTGCCTTAAAATACCTTTACTATGGATTTTAAACAATTAAAATAACAAGTGGCTAAAGTAACCCCAGCCCCTGGGTAACTTTGGCCAAATTTTTAAAAATATAAAAAAAATATATGCATACTTTCAAAATTAAAAAAAAAAATGGTAGCTACAGCACCAGAATTATACAAATATTGTTTTAAAATTTTTTAAAATAATATGCTGCCATTTGTATAAAATATATCTCAAGTAAATTTTGAAAATGTTATATTTTTGGCCAAAGTAACTCTACTTTACGGTATGGTATTTTTGTAGTTTTTGTGACATTTATTTAATTATTTTTCGTAGAGCGCAACCGAGTAATAAAAAGATTTTCATATATGAGGCTACTAGAATCAAAACTCACAATATCCAAAAACTGAAATTTTCAGTACAGCCCAAAAACCTCTAGATCTATATTCTGATACAATTTTTTTGACTTTTGAACTGTTTTTAGGATAAAACACTACTGGAATCGATTGAAATAGTAATAACCACAGTTTTTAAAGCATAAATATGAAAAAAAACCAAATTTTATTTTGGATATTGTGAGTTTTGTTACTACGCGTTGGATATTGTTAGTTTTGAAACCAAACCATGTGAATATTATTTAGTTTTGAAACCAAATCACGTGATCACGTGATCTAAAATGAGCTCTGTTATTGGCTTAATGTCTTTGACGTCAAAACTAACCTATATATCCTGTTGGATAATGTGACTTTTGATTTTTGCCCTAAACTTTCAACGTCTTTTTCTATTAGATAAAGTAAGATTTGACACAAACCTATTTTAAATTTAGATTCCACACCAAAAATACTACAGGAAATCACTGCTAACTCATTTTTTTCAAATTTGGAAATTGTGAGTTTTGATTCTAGTTGCCTCATATATGGTGCACAAGTGCATAAGCTACAATATATATGAAAATCTTTTTGTTACTCGGTTGCGCTCTATGAAAAATAATTAAATAAATGTCTCAAAAACTACAAAAATAGCGTATTTTTGAGTATTTTTGCAAAACAAGCCAAGTTTAGCAATTATTTTCATAAAAGTCCAATCAAATAACACAACAAAAATATATGTTTTTAAAAACCTTACATCTTTAACATTATAAAAACTCGATCATAAACTTTAAAAAATTTCATTCAGGGGGACCGATAAAGGGCCTTATCGAAACCCCTCCTTTATTAATTAACCTTTTGAACCATAATATTTTTAAGAGTGATATTTTAATTTCCGTAGTTCCAAAATAAAAAAAAATCTCGTAAGTAAAAAAATAAAAATTGTTTTCTATTCTACACTTCGGGATTTATAAGAATCCGCGTTTGAATGAATTTTTTGTACGCATTAAAGGAATTACAGCCGAAATAGTTCAGAATTTACAGCCGAAATATAGAAATATATATATTTTTTTAAATATAATTTTTGTGTGTGTAGTTTATGTACAGTCGAATCTCAGTACAACGAATCTCAAGTAGTGATGTGCCAAACTGTTCCTTTTACGGAACAGTTCCGAAGAGAACAGTACTAATAACTAATTAGTCAATTCGGGACCGTATAGTAATCCATAAGAAATCTCAAATTCTTCCACCTGTAGTTTCTTATCTTGCCTTTTCTTTGTCCGACCTTCCGGTTTTATACAGTCTCGTCAAAACATGACTATAAAAAGTCGGTATAATTTTTTTTCTATTTTGATTTTTCACCTGAAATTTTTCCATACATATTCTCGGCACATTTATAGACCCTTTTACGAAAAAAAAAAACAAACGAAAGAAATCTTTTTTAACTCAATAATAGTACTTTAACATATTTAAGAGTATTTATACCAATGAATGAATGTCTTCTAATTTAGAACAACTTCCTGTTGATCCCGGAGAATGGAAAATTGGCGACCTGATTTGGTCCCGTGTCGGAAATTATCCCTATTGGCCCAGTATGATTACACGTGAACCTGGATCTAATTTATTTATGCAAGAAAAAGGTTCGTTTATCACTATAAAATGAAATAAACAGATAAAAAAATAAAAAATCGAAATATTTAGCTGTAGGTCGAAATCATTCTCGTGTGGAATTACATGTACGATTTTTTGCTGATTGTGGTCGCCGTGGGTGGATTCCAGCGCATACAGCTTTAAAATTTAACGGGAAAAAAGCATTTGATGAAATGGCTGAATCAGTTACGTCAGAGGTATGTATACTTTGTTTTTATTACATACTTTTTATTATTTAACTCTTTGTATACCTACTGAAGAACATGATACCTAAATATTATATTATTTTTTCGTATTTGCAAAGTTGACAAAACTGTTAAATAATTTTCTTCGCTGTAAGTCAAATTATTTTTAAATCAGATATTTCGAAATTCTTTCCGGTGCTCCTATAACTTGAAAGTCGCCAAAATACATATGGCCCATTCCGCATCCTCGTGCGAATAGCCAACATAAATTTAAAAAAATGAAATTTTTTTATTTTTGCTTTTTTATTATTATTTTTTAAAAAAATACGCTGTCACAAATGTTTTTAATGGTATATTTGGAATTCACAAACGATTTTCGATCGATTAAGTGCCCGGAAGTCAATATTGCTAATAAATTTTAAAAAATATTGGCTATTCACACACTCTTAATTAACAATTAAATAATTAATTAACTAATTAGTCACAAACGAAAATAATAGCGTCACAAACATTCACAAACGGTTGATCGAAGCAAAAATAAAAAAATCTCATCTTTTTAAATTTATGTTGGCTATTCGCACGAGGGTCCATTCCGTGGTAATCGATACCAGGAAGTAAAAAAAATTAATTTGCGAATATGTATGTTAAAATAGAAAATTAATAAGCTTTATGTTTTCAATTTTCATAATTCAAAAGAAATTTATCAATATTTTCGTCGATTTTCGTAATATTTTGTTCAAACTCAAAGGGTTCCAAAGTCAGGGTAGAAGGGGGAAAAAATTACAAAATGGCAACACATTTTTTTTTATGTCATTGACACTGACAGCCCGTCATTTTTATTTGCTCTCGATGTAGTGACTTTATAAGTAGGTTTTTTTATGATGTAGTATTCCTAATATGCGGGAAAATGATCAAAAATCATATCTAAAATATTGTAATTTAAGTTGAATTCAAGTTTTTAATTGTTATATTAATAAATAAAGTATTAAAATATATTTAAGTTTTTGTTTAATTTATGCTCTTAACATCCGTCACAAGCTTTTCTTGGAACAAAAAACCTAACAGTTAATATATTCACTAAATACTAATTAGAGTTATCAATTATCATGAAAGGTAGATTCTTTAACTATCTACTTAGTTATTAATATTGTGACAAAAATTTCTAAATTAGTTGAAATCTGATGATTGGCCAACAAAGTCGCATATTTTACAAGAGTACTCGTAACACCCGTCACAGGGCTTAAATCTATTATTGCATCTGAACGCTTGAATAATTTCTAATGTGTTCTTATTTTAATTTAAAAAATAATGGAAATTAATTAAATTATAATCAAAACGCCGACATTTTTGTTCTTATTTAAGAATTATAACAGGTTTAATGCGTACAAATGTAACACCCGTCACCACGGAATGGGCCATATCTCTCCTTTCTACGCATTGAGATCTTTCCATAGATATCCATGTTAATAGTTTTAATATTAATTTAATTTTGGAAGCTTTTCGAAGTCCCAGAGCCCCGGGGAACAATTTTAAAATTATGTTCGTTTCTTTTATAATTAAATTTTATTGTTATCCTTTTTTAAGGAGAAATTTTCTTAAAAAATGAATTTAACATTTATGTTTTTGAATGTTATTTTGAATTAACCGTAGTAATTCATTTATTATAAATGAATATCTTTTATAAATCTTGACGTCCACAAGAAATCTTGCCTAAATTAGTGAACATAAATACTAATTAACTTGTAAAAATTCAATTAGTAAGTAAAATGTATGTTTAACTTCATTATAAAAGAAAAAGTTCATAAAAGAACAATAAGTCTCAATGATGACATGATACTATTTGCTTAGTATGTACAGATAACTCCCGAAAAATAAGGTACTCGAAGAACACGAGTTTCAAAACACACGGGTACTTTCCCCCGAATTACAAGGTTTCAAATTACATGATTTTCATATAAATTACATATACAGGGTGTAAAACAAATAACTTTCGTCCATCTGTGGGGTGACTCATAGCACCCTGTAGACACTAAAACCGCAAGAATTTTTTCGGAATTAACAGTCGCGTCACCCCTCAAAAGGATAAGAGTTATTTCCATATACAGGGTGTAAAACAAATAACTTTCGTCCATTTGTGGAGTGACTCATAGCACCCTGTAGACACTAAAACCGCAGGAATTTTTTCGGAATTAACAGTCGCGTCACCCCTCAAAAGGATAAGAGTTGTTTCCCTGTTAATTCCGAAAAAATTCCTGCGGTTTTAGTGTCTACAGGGTGCTATAAGTCACCCCACAAAAGGACGAAAGTTATTTGTTTTACACCCTGTATATTTGATATAAAATTATTTTCAAATATGTCATATAATACGTCAAGTTCTTTTTTTTTAAATTCCACACTTAAGACGGAATCCCGTTTTTTGTAGCCTCGTGCAATACGGTTTCAAAGAACACGGAACCAATTAATCGTGTTCTTCGGGGGTGACCTGTATATCGAATAAGTAGTATACTTTATACGTACCGTCACATTTTTTATGTGTTATAATCCCAGATCGTATTTAAAGGGTTAAAATTATTAGATTTAAAAAAAAATTTAACATAATCATATTAATTAAATGATCTTAGGCGAGAAAAAAGGATAGAAAATACGTAGCTGGATTTACGTTAAACCCATCATCAAAGAAAATTTATAAGAAATGGCTTCAAGGTGTCGAAGAGGCCGAGTCATTAATGTTAAAAACAG
Source organism: Brachynemurus nebulosus (assembly GCA_035578155.1). Classification (NCBI taxonomy): domain Eukaryota; kingdom Metazoa; phylum Arthropoda; class Insecta; order Neuroptera; family Myrmeleontidae; genus Brachynemurus; species Brachynemurus nebulosus. The sequence goes on from JAPWDM010000005.1 coordinate 1,435,125, forward strand.
TAAGTGAACGTCTAAAATATTTTGCTCAAATTATTGCCGAAAACAATAAGAAAAAATTACAAGCCTCACATGAGAAATCAAATAAAAAAAGTCAGAATAAAAATAATAAAAATTTAGACAAGCAAAGTGAAAATGTTAATTCCGAGAATTCTCACGTGAATGAAAAAATTGAAGACACGAATACGAAATTAACAAATGAAGAAGACAATGCAAAGAAGAATGTAGAAAACGTGGAAATTAGCGAGGAGACTAAGGATACTTTGAAAGACAATAATAAAACTCCAGTAACATCGAAAGAAGTAAATAAAAAAGGTAAAATATTTCGAGATAATTTTAAAAATATCTATCCGGTTCGTGAACGAAAAACTGTCGAACGATATAACGCCTCCTTCTCCGAATACACCGAAAAGAATAATTTACAAATCGATGAAATAAAAAAAGAGGAGGATGAAAACTTTGATGACCTCGAAAATAAACCACTCACCGATCGTGTCGGGAACGCCGAAACCAATACGCCCAGTTCTACACCATCCGTAACATCGCAAATAATTTCCGCGAAGAAACAGAATCTATTCAAAGGCACCATCAAAGACAAACTGTGTCAAATCTGTGAAAAACCGACCAATGTCTTTAAATGTCGTGGCACTTGTATGCGATTCTATCATCAAAAATGCGCTAGTAATCCGGAAAAATATCGAAAATTAAAAACAAAAGCAGAAGACATATCGTTGATCACCGACGATGAATCGTCCATTGATTCCGATAACGAAAATGATATTCCAAACACGAAAACTCCACAAAAATTCACACAATCGAAAAATTCCAAAAATCGTATTGAACCAATCAAAACCGTAACATTATCGTTGGCCGAACAAATTGACGCCAAAATGGCCGAACTAATGAAAGATTGTGATAAAATAAAATATACGGAAACTAGCACCGAAGAATCCGGCGCCGAATCTGATAATAATAGTATAAACGAAAAAATAATGTTTCATGTCACTGGTGATTCGTCTCCGACCATAATCGAAAAAATTGAAGAAAAAATCGAAGAGAAAAAGTCACTCACTGAATTTAAATGTAAAGATTGTTTAGAAAATCGTATCCCCGCCTGTTTTATCTGTGGAAGTTACGAGAACGAAGTGGACGGAATTAAAAGCGATCGACAAAAATGTTCATTTATTCAGTGTGGACGTGTGTATCATCCAAAATGTTTGGAAACGTGGCCACAAACTCAATGGACTTCGGCGCCAATATCGTCTCGCGTTAACCGGAAAGAACCGGTTCTAGAGTCGTTAATATGTCCAATTCATGTGTGTCACACGTGCGTGTCAGACGATCCCCGGGGCTTAAAAACACGTCTCAGTAAAGATAAGCTAGCGAAATGTGTGAGATGTCCCACCGCGTATCATGCCAGCAATTATTGCGTGGCTGCCGGCTCAGAAGTGTTAAGCTACAATCAAATAATTTGTCCCAAGCATATTTCACGGAAAAATATCCGAAAATCAAGCCATCACGTAAACGCCTCGTGGTGTTTCATCTGTGCCATTGGTGGCTCGTTAATTTGTTGCGAGACATGTCCGAACAGTTTTCATGCCGAGTGTTTACAAATAAATCCGCCAGAGGGATCGTATATATGTGAGGATTGTGAGACGGGCCGTTTACCGCTCTATAATGAGGTTGTGTGGGTAAAATTGGGAAGTTATCGTTGGTGGCCGGCTCAAATTTTATTCCCATACGAGATACCAGATAATATTTTGTCGCGGCCTCATCAAATTGGTGAATTTGCTGTGAAATTTTTCGGATCACACGATTACTATTGGATCAATAGAGGTCGAGTTTTCTTGTATCAAGAAGGTGATAGTGGAAGCCCGTCGACAAAGAAGTCGAATGTTGACGAATTATTTATGAAAGCTTTAGAAGAGGCTGCGGAAGTGTTTAAAGTGATACAGAGTAAGTAAACTTTTGAAAATTTTACATTTTCATTTGAATTAAAATATTTCTCGTTTAGTGGAACGTAAAAACCGAGAAGCTGAATGGGTTCCGTCGTTGAAACCACCACCTTATATAAAAATCAAAACCAATAAGCCAGTGGGGAATGTACGGGTTGGCGAATCTCACACGAGTAGTTTAACGCCATGCGAATGTAGTCCAGATGCAGAAGATCCCTGTGGACCTGATTCCGACTGTTTGAATAGGTAAAATTTTTATATAATAACGCTGGCCAACAAAAAAAAATATTTTTTCTACTCCTACTATTAAAAGTAACATTTTGCGCACGGCTAACTATATGTAAAAATTAACAATTGCCCACACAATGCGGAAATAGCCGTGGGAAATTATTTTCCACGGCTTAATATAATAAAAAAGTAGGCTCTGTCTTTGATTTAACATATAATCTGTATAATGGGGAATTTGACTAATATTTATGTATTATGCATGTATACGTTTTTAATTTTTAAAAATAATGCCGAAAATTGTTAGAAAAAATTATTTTAGTATTTGTTCTCAAAATTTGTGCGAAAACGTTTACTAGCTGTCAGTTAGGCCGGATTTACACGAGTTTAGTAACTAAAGCAGGTTACTAAAGCAAGTAGCTAAATTGAATAATTTTTTTGTTTAGTGGGTGTCTACACACAATTTAGTAAATTGATTTAGTATTAGTTGAAGTAGTAATACATAACCTAGTAAAACTAAATTAAAAATGGTACATAGTCATCTATAAATTCGTTGTGCACTATAAAAATGTATCAGATATGTTTGAGCTGACTTGTTGGTTCGAACTTTTAATGTATTTATATATGATTTGTCCCAAATATATTCCAAAAAATGGAAAAAAATATTATATATATTTTTTTTGTTATTATTAGATGAAGAGTGGTTGTCACACGAATTTCAGTTTTTTATCGAGTTGCCTTCAGTGACTTTTTTTGATATTTATAATTTATATACTACAATAAGTATAAAAATTCCCAAAAAAATATTTGCAATAAATAAATATTTACGCGCCTATATTTGTATATTTGAATCTACTAAACACTTTACTAAACTAATGTGTTTACACTGGTACAAATAACAGCAAGTTAAAAAAAATAAAGTGGGGGTAAGCTACTTGGACAAGTAAATAGAACAGGCTTCTATTTACTTGACTAAACAGATTACTAAATTTCTTACTTGCACTTGCACTAAATACAACTGTCTACATGACAAAAGTAACTAAATTTAGTAACTTGATTAAGTAACCTGCTTTAGCTACTAAACACGTCTAAATACGGCCTTACGTAACATTTCTCTAGATAGCAACAGGTGTCCTGTAACTAAGAAAAAAAAATGTTTATTTTTCCTGTAACTAGGAAAAGAAATTGTTGATTTTGAAGAATTGTTGCACTTCTTGTTAATACAATAATACGTGAAAGTTTTTACCTATTAAAATTTTTGCCATTTCAACATTTTACATTCAATTCTTATCAAAATTCTGTACAATTCTTATTATAATAAAAAAAATTAATAATAATAATATTAGTATAAATAAATAAAATGAATTATATAATTCAATTTATACAGATAAAAACTATATGAGAATTTTCTGTTATTTTATTTTTTAATTTTTTCTCGTTCCAATAAGAATATTCCTATTGTCATTAAAAACGCAACTTATTTTCATAAAAAAAATTCATTCAAGTGAATTAGCTAAATTGTAAATAATTAACAACACATTTTTTAAAAACTTTCACGTATTATTGTATTAACAAGAAATTTTATCTAAAATCTAGTACAATATTACTCTTGCATTTAAATTAATACTCTGTGAGTAAAATCATATCGTGTACATCTCTATGATACAATGATTCTAGCATACATAGTTTATAGTCAGTAATAGCGTTCGGTATACATCGTATACATACCTTCACCCTTCTCTCAAGAACACGGAAAGTGAGACAGGAATATACAAATATCTCCAAAGTAAGGCAAAAGCACTTCAAAACAAGTGTAATGTTCTTAAAAGTAAGAGCAAGACACTTTGGCTAGTTGCGTTACGAATGCTCCCATTGATTTTTTTCAGTCCGGAAAACTTTTTTCAAGAAAAGATTCTACTTAACATTTTAAATAGTTTTATTTATTGTATTTATACTTTCCAATTAATATTTAAACAAAAGTATTGGATAAAATTTTATTATAATGTGTTATTCATACAAAATTAAGGGCTCTATATAAATTCGGGTAGCTCTAGTTAATATTGGAAACTGTTGAAATATTTTAAAAACAGAATCGGTAGAGGCAAAATTTATATTGACGTAGCATATAATTGTTTTAGGGGATATTAACATACAGTCGACTCTAGTTAATTTTAAACTCGAGGGATTCTTAAAATATTACGAATTATCGAGTATTTGAAATATCAAATGGTTCAAAATCAATCAAAATGTACTTACAATCTTTCTGTCTCTTTCTCTCTGCAACTTTGAATTGTCGAGTATTTGACGCCGATAAGTTCGAATTAACGCGTCGTTTTGTTACTTAGCAATGATTTTTTCGTTCGAATTACCAAGTGTATAAAAATGTATTGTTTTAGTTCGAAATATAAAGAGATTTTGTAGGGAACTCGTGATAACTTTGAATTATAGAGGTTCGAATTATCGCAAGTTTAAATTAACGAGAGTCGACTGCATATGAATCCAGGGTCGTAGTTATTACATAGCAGGTCTTCAGTAAAATTTTTTAATAAATTTTGCACTGCGATATGATACATATAGTTTCATATGCGATATAATACATATTATAGTTTTCGAGTAATTTGATAAAATTAAATTTTACCCCAACTTTGGAGGTGGATTTCACCCCTTAAATCGCGTTTTTGGTCGATAAAAAAATTACGTCTCTGTTATTTTTCTTTGTTCTATACACTTACCAAGTTTTATTAAAATCGGGAATTATCACTTCAAGACCTTTACTTGTCAGTGTAAATTTACCTTTCCATGATAACACATGCCTACGAATTTTAAGTTTTGTCACCCCCTTTTGGAATTGATGACTGATCTTAGGGTATTTTGGTGCGCTGATTACGAAAAAAATATTCAAAAAATTCCAGCACGTCAGAATTTTTAGACATTAGGTATTAAAATTTTCGACTAAAATTACCTAGGTCGACTAAGTCAAGAATAGATTATGCATGTTTATTTATGTCGTTAGTTTTTATAAGTACGGCCCCGTTAGCACCGTTTTGCGAGGTTTAGTTATCAATTAAAACTGAATAGAAAAAAATAAATTACCCTCAATAATGAGCTCATTAGCGGATGACCTTAAAATTCACCTTTTTTCCCCATAATAAAGATATGTCACTTAGTTAATTAGGTTTCATTTAATGAAACCATTGATGAGAATGTGTTCCTAAAAGCCAATTACAACTATGTAATGACTTTTTATTAGATAGCAAATCAAAATGTATAATCTATTCTTGACTTGGTGGACCTAGGTAATTTTAGTCAAAAATTTTAATACCTAATATCTAAAAATTCTGACGTGCTGGAATTTTTTGAATATTTTTTTCGTAATCAGCGCCCTAAAATCTATCAAAGTCAGTTGTCAAATCTTAAAGGGGGAAACCATCGTAGGCCTGTGTAATATTTACGGTCTATAATGATTGTATTTTGATACCGTTCAAAATTTTTGAACGGAATTATATTTTGTTTATCAGATTATTACTGACGGAATGCAATCCAGAAATTTGTCCAGCCGGGACCAGATGTCGTAATCAACAATTCGAAAAACGTGAATATCCACAATTAGTCCCGTATCAAACGTCTGGACGTGGTTGGGGTTTAAAAACGTTAGAATCCATCAAAAAGGGACAATTTGTTATCGAATATGTGGGCGAAATGATTAACGAGGAAGAATATCAACGTCGCATTAAACGTATGAACGAGCAGAAACATGAAAATTATTATTTCCTGACGATCGACAAGGATCGAATGTTGGACGCCGGACCCAAAGGCAATGTGGCACGATTTATGAATCACTCGTGTCAACCGAACTGCGAAACACAAAAATGGACCGTGAACGGAAATACTAGAGTGGGATTATTTGCACTGCAAGACATACCACCCGACACCGAGTTAACCTTTAACTATAATTTAGAATGTATTGGCAAGGAGAAGAAAATTTGTAAATGCGGCACTCCGCTATGTAGTGGATTTATCGGAGTCAAAGTGAAACAGGTTTGTTACGAGATTTTTTTTGTTTAGAATGGTTATAAGTGATGTCAAGACATATGTCTTAACATATAATCAATAGCGAGAACTTCTTATGTCTTAACATATTTAATTTCTAAAAACAGTAAATCCTATTATTATTTGAGTTGCCTAGTATCAAAATCTACTAATTCCACTTTATAAGGATCATGGGAAATCGCAAAAAACCATAACTCAGTTCAACATACTATTATCAAAAAACAAAATTATCGTTTTACCCCTTTTTTAATCAAAATTATTTGAATTTATTAGGTTTTGATAGTAACATTTATATAAAGTGCGTTTTAAAACAGAAATTATATAAGGGAAATTTATTAAAAAAAAAGCTTGATTCAGCAATATTGGATGTATCAGGGTTAGACGATACAATTTGTTTTGTAATATTGAAAACTATTTTCATTTTGTCACTTAAAACCAAAGTGCTTACTTAGTAATTCATTTACATCTACGATTTCATTATTTAAAATTTTAGATAAATACTAAAATACAAATTTTACGTGAAAACATAATTTTATACTTCGTACGTCCCGCATGTCAGTGAAAAAATTAAAATTTTAACGGTTAAAATCTAAAATATAGGTTATGTATGGGTATTTAGCAGGATTTGTAAAGTTTTCAATGTAATTTTAGCAGGATTTGAAAATTATGTTATATTTTAGTTGTAGATTTCTTTAGTAAGCAATTAAGATTACAACAAAAAATGTTAAGGGACATATGCCTTGTTGCATTTCAAAATTAATGGCCCTAAAAAATCAAAAAATTCGAAAAGTGCATTTAGTAGATTTTGATACTAGACGACACATTTGTGAAGAAAGGTTTTCAAAGCTGTAAAGCTGTGTTCCACCTAACATATAGATTTTATAAAATTATAATTTTGTATTAAAATTACGATTTTATTGTAAAATTATATTTTAGGAGGTGTTTGACCTAACATCTAGATTTTATAGGCCGATTATGCCGACTATAACCGATTGAAAAAACGACTACTTAATGTAATAAAAAAATGGCGCCAAATGTCACTTTACAGAAAAAAAAAACTTTCTTACATACTACTAATACATTTACTTAAAAAAAATTAAAAGGCAGTTTTTAAAAAACTTTCATGGTCGTTGTACAATTTAACATGATACTAAATTTAAAGTTAGAATTTATTTTTTCATCAATAATGTTCATTAATTTTATATATATATATATATATATATATATATATATATATATATATATATATATATATATATATATATATATATATATATATATATATATACACGTTTGCTACATCTGTCACTTCTGTAGATGAATTTTTTAGTTTTCGCCATTTTGATTTTTAGGTGGGGGTTTAATTTTACTTAAAAAAGTAGAAAAATTTCTACTATTAAAATTATAATTTTATAACATCTTGATTTTAAGTATGTTATACCTACGATTACACTAAAATTTAGGCCACGCCCCCGTAAAATTATAATTTTATAAAATCTATTTGTTAGGTGAAATACTAGCTTCACATTAATTCTATGTTTACAATAACTAGAAAATTTCGAAAAAGAAACAAACAGAATTAAAAACAAAAATCTCCCAAGTATTGGGTTAATTCATCGATTCGCCATCTTAGAAATCTTAAACGTCAAATTTATGCCTGAAAATATGCCAGGTGTGATGTTATATGTTAAGACATGCATGTTATGACATAAAATATGTTATAACATTTAGCGTCTCCACAAAAAAATTTTTATGTCATGACATAAGTTTTAACATGATCTACGTCTAGTGGACACTGTTACACAATAAATTTTGTTTTGTTTTATTTTAGGATGAGTTAAACAAAAAAGTAAAAACAATTAAAAATAAAACAAGAATTAAATATTTCTCACCAAAAATAAGGTACAAAAGCAAATCGACAAATTTATGTTTTATTTGCGGTGAAAATGGATCTGACGGGAAATGTCGCAGTAAAATGTGTTCAAAAACCTACCATATGGCGTGTGTTAAACTAGAGGCGTGGCCCAAAGGTATACGAATTGACTGAACATTATTTTGAAAAAAAAAAATTAAATATTCTGTTTGTTTTGAATAGAAAACTGGTGGTGTCCCCGACATAAGTGTCACTTTTGTTCACGACAAAAAAATTTAAAATGGTGTTCGAAATGTATTCGCTCATTTTGTCCGTTACATGTCGAAAATAAATTTATTAAGGGAATTACTGAACATGTTTGTACATTACATGTAAGTATATTCTTTAATTTTTGTTTTATGAATGAAATGGAGAGTATTTGTTTGATGTTCCAAAAATTCCCACTAGTAGGGCGCCACTCTACGTGGAGATCATGTGTCACGACCATTTTGTTATTTTAGGGTACTTGACTAAAATATAAAAATGATTCTAAATGCTGCTCCTACGTATTAATTAGTTTATATTTGTTAAATTTTTAAAAATCTAAAAAAAAAAACACAGTTCAATTTTAAATGAACAAATTGGCGCGAAAAACGACTCGTCATAATGACGTGTGCAATGACGTCACGATTTTGTGACAAGCAAATGTCATTGTCAGTCATGTCAGCACGGTTTCATATTTGTATACAATATTCAGCAGTCAGCATGTTCAGTTTTAGACTAATTGCTATAATTTTTTATTTAATTTAAAAATTTAAATACCTTTCCATCATTTTTAACTGACAGTTTTCACTGTCAGTTAAAGCTACACACGTTCGTATTAAAAAACTGAAGACATACATCAGTTCTTTACACGGTGTCATCGGACGATGATACTTTAGTCGTACTTAGTTTTTACTAGTTTTGAAGAAAAAAACAAAAAACGCCAAGAGTGGTGTAAAAAGGAATGTTTATTCCTATGCATTTATTAATAGAAATAAAATTTTTTTCCAAAGTATTGGTTCAACTATCTCAGAATGAGTGAAAAAAACCTCTCTCTAGGCTCTGCACTCATAAAAAAAAGACGGCACAGTTGCCAGCACTAGTTATACCAATCTTGCACCGTGTGGTACGGGCATAAGTAGGTATGCGTTGATTAAACAAGCACAAACGTGTTCCTTCTTTAAGGCTGACGAGCACAACACACATTCATCAGCGTAAAAGACGCCAAATAGCGGAAGCTGACAAAAATTCTAGAATATTCTACTTGGGAACTAACAAAGATACCAAAAAACAAACTTCACTATTGAATTGGGCACTAAAAATTAGATTAAGCAGGGCATTTTGACAAAAATTCTAGAATGTTCTATTCGTCAACTAACAAAAATATCGAAAAATCGATTGCACCATTTAATTGGTCATCGAATAAAAGACGGAATAGCACATTTTGATAAATGTTCTAGAATATTCTATTCGTCAAATAGCAAAAATTGTTTGTCAAAATGGGATATTTGGTTTACATTAGTTTAATTTCGGTTGGACAATTAAGTGGTGGAGTAGATTTTCCAATATCTTTGTTAGTTGACAAATAGAACATTGTTAGTTGTTATGTAAATTTTTTTCACTTAATTCAGTTAAAATTAAAACCACTTACTAAATTTAAATTCGTAAGTTGTATTTGTGAAATTATATTGTTTTCTTTTACTCTTCATATAACGAAAACTCTTTATAACGTAATAAAATACCCGGTTCCTTCAATTTTCGTTATATGGAGTTTACACTGTAATTCACCGTATTCGTCTTGTGTAGTATCATATGTCAATAATTTTAATTACATAGTAAAGTAATATATATCTTTATCTTGCCCTAACAGGAAGAAAAGAACCCACCTCAGAGAACTAGTAAGAAAAAAGAAGAATCCGTTAAACTATCAGCTTCACCAAAAGCACTTAGTAAAAATCCAGCTCATATAAAATTAAAAAATAAACAAAGAAAACGGGTTAGTTTATCGCTTAAACAAAATTCTAACAAAAATGGAGGTATTTCGACTAGAAATAGTGACAGTGGCCAAATTATAATTATTAGTGATTCATCAAGCGATGAAAATAATCAGAATGAGTGTGACAATGAAAATGATACAGTTAAACAACAAAACGTACCATCTAATAAGAAACCAGATTCAAAAAATATCGAAAATTATAATCAGAGACCGTTAACAGTTAGAAAATTATCTCTGCGAAGTACTGTTGTTCAATTAGCAACCACAGATAATAATCAAATCGACACAAAAATCGAAAATTTCGAAGAAAATACTGAACATATAGATGAAAAAGTTGAAAGTAAAGATGATTCCACACGTGTAGACTCAGTTGTCAAATCTTCTACAAGTAATGAAACATCCGGCGCCGAAAATGTGAACAATTCAACGATTCTAAAACGAAAAAGTGGACGATTAGCAACAACAAGTAACACTAATAACGAACCAAAAACTGAAAATTCCAAAGAAATTTCTGAAAACGTACAAGAAAAAGTTCAAAATAAAAATGATCCCGTTTGTGAAGACCCAGTTGTCAAATCCTCCACAAGTACTGTGAGTAATGTGATAACAGAAAACAAGGAATCAGATCAAAAAGTTCAAACACCTCTAATTGCCAAAAACTCCACCGGGAAAGTAGAAAATTTAAACACCTCAACTATTTCAAAACGGAAAAGTGTAAGACTAGTAACAACAAGTAACAATAATAGTTCAAAAACTGAAAATTCTGAAGAAAAAGTTCAAAATAAGAATGATACCACATGTGACGATCCAATTGTCAAATTTTCCACAAATAATAAAACTACAGAAAATCGAGAACCGGTACAAGAAATTTCAACATCTCCAGTTATGAAAAATTCACCTGAAAAAACCAATAATACAGATGCATCAGATATCGAAAATTTGATCTCTTCAACGATTTTGAAGAGAAAACGTGGCAGACAAGCAACAACAACACATAACAATAACGGTGAATCAAAAATCGAAAAATTCGATGAAAAAGTTCAAAATAGAAGTGACTCCACATGTGCAGATCCAATTGTCAAATCGTTCACAACCACTGAAAAAACCACTGAAAATAAAGAATCGATACAAGAAATTGCAAAGACTACAGTTGATAAAAGCGTATCCTGTAAAACAAATACCGATACGTCAGACTTTGAAAATTTAATTACATCAACGATTCTAAAAAGAAAACGTGGTCGACAACCAACAACACAAAACAATATCAGTGGACAAAAAACTGAAAACATAGAAGAAAAAATTCAAAATAAAAATGATGCCAAATGTGTAGACGCAATTGTCAAATCTTCTACAAATAATGATACAATAGAACATAAGGAACTAGTACAAAAAATTGCAACGGTTTTAGTCGATAAAAATCTACCGGGTAAAAAAATTACAAACACATCGGCTACCGAAAATTTGAACACTTCAGCGCTACTGAAACGAAAAAGTGGAAGACTTGCAACAACTAACAACAATAATGAATCAAAAACTGAAAATTCCGTACAAAAAATTGACGAAAAAGTTCAAAATAAAAATGATTCCACACGTACCGACCCAATTGTAACTGAAAATAACGAATCCGTACAAATAGTTTCAAAAATTTCCGTTGATAAAAACACGTCGCATAAAACAAACGTCGATCCACCATCAGATTTCGACAATTTGATCACTTCAACGATTCTAAAACGAAAACGTGGAAAATCAAATAATACTAGCGAATCAAAAATGGATAACATAGACGAGAATATTCAAAATAAAAATGATTGTGAAAATTCAAATAATGAAACAACAGAAAATATGCAACAAGAAGTCTCAACGTCGCCAGCAGCAACATTGAACGCTTCGAAAATTTTGAAACGAAAACGGGGACGACAAACAACACTAAATAATAATAATAGCGAATCAAAAACGGACAGTCTCGAGGAAAACAATGAAAAAACCGAAGTTCAAAATAAAAATGATTCTGCGTGTGCAGACGTAATTACAGAAAATAAAGAACCCGTAGAAGAAGTACAAAATTCACCGGACAAGACAAACACAAATACATCGGCTACAGACAACTTGAACACCCAAACGAGTCTGAAACGTAAACGTGGACGACCACGAAAATCCGAACAACCAACATTAAATAATACCGCCAGTTCGATTTCGTCCACGGAAAACATCACAATAAACGTGGAACCGGAAATCATTAACGATTCGACCGTATTTAACGGTGAAATCTGTGCCGAAGTTGAAATATCCACTACCCCGATCGAAATAAAAATTAATGACGACGACGATGATGAAGTCGGTGTAAAAAAGCGAAAACTTAGCGAAGACATGGCAGAAATCACCACCACCACCACCACCAGTAAAGTGAAAAAACGTAAAATTCTTGTGGAAAATGAAAATCAACCGAAACGTTTGTTACGTAACACGTTTAATAAAGTGGCCAATTTTGATTCCAGTAAAATATGTAATGAAACGTTGATTGTAGTTGTTGAGGATGACTGTAATTTGCCGATACGTAAACGATCCGGACTAAGAAGTTTAACTTTCGATCGAATTTCGACAAATTCAATTTAGATTTGTTTCAGTTTTAAAATGTATATATTATATATTTTTTACAATGTTTTCATTTCATCTGTACATTTTATGAAAAAATTTAAAAAAAAAAAAAGTAATTACTATATAATAAAAAATTTTAATAATTAAAATTTTGTATAGATCAATTACACCGGATAATTTACTGGACAATTTTATACAAATAAAATATTTATTATGTACAAATCATTTTGGTGTTTTATATTACACAAGGTATTATTACATTTTGTTATTTTTAAAAACAATTATTTTCAATTTATTGATACGCTATTAATTTATCAAGGATAAGGGTATCTACACAATCAATGAAATAAGGAATAAGAAGTATGCCATCTAGTGAAGTTGAGTGGAACTTTAACGTAACTGCTCATAAATATGAATATGTAAGTACTTTTTTACGTCAAAATTCGTGATTTTTTTCACTTTAGTGACAAAAAAAGTCATCACGAACGTTATTTTTTCTTGATTTTTGATGTACAAAAATACCTAAATACTTATACCTATGGGCAGTTACGTTAAAGTTCCATTCAACGTCACTAGATGGCATACTTCTTATTCCTTATTTCATTGATTGTGTATGACCCATAACTTCGGAAAGGGCGTTTTTACTGTTTGCACAGTTGCATGCAATTGAAGTCAATATACAAATATGCAAACTAGCACAATGAAGAACATGTGTAGCGCAGTCATAGACAATTATAATCATGTCCCTGCCACTTTCCATATAGTCCATTATAAAAAAAAAAATGGACCGTATTCTGACGCCGTTGTAATTAATATACCAGATGGCGTTGATGTACTAGAATAAAATTAGGCTGCGGTTACATTGGATACGAATTCATACGAAAATTAATTCGTACGAGCTCGTACGAATTTCATTCGTACGACTGTATGGTTACATTGGATACGGAATCGTAATACGAATTCGTATTTAAATTTAAATTAAAAACCGTTAGTACATATTGCATGATATTAAACAATGGATCCAGTTACCGAATCTTATTTATTAAAATCACCGTTTTCAAAATTTCTAATTATAGAAAACAAACAATTCTGAGTAAACGATTATTTATTATTCATATAGAGCAAAAAAAGCTGAGTTCTGGAATTACTTGGAGGAAATTTTTCAAGTCAAACAGAAATTTTTAGAATACTTGAACAAGTCACATTCAATTACATTTTAAAATTTACTTAATTTCAGCTTCAATATTTAGTTAATTAATTTTTTATTACACATACTTAAAATGTTTTTGTTAACTTAGGTTAGCTTTATTCTCATTCCACAATTTTTTATTTAACTTTCTATTATGATAATATTTATGTTTTTGATCCCTTAAAGACCGCCTTTCTTCAACAAAAATAATTTTCTATATCCATTGCATTTTTTTCTATATCCATTGCATTTTTTTCGTACGAATTCGCATCAAAAAACAAAATATTTTGGTCGTATCAAAAAGTCGTACGAAAGAGTCGTAAGCAGTGTAACCACGCATGTCTAAATGTATGCATTTGTTTAATTCCTATAAATTCGTACGAATGAATTTTCGGATGAATTCGTATCCAGTGTAACCGCTACCTTAGAGTCGGGACATGAGTTTTGATAGTTCGCTATTTTTCATCGAAGATTCATCTAAAACAAATTGGAAATAAATTAAATATTTAAAAAAAATACTTTAATTCAACCTAAAAAAATTAATTAAATTAAAAAATTTTAATTCTTCGTTAGCACATAACTTGGTGACGATACTTTTGTACTCAATCATATGATAATTAATTTTGACATCTATTTGATGAAAAATGCTCACATGTCCCAACTCTATTTAGTATGCTCCTCTGCCATCAGCGCCACGTAGCAAACTGTGACATTCAAAGGTCCGTCCTTGAAAACAAGTGGCAGGGACATGATTATAATATACCGTAGTTATATCTTATCTATGGTCGCTATTACATTGTCATAGATATGTCAAAGATCTTTGATCAAATCTATGATCAAACATTAAGTAGTATCTTTAACTATGGTTACAAAAATATTATATTATAAAAGTTGACTTATTACACTATAATATTTCTTTGATTTAATAAAACTTTGACATATATCTATGACAGGGTAATAGCGGCCTATGGATCGGTCTACAAAATACATATACAGGGAGGAAAGTATATAAGTCTCGCTGCGAAAACAGTGGCTAGATCTCATTTATGTAATTAATATTTGCTAATGAATTTGAATCAAAAGTCTTTTTAACAGACAAAATTTAATACTAAATTAGGTCAAAAAAGGGGCCCTTAAAATTTATTTTTAATCCGGCTCTGACCATTTAATGTTTTATTTGTTTTTAAAAAAACAACATACAATAAGTAGTAATTAGAAGTAAACATATTTACAAAATTTTATTGAATTTTGATCAACAAAATTATTTTGTATCTCTGTTACTAAAAAAGTGTATACATAATTTAGTCAGGACCGTACTTAGAAAAATTTGGAAACATTGTAGAACCCAAGCCCTAAGCGTATGTGTAAAAAATTGTGGATAGCAGTGTGCCTGAGTGTGCTTGATACCGGTTAATGCATCTAGTTAGTCGATGTCCGTCACCGAATACACAACGCATTGTAATGTATTGTTAAACCATTGTTAGCTTGGACCCCACCTTGCTCTGTCCGACAATACGTGTTTTGTAATTGTGTGTGTGACAACTGACACAGTTGCAAATATCAAACCAACACCACTATAAACAGTGTATACCTACACAACATAGTGGTGGGAACTGGAGGGGATTTTTTGTCTACACTGGGATCACTAGTGCAGAGATAGCAACTTGGCTTCTGATTATTCTGTGGTAGAGCCAGTTCATTTGCGTTTTTTCAAACTGTTAATTCCAAAAAAATTCCTGTTGTTTTAGTGTCTACAGAGTGCTATGAGTCACCTCTGAAAATGACGAGAGTTATTTACTTTCCATGCTGTATAATTAGTTTCATAAGAATGTGAACAAGTCTTGTATACGTGGAGTTATCTAAACTTGGACTGACGTCATTAACAAATGAAATAAAATTAGACGTACAATTTTATATTACTATAGTTACAAAAATAACAAAAAGGAAAAGAGACAAAAAATTTTGGTACGTCTAATTTTGATGAATTTATTGCATTTGTTTAATGACGTCAGTCCAAGCTCAGATAATTTCACCTATAGAGAAGCTACATAAAGACTAGTGGCGCCTTTTTCAATAATTTTATAAGTACATGCGTGAGCACATCAGCGCAAATTTTTTGTAACCATAGATTTTCACATAAATTCATTAACAAGTTTATACTTTTGTATTAATTATTACTTTTTAATATTTATAATTTTAACATATAAATATTAAATAAAGTAAGTACAGAGAACCTGCAAAGTTTTTTACAAGTTATTGTTGTTGTTTTAAATACAACAGATAAATTGACTACGTCCAATGCAATATTATAACCGCTCAGATAAATATTTATTTATTACTAAAAATTTAAATAAAATCTTTTAAAAAAATGCATAATTAGCCACTTACTTTAATAGTTACATTACATTGAAGTTTTATATTTGTCGCATAACTTTGGCTGTTATTCCACTTCGTACAAAAGTATATAGTAGTTTTTAAATGTCGTATACATATGACCATTTTGACACAAGTTTTTTCCTTTTTTGTAACAAGAAAGTCACATAAATCAGTCACTTGGACATCTCGAAAACCGCTTTTTATAATAATCAGGGCTGGAAAAAATGGTTCATAGAAACCATTTAAAATAGAAAATAGATTCCAAAAATGCATTTAAAATACAAAATGGAAAATGGTTTTGCTAAACATATTTAAAATAGAAAATGGAAAATAGCTATTTAAAATGGATTATAAAATGTAAAATGCTTTTTTACTCTAAAATTTATTCTATAAATTTTTATATTAATAAAAAAAAAAGTTAAGAAAATGTCAAACGTACTAAAGTCAAATACGGGCAGTCCTTTGAGAAAATTTTATAAAGTTTGCATGATATGAAAACAAAATTTAACTCTTTAAATATTGTTACTCAAAAATATTGTAAAATTTAATTCAGCTTTAATATATTCAAACCCTGAGTACGCTACAACTGCGACTTCTAAATTACATATAAAAATCATCTACTCGAAATACCAAAACATTTCTTATCGACGTGTCTTAAAGATAATACCACAGAACTTGAGTCCGAAAAGTTTGACTTGAGAGAACTGCAGCTCTAGTAATAAATTTAACTTAAGTGACATTGCAACTCAAATTATAGAATATTTGAGTCAATTGAATCAACTTACATTTTATTTACAATTTGTTAGACTACGTTCAACTCGAGTTCTATGATTAATATGAGTCATAAGTGTCATAAATACACACATAAATTTGTGTATGCATGCATTTTCATTTTAAATGTAAAATAGATTCAAATTTTCATTTTAAATACAAAATGGAAAATGGTTTGAACGAACTTAAAATAGAAAATGCAAAATGCCATCTTATATTTTAAATACACATTTAAAATGAAATCATTTTAAATAGTTCCCAGCCCTGATAATAATAGTATGTATTTGCTATTTGACATTTTTCATAAAAAAATTACAAACTTTTAATTCAAAATAGCCTACTTACATTAAACTCTCTCACGTAAAAAATGCTAAATATAGCCACCAAGAACGCTAGTGTCGTAATTCAAAGATCAGGCAGGTTCTCTATAGTTCATTTTGAAGTACTTTAATATTGTAAAACAGACTATGGCAAATTAAACCATGGTGACAAATTTCGCTGATAAAGTTAATTTATTTTTTAATCATCATGAAAATATTAATTAAAAAGTGCCAATTTTTTTTTTAAGTAAATATACAACACGAAACACACTAAACGCGCGGAAATACTTGGAAATTAATAAACAAATATTTTACTTTGATTCTGAATAGATTCTGTTTGAAAATGAACTGACGGTTCGAAACAATATTGTCACAGTTTCAAAATAAAAGTGGTATTTTTGCGAAGTAAAATATTTGTTTATTATTTACAAATATGGAATACCATAAAGTAACGCTCAAATCTATTAATATTACTTGGAAATTAACCTCAATCGTTCAAGCTTGCAAATCATGTGCATATTTGCTTGTGCATATAAAAATACTGAACAGAAAGCATTTTGCATATAAAAAAATTAACATATGGTATGTGTCAATGCAGGTAACTTTGCAGACAGTGAAAACCCCTTAACTTTTTGTTGAATCTAAAATAATTTAATTTCAAAAGGAAATTTCGAGACCTCAGTCAAATAATTTTCTAAAATTGACAACAATCAATGTAACCCCTTTGTAAGTTTTTTTTTTCTTGAAAAAGTATCAAAAATAACTTAAATTTTCTTTGTATTTAATATAAATTTAAAATAGGCTAATGAAAATGG
The DNA here is from genome assembly GCA_035578155.1 of Brachynemurus nebulosus. Taxonomy (NCBI): domain Eukaryota; kingdom Metazoa; phylum Arthropoda; class Insecta; order Neuroptera; family Myrmeleontidae; genus Brachynemurus; species Brachynemurus nebulosus. Next base: position 1,453,308 of record JAPWDM010000005.1, read on the forward strand.
CAAATTTATAATAAGTATTTTAAAAAAATTCATTAGCCAGTTTAAAAGCGACATATATTATGTAAAAAAAATTACGTAGATTACGATGGTAAAAATTCCAAACCAAAATAATTTTTTAAAATGAATTTTCTTTATTAAAATGTTTGAGTGATTATACTAATTAAGGACACATAGTAATTACATAACTGACTGAATTGGGAAAAATTTGAAAAGATAACGAAATTCAGTCTTTTAAGTAGTCTTTGGTGGGTCTAAAAGTCTTAAGTCTTCGATGGGTTTAAAAGTTAAGTGGTAATTGTCGCTATCTTACAAAGGGTTAATAAATAAAGGGTTAAAATTTCGTGGTAAAAAAAATTTGACCATTATAAAAAAAAACATTTGATTTCTTTTTCTATAAATACAGTTTCAAAAATTTTTAATTTTTAAAAAATAAATTTCATTTAATTCATATTTTTTTGTTAATTTTATAATTTTAGGACGTCTTAAAATATTTGTACTATTTTTATTGAATTTTCAACAGTCCAAAGAACATGGGAACATGTTTTATAAATGAATTTTGCACATTTTTCTAACTTGGTTCTGCATTACATGAGCCCATGACGTCAGCGCAAAGCTAATCAATATCTGAAAAATACTTTGTTCCTTGTCCTTTCGAATGTGTCGTATCCTTTTCGATTAAAAGTCCATTCATATCTACAGACACTAAACGCAACAGACACGTACCGTGGCAGACACGACAAATATTGTTCAATGCTTTTCTTATGGGTGTATTCGTATTTCAGCGTAACGTAAACGTACAGACACGTACAGTGACAGACAGTGTCCGCACAGTATTCTCGAGGAGAATATTTTGTCTGTGCTGGAACGTGTCTGTTGACTTTGCGCGGCTAATATGAATGCATGTTTCGAAACGTATAAATAAAATTCCTAGAATTTATTTATAAATTTTCATTGTATTCGTTTTATGAAGTACAAACAGCGAAAAATTAATCGAATTTGTTAGAAAATAAACATTTTCTGTTAATTATACAGAGTGTTCGTAATATTTTGAAGTGTCAATGACCTTTAAAGATAAACCAAGTGAGCTTTGTCGCTACACTGAAATCTGTACTGAAATCTATAGGCTGGGTGCGTGATGGCAACGACATCTATAATATACATATTTCCGGGCTCATTAACGAATATAAATAATGGTAACCGTGGAAATAAATAAATTTAAAATATTTTTAAACAAACCGTAAAATCTGAATAGAAATGTTTGCTATTTACAATTAATTTTTTTTTTTATAAATAAATTTGAACAATTTGATTTGTTCAGTTTGAACAATAAAATACTGGATGAAGTATAACAGTTATATTAAAAAAGTAATTAAACAATTTTCGACGTTAATATGGATATAATTATCAAGACAGTATTTCTTTCCAACCTCGGACTATGCAGAGGAAAAAGTTGCTGGTGCCGGTGAAGTACGTCAGGGAAATTCGAGAATTAAGAAATGCTGGTATAAGTCATTTAGTTGAATGTAGAGTCATAAGACAAACATCAATAACTTTAACTCCTTATGAAACATTATTTCATGTGACTATGTGAGTTAAAATACATCAAATATTTTTAATTCTGTATTTATGGATTGACATGTAGACGTTAATACTGTTGACAGATAAATAAGGAATGACATATTAGTTGCAACTGCGTTTATAATCAAAGTGAATCAATGTAAATATTTTTATTTAATATTTTTTATTATACTATAAACACATATGAGCCCATATTAATGCTTGTTTTCTCCACTACTCACGCTGCAATCGATTTAATTGTCCCCACCATATACTTCGCACGCTGCCTATACACATAATAAAACTGTAAATCTGTCTCTGTCTGTTCACGCATCACGCAAAAACTACTGGACGGATTTTAATAAAACTTGGTGTGATGATAACTTATTACCTGGGTCAACATCTAAGATACTTTTTATTCCGGGAAAATGGAAAAACTATTTTGAGCATCTACACAGATTACGCCAGTTTACATATTTCATAAAAAATGTCATAACTATAGTAACAAAAATTGTAAATAAATTTTGTAGTTTGGAAATTTTTCCGAATTTTAAATCAAAAAAAATGTTGCTAATTATTGTGTACCGAAAAATACAATAAATACACAATTGTCAATTTGGAAACAATTAATGCATTCTGTGTTGCAAGAAACTACAAATTGGAAAAAGAAACTACTCAACGTTTCGCGTGAACAACGTCACGGGTACGGCTAGTATAAAATATATTTTTTTTTTTCATGAAATAGGTACAGGTACATATTTTTATTTACCATTTCAACGTCAAAAAATAAAATACACTAGATATGATAATTTTCAGGTCATTGACACTTCAAAATATTACGAACGCAATGTAGATCTGAATAACAAACATTTAATCGAATTTATTAGGTTATGTACATTTCTCTACAATCACACTGATAAGAAATTTGGCCATAACCAACAGAAGTATGCAGAGAGAAATTTTCCCTCTTCCAATAATAGCGCAATTTCGGAAAAATCTTCAGTATAAAAGTCACATAACGTTGTCAGATCTGCTACAATTTAATTTTTGTGTAATTCACTGATATATACGATACATACCGACTATATGTACTATACGTATAGTAGGGATGGGCGATATGTATCGATACATCGCAGTATCGATACTTTTTTTCGAAAATCGAGTCATTTTATATCGATACTTTTTATAGTCGATACATCGATACTCGATGTTTTTTAATCGGAACATCGACAATGTAGAAACCTCTAGGGGGAATAAAAATATTGACTGATGCGCAATAATGCTATAGATTCATTTGTGAGTTTTTCTTTTTTTATTATTTATTTTATCCATGAAAATTATTTATAATTGTTGAAATTCTTCCAACAAACCCATTGATTATCAATGAAGAAAAAAAGGTTTTTTTTCTTTTATATACAGGGTGTAAAACAAATAACTCTCGTCCTTTTGTGGGGTGACTCATAACACCCTGTAGACACTAAAACCGCAGGAATTTTTTCAGAATTAACAGTCGCGTCACCCCTCAAAAGGATAAGAATTATTTCCTTTACACCCTGTATATAATATATACACACACACACACACACACATATATATATATATATATATCTATGTATACTTCAATAGATTAATTTTGGCCCACCAAACATGTTTCCTATCTTTGTTACACTATGTTGTATTGGTATTGTACTAATGCAGTAAAAAAGGATACATAGCAAATAGAGTTGGACTTTGAACGGTCAGAAACAATCTGTGAATCTATATGTGTGTATATATTATATACAGGGTGCAAAGGAAATAACCCTTATCCTTTTGAGGGGCGACGCGACTGTTAATTCCAAAAAAATTCCTGCGGTTTTAGTGTCTACAGGGTGCTATGAGTCACCCCACAAAAGGACGAGAGTTATTTGTTTTACACCCTGTATATAATGTAATTTATTAAAATAAAGAAATTTCATAAAAACATTTTAAAAAAATCATAATAATATTAGTAAAATAACGTAATTGTGCTTTTATTTCAAAATTACCCGCCCTTTATTAAATAATCGATACTATCGATGTTTTTTTCGAAAACATCGATGTATCGATCCTATATTGCAAAACCCGTCGATTCTGTAGAATCGATATTTTTTTTTAGTATCGCCCATCCCTAACGTATAGTATCTATCGTATCTACTGTCTGTGTCTGTCTGCTAATTGTCCGTGTATATGAATACTTTTGAAAATGTCGTGTCTGTCACGATACGTGTCTGTGACGTTCAGTGTCTATAGATATAAATGAACCTTAACTTATATTAATTATAATCGCCGTGTTCGCTGCTGAGTTTCTCTGCTCAAAGTGAGATGTTAGCGCATGCGCAAGAACATTTTTATGAAGTACGATTCCATAAAAAAAGGTCTTGCGCATGTGCCAACAGCTCACTTTGAGAAAAAAAACTCAGTTAACGAACACGCCGATTGTGTAATTGGTCCTCGAATTATAACATCATTTAGTCGATTATAATAACTACTAGTCTAATTTTTATAAAATTTTGTGGTTCGTAATTGTATGTAAACTTCAGTGTAAGATATGTATTACTTAATATTGCTTTCTATTTAAAAGAAGTTTTTTAAGACATTTTGACAGTTTAACTTTTAATATATTCATAAATTATATCTTAGTTAATTTGTTGAAATTATTTTTTGACAAAAAATTTATATCTCAGTTCAAAACATTTACAATTATTTTTTTAAAATTTTTATTATCCCTTTTTTATCAATATATCAGACCTATCTTGTCGTCCAGTCAACTCTAAACTATTTTCATTCGTTAAATGTAACAGTGCGAAAAATGTTAGCGCCAAACTTAGATTGGATGCTTGATCTGGCGGTAAGGCTTGCGGTAATTCTTTATACAATTCCGAAAATTTTATTTCTATCGAATCTTTTTCGAGTATGTGATCGCTATTAACGTCCGTATTCTCCTAGAAAGAGGTGAAAATTATGTTTTGTTTGGTATTTGAATTTATTGAAAATGCCGATACAAACCTTATCTTCAGTTTGATCATGTTTTCCTCGTGTGATGATATTCCACATTGTGCTTTTAATTTTTTTCATATCGACTTTCTTTGCTCTGGTCGCGTACGGAATAAATGTTTTTGGGACCTAAAATAATAAGTATCTTTAAAGTAAATTAGTTATAATTCGATTTACCGATGAAATATTAGTTTGTTATTGTACACTAGTAGTACGGTGCAGTTATTCAAAAAAACGGCCTAACCTCAACATCCAAAGTGACAGTTTCACTCCAACTCCAAATTGTTCTATACAGTCCACATATTGTTTGGCAAAAAGTTACACCATTTTGAGCGTCGGGTTTTGGGGGAAGGGGGTAGAAGTAGGCAAATTAACGGTTTTTTTTAATATTTCGGAAACTATGGGGTTTAGCGTAAAAAGTGTCATGTACAAAAATAATCTATATTAAATTGCGAACAAAAATGGTCCTGTGCATAATCTTGCTAAAGTGACCAGTTCCAGAGTTACGGAGGGTGTAAAAGTAGCAATTTTTAGTATTTTTAGTCACTGCTGCACTTATCACCAGGTGCAGCAGTGGCTGAATAAGAAAAAGAATCCGCTCGAGTGGGGGTGAAAGAAGATTGACGAACACCTGAGACCAATTACAACAGCACGTCCTGCAGCTTCCGTGGAAGTACTTTCCCTCATAGTGTGTGCTTACAAAGACGAATGCGTCAGTAACTGCCAATGCAGAAAGAGTGGTCTAAACTGCTCAAACATATGCGGTAATTGCTCAGGGCTAGGATGTGATAACAGGGATACGACCATCATAGACGAAGATTTAGAAGAGGAGGGCGCTATGTTTGAAGAGGACTAATCGCAATTTCCTTTTACAAAACACAATCCTGTATGAGAAAAATTAGTTTCCTCACTAATAATGTGTCATATTTTTTCCAAAATACTAAAAATTGCTACTTTTACACCCTCTATAACTCTGGAACTCTTCACTTCAGCAAGATTATGCATAAGATTATTTTTGTTCGCAATTTAATGTAGATTATTTTTGTATACGCACTTTTTGCGTTAAACTGCATAGTTTTCGAAATATTTAAAAAAAAAAACTAACGAAAACCGTTAATTTGCCTACTTCTACCCTCCTCCTTCCCAAAACCGACGCTCAAAATGGTGTAACTTTTTACCAAACAATATGTGGACTGTATAGAACAATTTGGAGTTGGAGTGAAACTGTTACTTTGGATGTTGAGGTTTGGGTCTAATTGCACCGTACTACAGATGGCAGTATAGGTGAAATTATCTTAGAGTCCCTATAATAAATAGAGTCGTGATATGTGTGCTGATTGGTTCCGTTCCGGCATTTTCTGTCCACAGTTTCCGTAAAATACATTAGAAATAAATTAAATATTAACAAAAATCATTTAGATTAACCTAGAAAGAATAATTAAATTAAAAATTTTTAATTGTTCATTAATTCATAACTTATTAACAATAATTATGTACTCAAACATGTGACGAAACGAAAATTCGTCAAGTGCGTGTTTTTGACACGCACTAAGTAATGTCATCTCAGGGAAAGTGTTAATTTATGATTTTTTAGCTCGTTTTTTAAGTACAGTGAGAATACAGCTCTCTTGCGCTTATTCAATATATGCATGTACAAGTCTATAATTATTATATTATATATTATTATATTATATTATATATTAATTTTTCCCTCACTATAATCACACAACGAGATTAATATGTCATCCTTCGGTGACATAATAGCGGACTATCAAAACTCATGTCCGGACTCTATTTAGTAAAACGACTCTAATTTATAGATAAAATATATGGTCGATTTCCACCAATCCACGGTGATGAAATCAAAAATGTCGAATTAATCTCTGAATCAAATTTACTTGATAGATTTTCTAAAGAATAAATTACTCGATCGATTTACTACCTTAGTTATTCTTCCTTCATAATGCTGGACATAAATACTTACCATTACTGGCGCTGCAATCAACCCATCGCCGGTAAACACTTCATCATGTTCCGGTTCATTAAATATTTCTTCATTGTTGCAACCGATGTCTTCATTGTCCGAATGTGGTTCATCCATTAATCCCGGCTAAAATTAATTAATTTTGAATTAAGTAAAAGATTTTTTTTTTAGATAAATTTCGAATACTTACATCTGGTGCATTACAAAAGGCACTATCATTTAAATTATTGTAATCGTACTTATTATCTTCGATAGAAATATTGCTTGGCGGTCGTTCCATTGGAACTATTTTAATTTTTTTATTGAGAAACAGTCTCATTCGATCAGTAACTTGTATGTGTAAATCAACCGGTAGAATATTTCTGCGGAAAAAAACAATTTTTATCGAAACTCTTAGGCCTTTTATATAATAAAATGACGTCAGACGTAAGTCGAAAGGAGTGTCGCCATCTAGTGGTCTTGTGAAAACATTATGTAATTTCTAACGTAAAACCATACACGAGAGAAATTTTTCAATCAATTAATTAACTCTTTTGCGGCCCATACACGGTTCAACTTGTTGTACAACTTGGTTGAGTTGTACAACATGTTGAATCGTGTGTGGGGCAGTTGGTCAACTATTTTGATGGTTGCATAAACGGTTGAAGTAAAATCAAAACATTTTGATCTTACGTGGGCGGAGCAAATGGCCTATGAACAAGTTGTACTGTGTGTGGGGTAGTTGAACAACAAAACCAGTACATATATGGTGTAAAGGGTGTACATCAACAAAATATTTACAGAGGTAACAATTGGAAAGTTTAAATATTTGATTTTGTTTGTTATTTCCAATAGCTTGCGGTGATACCGCACTTGAAAATTTTAAATTTTCAAAAGAATTTCCCGTTGCAAGAAACCTTAATGTAATTCCCAAGCGTGTTTTTGCAGAAATTGCATCACGCATAAACGTATCTTCTTTGTTTATTAAAGGTGTTATTTTTACTAAAATATCATTAATAATTATATTTTAACTATTAATTATAGTTTTTCATTAGAAAATTGTTTTCCCAACCAATCTTTGCTCCATTTTCTTTTTTTTTCATTTACTCACGCTTTCTTCACTACTTTCTGCAATTACTGCTAAGGCAAGAATTTTATCCTTAATTTTAACGAAGTTCTCTTTTTCAAAAATTGTGAATAACTGAAGTTGGACAACAAATTGAATGAATAGTTTAATAGTGTATGGCAAACAGTTCAACTTGTAGTACAACAAGTTGAACCGTGTATGGGCCGCATTTTATTTTAACCATAAATATTTTTTTTTTGTCTATAAATTCCGGACCTTTTATTGCCAGTAACAAGTACAATAGATAAGGTTACAAAAAAAAGAAAGAAAATACGAAATGTCACCATCAAAAAATGCCAATCCTAGAAATTTGTAAAATAGAAACTATACTAAATCATGTTGGTAAAATTGAACATTACTTACAATTTTACTATACCGTATTTCGAAAAATCTGTCATATATGGCGACACTTGTACCAATGAATATATACATATCAAAACATTTTGAGTCGCCATACTGTATGACAATTTAACTCGTCTTAATCATTTAAAGCCTTAAAAAATCACTATTTTTGTGGTTAAATTAGGAAACTACACAATATTTCCTACAAGATTATTAGATGGCGACACTCCTTATGGCTTACATCTTACGTCATTTTATTGTGTAAAAGGCCTTAAGAAGGGAGAAGTTCTTAGTTTAGAGGCGAAACTTAAGTTTAAAATCCTATTATTTCATCTATTTTAATTAGAGATGGGTGATTATAAAAGATTCATATGAACCAATGATCTACTAATGAAATATTTCAATAATCGATAGTGGGGCATTAGTAACTGACAAGGAAGGTATCCCAAGTGTACCTCACCGATTTCTTTCATTTTGTAATATGTTAAAGTACTTTACAAGTACTAATACTATAAAAGTACTAATATCTCGTAAATTAGCTGTGCCTCTATAAGCAGCTTTTTACAAGAAACATTTTGGCGTTGGTTTTATTTCAAAATTCCAAATAGTTTACGAGATATTTAAGAAAAACTGTTTTTTGGGGGTGAACTTTAAGGACGCTTTTCACTCCTTAAATCGACGAGTTAGCAATTAAAAAAGAATACGTATCTAATATTTTTTTAAGTACTCTAACATATCACAAACAACACAGCTATGTTGTTTCCAACAAATTCTGTTCTAAATCATCGTAAAATGTTATTGAAATTCACCAAGAGGTATAAGAGTTGTTAAAATTGCACCCTTTATAGGGTGTCAGAGAAATAAGTGAGGTCCTTTTGAGGGGTGACTCATAGCACCCTGTAGACACTAAAACCGCAGGAATTTTTTCGGAATTAACAGTCGCGTCACCCCTCAAAAGGACCTCACTTATTTCTCTGACACCTGTATATATATATATATATATATATATATATATATATATATATATATATATATATATATATATATATATATATATATATATATATATATATATATATATATATATAATGAGTTGTTTACGTTTAAAAAAAATTATGTTTTTTTTTTTTTATCCGTATAACCAATACATACGCATTTTTCTTTCTCTCAATCAGAGCACCGGTGTATTCATTCGTTTGACGTTAGTGTGACGTAATGTTAGTAACTAATAGTGATCATAATCGAGTCATAATCACCCATCACTAATTTTAATTATCACCCTTTAGGTACTTCCCATCAAAAGAAAGAACTACATTCAATTGATAACTTACTTATTGCTATTTGCGCCCCAATTACTGATTGTCGCTAATTTCAGTTTGCTTTCTGTACATTTTGAGTAAGTTTTTGTTGAGGTATTTACATTATCGTATGTGATATCATGATTTGTATTTCTTGTGGTGTTTCTTTTACGTTTGATTGTTTGTGCACCAGGCGTCGGTTGGCCCGGATGTGAACTTATCCTTAATGTTGCTGTAAAAATGTAAAATAACAATTATGAACATTTTCAATAGCAAAGAATAGGGAACTTGACTGGAAATAAAAAAATATTCTAGCAGCTTTGTTTTTGCATGTCAGTTAAATGATTTTTGTTTTTCGATAAATTTTGTAAAAAATCGTTGCTATAATGACGTCACGGTTTGAAGCAACCAAACGTCAATGTCAAACGTAATTATTTGTTATTTCTATAAATTGATTGCTTTCTAAACCATATCATTGTATGTAAAGTAATGATTTGCGGGACGATTATTTAAGTTATAAAAAAATTAATTAAAATCGGTTATAATGGGCGATGTTCCCCATGGTATGTTATTTTTTTATGGTGTTTTTTTTTTTTTTTTTTTTTTTTAATGGTATGTCTAGTATGCCTAGGAATATTTCAGCCAAGTTTGACCGAGGTTGAAAAATTGTCATTTCAAACTTTACTTTACTGGACTAATAATGGGCAATGCCCCCCATGGTATGTTATTTTTTTTTATGTATCTTGTTTGTTAAAATCAGCACTCGTACTAATACTATCAAGCTTTAATGAAACATGGTTGAATTATCGAGAAAAATTCTGTAAAAATTAATTTCTCAAAGAATTTTAGTTATGTATCCAATCGAATCCAACGGATATATTTGTGGCATTTGATAAAGCAATTAGTCTATTTTGGTATTATGATTGCAGAGTTTGCACCAAATTGCACCTTTTTTCAAAATTTGCTGATTTTATTTTCATTTTGTTTGAGAAAAAACCATCAATAAGAAGCTTAGAAAGTTCATATAAGGTCTCAGTAGTACATAAAAATATCAAATAATTAAATAAAACATTCAAATTTATTCGATTTATGTAGGTACCGAATATTCCAGTTAAGTTAAAGCTAAAATTAAGCGTATCATCGAAATTCGTTGTCAAAAATTCCATATTCCATTTAAAATTTATAAGTTGATACCACGTGGCTAAAAACCAGTAACCGGAAATGAAATCGAGTTGTATGAAAAAAGTCTCAACCTAGGGTCAAACAAGATTTGCAAATTTCAAATTCATCCGACGAATGGTTTTTGATATATCATTTGATTAGCCGTTATGGGACAGCCTGTATAGTGGGACACCCAGTATTTTATTAATAAATATCAAGTAAAAGTAAAATATATTGTTATATAACTATTCTGTAGTCAATAAAAGGACTAAATAATTTTTGCCATCTTTTACCTACTTTGGCCCCACTGTGTGTTGTTAAAAAATAACGATTTTCAAAATAAAATTTCTAAATAGTTATCAAATATTTTTATGTCTCATCATTAAAATTGAACATACGTAATGATAATTCATTGAATTATTTAACATTTGACACAAATTTTAAACAGAGTCATATACCGTATTTATTGGTTGGAAGATCAAAATTAGTATTATTTACTAGTAAAAAAACCTTCCAAATTTTTTAAATATTTTATTTAATTTTATTCTTATTTACATTTTTGTTTTTTATTTGTACGGATTTCACCGATAGGGTCATGAAAATCGTCAAGAAACAATTCCGGTTGGTAAAAACACAGTTCTTCAGGTGTTTCTACACCCAACTCGGCGAGAATTGGATTCAATTGCGCAATAATCCATGGATAAATTAAAGTAACTTGCGAGCCACATTTAAATTTGACAACTTCCAAAAACCGGATACATAACGCATAATCATTAACACGCCGACATGCGTGCAATGCGGCTTCAATGATTTTCGGATGTGGTACCATATCCATACCGGATAAATCTTGCATATGTTTCCGAATCCACCAACCATCGATTTTTGGATCATCAAATAATGATTTATATCGTTGTACGATGTCCGTTTCAATATTATCGATTTTGCCACAAACGGTATCTTTAGATTTTGGTACAACTGATGCCTTCTTTGACATATAAGCGATATTTACGGAACTGGTTAAAGCAGTTTTATTTGGATATTTAGCTATTTGAAAATAATTTTCGAAATTTCTTACACATCTCCTAGCTAAGGTAAACATTTTTCTCCCAAAAAACCAGAAGTCGGCAGTATTTTTACTTTTTGATTAGCTGTAAATTCTTTCGAATACAAAAACAACAGTTTTACCGTATTACGAGATTTTAGTAAACTAATATAACTTATGACTGTAACCATGGAAATAGAGTCGTTAAGTAAGAGTAGTTAACACTTTTAAACAGACCATATGGAAAAATTTTTTTGTCTCAAAATGCCGGACTTTTTACTGCGATAAGTACAATAGATAAGGTTACAAAAAAAGAAAAAGAAAAAAAAATCAAAGATCGAAAAATAAATATATATAGTCCCATTTAAAAATCTATAAGTTTGTATCATAGCTCGAAAACCATAAGAGCTATAAAGCTCCTAACTATAGCAATCGGTTGCCCCCCTCGATATCTACAACTCTTATTTAAACCATTTTTCGATTAAAGCAACGGTTTGGCTGTAATAAAAATGGCAACTCTCGAAAAACTCACATAGTATATAAATAAATTTTAGTAAATATTAGTTTTTATTTACTAATATAAAATCTGTTATATGGAATACCATAAAGTAACGCTCAAATATATTAAATTTAAATTTTAGTGAATGTCATTTTCGGTTTTCTAATTTCTAGGTACCTTAAAACAAAATTCTGTCATATTCCCGGTCTCAGGTCGTGTCATGAGAATGGCTATAATAGTTGAATTACCAATACGGTACTTGACTGTATTTAAAATTTGTGTCAAATGTTAAATAATTCTATGCATTATCATTACATATGTCCAATTTTAATGATGAAACATAAAAAAATTTGATAACTATTTAGAAATTTTATTTTGAAAATCGCCATTTTTCAACAAATATTCGAATTAGTGAAAACGCGCCATTTCTTGAAAATGAAGTAACATTTTGTAGCTAGATATGTCGATTTTGATAATTTTCATCGGTGAGGTGAAATTGTGTTTTCTTTTGAATATTTCTATTAGCTTATATATATAGTAATAATAATCGACCAGAATTCAAATAAATACTTGCTTTTACTTTGACATTTTATGAATATAATCAAAGTTTTGAGGTTATAAATATTGACATTGACGTTTAGTTGCTTCAAAATGTGACGTCACTATAGTGAGGTGTTTTTCCCGCCTTTTTCTCATTTGAAATTGTAGGGTTATTTTCAAGTGGTCAGCGTAAGTGTAGAAAATTGTAACTTGTGATGAGTCCAGATTGAGCCCGACACGGCTTAGGTGGTTCAGTCGTCCACAACGCTTGTAGAAGTTCGGATGTTGATTGTTGCAACAATGTAATACAATGAATACGTAAGCCTAAAGTACATACGTATTACACCAGCATTATGTATACGTACTATTGCCAAGTGTGTAGGTATGGTATATGTATCATCTCCCTCCAGTGACCGAGCGGACCGAGCTATACATATGTACGGAATATTACACATACAAATATCCACTACAGCACACATACAGACACAAACTCTAAATATGTATATCACCATAGAAAGTGGGGAAGCTCCTCCCATTTTTGTGACGTAACTTTTTGGCGACAAGCAGGATACTAACTATTTAACAGTAGTTTGGCCGCTTGGTTATTTTTTTTTTTTTGATGATTTTTTACAGAATCTGTCGAAAATAAAAAAAATCACTTACCTGATATGGAAAAACAATGCTTTTAGAATATTTTTGTCACTTCAGTCAAGTACCCTATTCGGAAATTCGCTAATAGTGAATTAACTTACGTCTATGTACAATTGATTTAATTTTCCAATGCGCAGGACCAGCCCATATTCCATTGGCAATCGAATTATATGAGTATTCTAAATTTCGCGTTGTGTTTAAATTTGACGGCCTCATATCAACAATATTTTCAACATGAAGACTGATTCCGTTGGTATTAGCATTTGGATGAACGTTTATCTCCTCCTGGACCATTTCGTCGTCACTGCTCAGTGGCTGATTGCCATTTTCCATATTTTGTGATGTGTCCATAATTGGCAGTGGTTCAGCATCTATATCGAATGCTAAATTGATTTCTTCGGCTGTTGGAGTTTTATTTAATGTATGATTCACGTTGCTTCTATACGAACAAAATTTTGATTAGTACGAAAATTGGTGCCGAAATCTGGTTAAGGGGAGGTTTATTTGAGAGTCGTTAAAAAAAAATCGATTTTTTTTTTTTTTTTTGCAGAAATTGGTAGCTAATTATGTGTAGAATATGTTCCCAAAGTGATTTTGCTGAAAGTAATTTAAGGGAAGGTTTACTTGAGATTTGATAAGAAAAATCGTTTTTTTTTTTTGCCGAAATTGATAGCAAATTATGTGCAGAATATGTTCCCAAAGTGATTTTACTGAAACTAATTTAAAAACAAGATTCTTGCACATTAACCGAATCCAGCTTTCTATAAAAAAAAAAATTCAAAAAACGCAGTTCACGCAATAAGGAGTATTAAATATAAAATTTTGAAAATACGTTTCTTTATATATATTTTATAATGTCTCGGAACTACATTTTTGGAACTGGCGGACACGATAACTCAAAAACTATTCGATGGATCCTTTTTTAAATTTTTTATTTTAAAGATAATTCAATTCTTCGGCACCTCTATCTAAGTTCGATACACTTTCAATATTTTTTTTATTTTTAAGTTTAAAGAGCGAAAAATAAGATAAAAATCTTAATCAAAAGTTCAAACATCCGCCATTTTTTCTTTCTTTCAGCAATTTATTGATATTATAGGTAGAGGTGCCGGTACTCTTCAAATATTTTATAAATCTTTTTTGTTTTTGGATTTTGGTGGTTTATTACCGGCGCTAGGATGTCTGCCAACAAGGCACTGGATTTTCGGATCGTCACACTGCACTATCTATAAAATGGACAATTTTTTATATTTTTCCTTGAAAATTTTTTTTTGTATAGTTTAATACTTAATAAATGTGTGTACAAAATTTGAAATTGATATTTACTTCCGTTTTTGAGAAAAAAATTCTAGAAAAATACATAATTTTTAAGGACTCTCGAATAAACCTCCCCTTAAAAAGTAACTTACTGTTCTAAATCGGCTTCTGGTGACCAATTTAAAAATGAAAAATTTCTAAATTCTGGACAAATTTGTAAAGGCTTTAGTGCGTCAGTATGAGGTAATTCGGAGTGTAGTTTTATTTTAGGTACATCAACGTCCATTGCGTTAGGTCTTCTTACGGGTGCTGGTGTAGGGTCGAAAAATGGATCATTACAACTGAAATATAAAAAATTATTTCACAATATTCAAAAATAACTGAATGTCTTTTTTTTTTAGTTAGAGACTCACCTAAGATCATATTCACTCGTTTTATTATTAATTGGAACAAATACTTGTAACATGTTGTTGGATCCGTTGATATCCCCCTTTCGTGTATTTAATTCGGCAAACAGCGGATGATTAATGTCCAGTAAATCAGGTTCACCTGTAAGTGTTTCAGGATTCACCAGTGTTTTCTTTTTTTTTCGTTTTGTCTTTTTCTGTTTCTTTCTATTTTCTACCGAGTCGTTCCCCTCTCCTGCCTCTGCTGCTCCGCCATCGTCATGATTATTTCCTTCGTCTACAATCATTAAAATACTCAGATAACTAGATTAAAAAAAAAGGAGTGCGTGTGTTTAATAGTCCAGGTTACGTATGAGTTTTAAGCGAAGGTTCCCCTGGGATACAAAACTAATTATTCAATCCCATTGAAATTGCTGAAGCAATTTTAATTAAATTTATATGTATGTAGTAGTTTATAGTAGAGATGTCGATTTTAAATCGATTGATCGAAAATCGATTAATCGAAGCTTAAAAAATCGATTCTTTTTTCGATTTTTTTCATTTGAATCGATTCATGAATCGATTATTAAAAGTAAGACATCGATAACCGATTTTTTCCAAAAATAACTTCTTTTTTATAGTAATTCTACAAAGAAACATATGAGCCGTTTATTTTGAAAGTAGGGCAAGTCCATTTTTGAAAAAAATGAAGATAATGGTAGTTATAGATAAGACTTAGTGTGATCTTTTCATCTATCAACAATTTATAGTGAAAAAAGTTCAGAAGCCTAATATATGAAAGATTGAAGTTTTAGCTCTTAACAGTGTTGTAAATATGTTTATTTTGATAGTGGTGCACGTCCATCCTACAAGTAAAATTTCCGAGACTGGACCTATTGATTTTGATGAAACTTAGATATGTTGTAGAACACTAAAAAATAAGTAACACGTATTTTTTTTTTATCTGCGAAAAAGCGGTTTGAAGGGGTGAAATCGTCCTTCAAAAATTGGGGTGAAAATTTAATTTTTCAAATATCTCGAAAACGGTAAGAAATAGAGCAAATGCTTAAATTGGCGAGATTGCTCTTTTTTAAAAAGCTATCTATTGATATGTAATTTATTTACATTACATCAACAGGGGTAGTTTAGGGATAAAATTTAGGGGTTAATTTTGCGAAAAGAGGTAAAAAATAAAATATAATAAAGTTTTATTTACAGATTTCAAATGTACGTAAAAAAATCGAATCAACCTGCTTTTACTCAATTTCCTAATATTAAATCCAGGGGTAGTTAACTGCGGGGGTGACTGTGTCGACATAATCGTACTATTTGAGTAATTAAAAACTTCTTCAAGGAAAATAGTTTAAAAAAATTAGAATAAATTTTCAAAATTCATTTTAAGCAACTCTGCAAAGGGGGTGAGTCGCCCTTTTCAAGTACATACTTATTTTCAAACACTTATTTCTACTACTCAGGCACTGCAGGGGGTAATGTCACAGTACGTGCTTCTGAAGTTGAACTGTCGTATGAAAAGTTTTTATTATGTTTATTTTTAAATGATAAAACTCAAATATTATCCATTTAAAGTAACGATCACAATAATTCATTAATTTTGAAAGTGGGGCAAGTCCATTTAGTTATAATAAAAACTGCTATTTTTTTAGCCAGCATTATAAACACTATTGTATCATAAACTTGCATTATCTAAGACCACAAAATACAAAAAACATGTCTATTAACACTTACCAATATTTTTAAATTTACTGAAACGCAAACCCTTAAATATCTCGCAATAGCAAAATATGGACTTGCCCCACTTTCAAAATCAACGGCTCATATGTTAAAATGAAACAACAAAAAAACTCTATTGTTAATTGTCACTTTTTACTCGTTATATCAACGAACCCCTCTTATGGCTCGTCGTATGACTATTAATAGGGATAGTCGTATGACTATTAATACAAAAGGAAGGAAGAGACCACCTATCTGTGCAAACGACGATCCCTTTCCCACAAAAGCGACTTATTTAGAAAACATTTTTTTGTCAATTTACTTGAAATTTTTAAATAAACTTGGTTCAATTCGTGGTATTCGTCCTACATATTCAATTGCCTTATTTTTTATAATTATAACTGAAAAGTTAACTCATTCATCGCCTTTACAAATATAATGTAAAGCGTTTTTACACGATATTACCGATATTACCTATGTACTATCAAGTAAGTCCCTTAAACAAAAATTATCAGCTAATTTTATTAAACTTTTCAAAATTTCGATTTTTTAGATCGATCTCACAGAATCGATTTTTTTTTAATCGATTTTTTTGATTTCAATTTAAATCGATCCAAAAATCGATCTTTTTTTTGGAGAATCGACAACTCTAGTTTATAGCATGGATTAACTTAAGGTAGAGCGGGGTAAAAAAAAGACAAAATCAAAACTTTTCATTTTTCATGTAGAAAATATTTGAATTTTTGCACACAAAAAATACTGTGTGATGTTAAATTGCTTGTATTTTGAGATTTTGCATGTTTTTCCACTCAAGCTAATGACATAAATCTATAAAAAAATAAAAACCTTGTCTTTTTTTACCCGCCAAATGGATTAAAAAAAGACAGTGGAGGGTAAATAAAAGACAGACCTCTAATTAATAGGATACTGCATGTACATGATTGGAAGAGTAAAAAATAGACAGCTTGGGTAATTAGCAGTACAACACTTTTTATTTCACAACTCTATTTCTACTACAAAATTTTGTATAGATGTATTTAAAATGTATTTTACCAAAAAACTTTAGCTAAGATTAAGCAGTAACAAAAGTCAAAAAAAGTTAACTGATGCAAAAGCTTGACTCATAGGAAATTTCATTTGAACTTTTAATATTAAAATAGTTTTTATTTCACAAACGTACAACTAATACAAAATTTATTGCAGCTCATTTAAAAACCAAATATGTTAATTTGAGGCTGTCTTTTTTACACCACTTTACATAAAGTAAAAACATAAATAAATTTTCATAGGTCAAAAATACAAATTTTCGAATAAGCTGAAATGGGGTATTTGACAGTATCAAAGAAAACAATAAAAACAAATTTTAATGAAAATTGATAATAAAAGACAGCAATTTATTATGTTAATTCATCCTATCATTATTTAATTTTAAAAAAAATTAATATTTTTCAGCTATAAATTACGTCAACAGAAATGGGCTATGACGTTGCTTTCTCTTATATTTCAACACTGTCGCCACTAGGGTCGCTACGTAAATTCCGGTTAGCAAACATAACTATGGAAATTAATTTGAATTTAATTAATTTTTTTAAAAATCAACAATTTTTTTTTCCTAGTTATAAGAAAAATAAACAGTTTTTTTTCTTAGTTGCATGACACCTGTTGCTATCTAGAGAATGTGACGTAACTGGTGCTAATGAACGTTTTCGCGCAAATTTTGAGAACAAATATTACATTAATTTTTTCTAACGATTTTCAGTATTATTTTTAAAAATTAAAATTATATGCATAATACGTAAACATGTGTATTTTAAAATAGTTTCCCAAAATTAGTCAAATTCCCCATTGATATCCATGAAAACCGTCTCCTCACTAAATTGTTATATTGAAGAATCTTAGCATTTTTTTAATCCATACAATATACATAAACATGTTATTATATAGTTTTAAAATGAAAATCCTTGTTAATAATTTTTAATTTTTCTTAATGTTAACCCCTTGTTTTGTCTTGTTTTTACCCCATTTTTTTCTTGTTTTTTTAACATATAAAAAAATTACAAGCAGTTGGATCATTTAAATAAAACTCTGTACGTTACATCACTAAAGCATGTAGAATAACAAGAAAAAAAATACAGCACTCTATCTTATCAGATTTTTTACTTACTGAAAAAGTTTATCGTCGCGGAATGAAAGTTTTTCTCTCATGAATAACAGAAGTTTGGAAGAAAATTTTTTATGTTATAAAGCCCGTTCCAAAAAATAATTTTTTGGCCCAGACAGCTTAAAATACTAGTGTATTTTGTTGTAATATTTTTTATTTTTCTAATTTAACACTTTTGAGTTTTTCCCATGGGATATAAAACTTTCCATGTAAAAATGACTAAATACATTTTAATTAAATTTAGCACAAAGATTTGTGACAACACAACTGCATCCGGTACATTTTCGTTAGACAGGCGGGAAATTTCTAACAAGAGTTTTGCCTTACGTTAATCTTTTATTTATATTTTTAATAGCTTTTATTTAACTTGCTATGTTAGTATGTTGGTTTAGAATGTTTAGATCAAATCGTGGAATCAAAATTTAGACAAGTTCTAATTGTGCTAGAGATTGCAAATTTTGCATACGTGTCTAACCTTGATGACAATGCAATATTGTATAATTAATTTTTCCCTAAATTGCTCCAAACCAAAATTGTTGATTTTTAGTCCTATGCAACTTTTTGACATTTCGAATTGTCAAATATTGTCCATTGATTTTACATTGCAATTTTTTGTTTCGATAGTTATGTCTGATTTAGTGATGTCGGATGATTAATCAATTAGTCGGTTTAGTCGAATTATTTTGTTTACATTTAGTCATATTTTAGTCGACTATTTTACCTTCGATTAAATGATTAAAATGATTAATTTTTTTTCAAATGACTAAAAACGACTAACTTAACAATTTTTCTGTATTATTTATTGGACTTCAAAAAATGGAAACTAAAAAATTATCCATCTATATGATTTTTCACTTTTATATGATTAATATATTGTGATATTTCATATCTTTCTTTTTCTCAAAAGAAAAATATTAAAAGTCCATAATTAAATTCGAAAAAAAACCTCGTTTTTGAAAGAGTTACATAGGTTACCTTACCATGAATAATTCGACTAAGAATTTAGTCGATTAATCGATTACTCTGTGCTCGATATTTTCGACTAATGACTAATTTTACCTGAAAAACAATTTTAATCGATTAACTACTTCACGGCCCGACATCACTAGTCTGATTAGAGTAAATTAACCGATTAAAATATAGGTAAAAAGATTACTTCTTTATTTTTTTTTTAAAAATTAATTGTAATCAGACTAAAGAGTAGAAAATAAAATAAAGTAAAAAAAATGTTTTTTAAGAAAAAGCTTTTATTTAAAAATGGGCCAAGAAAAATGAAATAACTACTGAGTGAAGTTTGAAGCAATATGCAACATAATTTATAAAAGCTTGAGGCATTTAATTAAGTTTGATAAGTACTGAAAAGTAAAATAGCTACACTTATATCCAAAACAGAAATAATTAATGATAACGCCTCAAGCTTTTATAAATTATGTTGCATATTGCTTCAAACTTCACTCAGTAGTTATTTCATTTTTTTTAGCCCATTTTTAAATAAAAGCTTTTTCTTAAAAAATATTTTTTTTTACTTTATTTTATTATAAAGTTACCATCGGTGTGTGATTCTCTGTCACCAGCACCACGTCGTCCTAATTCACCAGCCAATTTTAAAACTTCAGAGTAAACGTCATCAACACGAAGACTGTAAACTTTTGCACTGGCGCCCAATGAAGCACTTGCAATTTGCAATGGATTTTCAATGTTTTTACTTAATAACGTATTTAAATAATCGATAATATGAATTTTCCAGACATTTTTCGCATTTATTTTCTAAAAATAAAAATAATTTTAATTTCACTGATTTGTTGAGAGTATAATTGTTTCTGTTTTTTTTTAATTACATTCTCCGCAGACATCCGAACCCATGTTCCAAGAAATTCTTCCAGTGATTTTACCGGCATGGACGGTGATGCCCGATGTTCTGAATCTTGTATGGTGGACATACGCTTTAAATTTTTACGTTCGGCCTCATCATCATTTACCTGAAACACAACATTTCTCGTCGGAAACTTAACTTTCCACTAAAACTGAACTATAACTGTGTGACATGTTTCAATCCATATAATCATTATCAAACAAGTTTGATAAAAAATGGTATTTTTGTCAAGTGTTTCTACAAGGGACCATACTAGTAACCAAATTACACTGTTCCATTTGTCGCCAGTGGGTGACGTAAAATTTCCCCACTCTGTTGGTGTAGATACACACTGTTTGTAGTGGTATTGGTTTAATGGTTGCGTCTGTGTGCGTATTCACAAATACTACTACAACACACGTATTACCAGAGAGAGAAATGTGTGCTGTTCAACTAACAATGTCTAACAATGTAATACAATGCACTGTGCGTTCGGTGACGGACAGCGACTGACTACATGACTAAAGCTGTGACAGGCCTACAAAGAGCTCCAAGCAAGCTACATTTCGTTGATATTAGTTGGCTTCTAGTGTTCTATGTGTTTCTATTTATTATTATTAGAAAATAATATGGAATACTATAAAATAAAAGAGCAAAAAATTGTTTGCTGAAACATTAAGGGGAGGTTTACTTGTGAGTCGTTAAAAAAAATCGATTTTTTTTTTTTTGCAGAAATTGGTAGCTAATTATGTGTAGAATATGTTCCCAAAGTGATTTTGCTGAAAGTAATTTAAGGGAAGGTTTACTTGAGATTTGATCAAAAAATCGATTTTTTTTTGGCGAAATTGACAGCAAATTATGTGTAGAATATGTTCCCAAAGTGATTTTACTGAAAATAATTTAAAAACAAGATTCTTGTACATTAACCGAATCCAGCTTTCTATAAAAAAAAAAATTCAAAAAACGTAGTTCACGCAATAATGAGTATTAAATATAAAATTTTGAAAATACGTTTCTTTATATATATTTTATAATATCTCGGAACTACATTTTTGGAACTGGCGGACACGATAACTCAAAAACTATTCGATGGATCCTTTTTTTAAATTTTTTATTTTAAAGATAATTCAATTCTTCGGCACCTCTACCTAAGTTCGATACACTTTCAATATTTTTTTTATTTTTAAATTTACTTTAAAGAGCGAAAAATAAGACAAAAATCGTAATCAAAAGTTCAAACATCCGCCATTTTCTTTTCTTTCAGCAATTTATTGATATTATAGGTAGAGGTGCCGGTACTCTTCATATATTTTATATTTTTTTTTTGTTTTTGGATTTCGGTGGTTTATTACCGGCGCTAGGATGTCCGCCAACAAGGCATTGGATTTTCGGATCGTCACACTGCAGTATCTATAAAATGGACAATTTTTTATATTTTTCCTTGAAACTTTTTTTTTGTATAGTTTAATACTTAATAAATATGTGTACAAAATTTGATTTGATATTTACTTCCGTTCTTGAGAAAAAAATTCTAGAAAAATACATAATTTTTAAGGACTCTCGAGTAAACCTCCCCTTAAAAAACAAAAATTGATACCATTCTGTTTCTTTATACTACACTGCCGTTCAAAAACTTTCGAAACACAAAATATTCATTTGTCACATTTCACGTGAACTTGATAGTCGAATCGTACTTTATTACTGTGTTTCGATATTTTTGCACAATACTGTATGTATCCATAAAAGGCAATATAAAAAAAAATTTCCCGCTTCAATTAAAATTTAGAAATTATTTAAAAACTTAAAGATTTTACTAAAATGAAATATAAAAAGTTAAAATTTTATCCGTATTATACACTTTTATTGAATGAATGAATAAACTTTCGACTTTTATACGAAAATTACGAATGTATGTGTAGTTATTTGAATAATTTATTAACGATGTAATGTAAAAGTTTAGAATTTTTTTTTTGTTTTTTTGTAGCATATATACAAAATAATGTAAAATTGTAATGTACTGATAAGATAAACTTTTTGTAAGACATGTATGATGTATGTACATATATTACAATAACAATAAGAAAATAATAATTTTTTATAAGTACTATAAAAGTATTTTTTAGGCTAATCATAATTATTTTATAAAAAGATAAAAATTTTTTACTATTAATTTGTCTTTTATATGGCCATATCGTGTTTTAATTTTAAACTTAAATCATATTTTAAAAAAAGTATATTCCAACAATTTTAAGAACACAGTGAAAAATTCCAATTGGTTGTTAACACTAAAGGAAAACGAATTATATAATTCAGATAAATTCATCTCTGTCTAGTTGAGCTACATTTAAAAAACACAGACTTCAAAAAAAGACTATAAGCATTTGGGAAAATAAATTTGTAAAAAAGTAAGTATTAAATAAATTCAATTAAAAATACACTATCAATGGCGGGGAATGGCATATAACTTCCTCATACTAGTAATAGATTTTTATGAAATCTTTAAAGTGATTTTGTGCTTAAACCGTTTCTTAAATTTCGTGTTTTATCATATGAAGAAGTGGATTCCAAAAGGCGCTAAGTCATTTTTTGTCTAATGTGAGATTTTAGTTGATGCAGAATGTTCAAGTCCAGCTCTACACGATTTTCGTAGTGCCACCCTTCAAAATGAACTTAGTCTATTGTAAAATGAATGATGAAAAATGGAATGTTTTCCAAAAAAGCGCTAAGTCAGTGACAGTTTTATTTCAAAACGCTCTAAGTCAAATTTACTCGTAAACCATTGCATTTTTTTTCCAATAATAGCTGGTATTTTTTTCCAAATTTGCTTGTAGACAGATTTTCTGTTATGTCAAACACATGAAATATATCTGTATTTAAACAAACTAGGTTTATTTTAATCAACTCAACCCAACTTTTAAAGGTTTTTTTTTTTTTTAATAAAATCTATTGAAAATTATATGTATAAATAAGAACAAATAAATAACATCAATAATAATTATTATATAAGAACTTAAACAGATTACTACATTTGCCTACCTAGATAGTTTTTTACATTTCCTGAAAAATTGCAAAAAGTGACTTAGCGCGTTTTGGAATCCACCTCTTCATATTATTAACGTTATGTTTGAAACAAGAATAACTTTAAAACAAGGATAGGGTGACTGCGTAGATTCTTTTTCCATTCCATGCACCCAGCGTTAACATATTCTACGTTTGCGCATGCCCAGTACTTTGATTATATTTATATAAACAAAAAATATGCAAATAATGTTTAAATTTAAAAAAATATGATTTATTTAATTAAATATTAATTTTTTTTTTTTTTTTTTGTATTATAAAAGTACAGGAAGACTCTATGTATAATTCCGCAGTTGAATTGAAACTTCTGATATTATCGTACTTATTAAAATCATCTTAAGAACAGATTTTTCACTTGGTCTAGTATAATTTTTTATAACTATTTCGTTTAATGCGAGTTATGTAAATAATTCTAAAAAAAATTTTGCATAAAACTATTTAGAGGAAGAGTTTTTACTGCTTCTATTTCGTTACACACCTATTCTTACCACGCAAACACACCCACCAGGACTTAAGAAATTTTACTTCGAGAATTTATTTTTTCGGTAATTATGCAGAAGCACGGCTCCACCTATTCTTGGCTCTAAATGAAAAACTAATGATCCGATTTTAATGATTTTTTTTAAATGTTCGTCGCTACGGCGGATTAGTTTAGAAAAATACAGATACCGATAACGGAAAGGCTGGAAAATTGTTTTAAAATTTCATAAAATTCTTTTTTTTTCAAATTTTCTTTTGTCATTTAATGTGTGTGCGTTTATGTGTGTCGTGAGTGCATAGTCTAGTAAAACTGACCAAAATAAATACTTTTTCAAGAATACAAAAAATCGATATCTCGTTAAATTTTTGAAATATTGAGCGCGGAAATTCGAAAAATTGACTTAATTTTGAGAACTACGATTACCTTAACGCCGTGATTTGAGTGCATATTCCGGTAAAATGGATCAAAATAAATAAGAATAGATGATATACAAACTAGATGGTGAAGTTAGTTAAGGTTAGGTTAGTTTAGTTAGTTTTGACAATATATTTCGACTTGGATATAAAAAGTAGGTGGTGAGGTTAGTTAGGGTTAGATTAGTTTAGTTAGTTTTTACAATATACCTCGACTTTGATATAAAAACTAGATGGCGAGGTTAGTTTAGTTAGTTTTTACAAAATATCTCGACTTTGATATAAAAACTAGGTGGTGAGGTTAGTTAAGTTAGTTTTGACAATATACTTCGACTTTGACACACATGCATACAAAATAAAAAAAGAAAGTCTAAAAAAAAATTAAATTTTTTCAAATTTAACCACAGTTTCCCAGCATTTCCAGTACAGATATCGAATTGTAGTATTTTTTTAACTAATCTGCCATAGCGGCGAACATTTAAAAAAAAAATCATTAAAATCGGATCATTAGTTTTTCTTTTAGAGCCAAAAATAGGTGGAGCCGTGCTTCTACTTGCATAATTACCATTTTTTCATAGAATATTTCAAATTTTGACTATGTGAAGCCACTTGTTTTCCTCTACGTAAAAGTATTAATGCGCTTTAGGTGAAATTAGCATTTAGGTCACGCAGCACCGCAGTAATTTAGGATACATTTCAATTCCTTTTTACAAATATTATTAATATCTGTATATTTAAGAATATAATTAAATTATGACCATTTCATGGAAGGCATTAAAAACATTAATAAACCCCTTATAATTTCTGTGTAGTTCATTGGTAAGATATATGTACCTGGGGAACCGCTGGAGTTGACGTAATCACCGATTGACGACGTATTGTATTAAACATTCCACTTGGACTTTCCAGTATAGATGAATTTAACATGGATTTTCGCTTATTAGCCATTCGGTTATCTGGAGTCGCAAACATTTTGCCTGTCAACAAGCTAAAATTAGGTAGTCCAAACAAAAATAAAAAAATTAAACGTTTAAATAAATTGTCGATTAAAAATTAATTGAGTTTTAAAAATATTTTGACAGTTAATTTTATTTTTACATAACACACTATTTATTTAATAAAGCTAGTGCCGTACAACTTGTACGTGCACTTCTTCAAGATAAAAACAAGTTTTAAAAACTGACAGTTTTTTGAATAGTTTTCAGGACGCTTCACAACTTAAATTTATTACCAACATAAAGGAACTAAAGAACAATTAGTAATTAGACGAATTAATTTCAAAAACAAATAAAAATATACTTTTAGTAAATTTTTAAATAACTAATCGTCAAAACTGTATAAAAAATTTATATTTTTCTTTCTCTAATTTTTTTTTTAAATTATATGACTATTGAGTTGAATTAAAATAATTATTTTATATAAATTCCTAGTGTCTGGAGAAATACAAATACATAAGCAAACGGTACTTAATATCCTTAATATGTTGAAATAAATTTTTGATTTTTGTAACAAATGGGGTTTATATTTTAATATAAAATATATTTTGGATCTGGCTCGTAAAATATATTATACATTTATTTATGTAATTACTGGTAATTTTTTTTTTTTAAATTAAGCGCCAAGTAAACCAAGTAAACCGTTTACACCACAGAGTATAGAGGAAACATTGCTATCTCTATGCTAGTGATACCAGCGTAGACAAAAAATGCCTTCCACTTCTCCCCGCTATGTTATGTAGATGCACACCACGATATGACAATTTAGTCACTATATCGTGGATACACACTGATAAAGTAATTTCATTGTTGATCGATATCATATTTAAGTTAATTTAAATATATTATATTGTTTCATTTTATACCATATGGTAAATGAATGGTAAGTGCATAAAAATGGTAAGTGCATTATTACTTTTTGAACTGCGCTTTAAGCGCACATAGCGCAAGCGACTGCTTCAGGGCAATTGCGCCGTGCAGCGCTGCATTACCCATCACTAACGTGAACCTCATGACGGACAGTAACGGACTAAATCAGTAGCGGTGTAAATTGCAACTTACGAGAGACAGATTTGTATATGTACATAGGCTGCTTCTAGTTATTCTGTGGAGTTTGATGTTTGCATGTGTGTGAATGGTCCCACACACAACTACATAACACGTACATGCGGACAGAAATCGATGCAGTGTAAGTAACAATGATTTTAACCATACATAACAATTGTCGTGCATTCGGTGATCGCCACCGAACGACTAAATGCCTTTAGTTGTGACAGACCAACAAATGACTCCAAGCCATCCACATTTTTTTGATTTTAGTTTGCTTCTAATGTTCTATGGTTTACACGAGTATCAGCAGTTTAGCCACCGTACTTTTTGATCAATAAAAATCCCATTAAAGTATTTTAGACTATTTTGACAAATTATTACCTATATGACAAATTTAAATGACAAGTAAATAAACAAATATTTTATATTTGTGTTACAACAGAAATTATAACATTAATTTATGGAAGATCGCGGAGAATCTTGTGAATTGGAGCAACTGGTGCCAAGCGATGGGGAAGGCGATGGAGAAGATACGATTATTCCAGAAGAAATTGAACCACCACCGCGAGAAAAGAAAGTTAAATCACCAGTGTCACCGGTAATTAGTAATAAGGTAAAAATCATCATCAGTAATTTTTTGAGTATTTTAATTGAGGTTTGAACTTTTTTTACAGGTATCTTCAATTGGTGATAATAGTCAAGGTTCACATACATATTCCTACGGTCACGGCAATTTTGGAACAAGTTAATTGTCTGTTTTAAAGTAGTGATGTTTAAAAATTGAATTTTGAAATATGTTTTTAGGTAATTCAAGTAGTCATGTGCCTTCAACGTCTAGATTTATATACGTAAATGAAAAAAGATCGACGCGGGATATTCGAAGTGGAACGTTGAGGGCTAGAAATGAACACCGAGGTAGAATTTGTATGATTTCCCTTAGTATTATATAAGCTAGTTTGTATTATTCTCCTAAAAGCTCTTTAAATTGTTTTATTTAAGTAGATTTATATGTATATTTTTAATTTATTTCAGTTGAAAAACCATAGTTTTGTATTTTGTTTATCTTTAGAATTTGTTTTTTATTTGTTATTATTTTGTTTTTTTATTTTTGGTTTTGCTTCTTCCCAACTTTTGTTGTGTTGGTGCGTAATTAAAATGTAGATAGCAGACATCAAATACGTCATCACTCATTTCTCACAGAAGTTCCGGACGTCAGAAACATGGAACGAGCCTTGATTGGTCTGTTGGGAGATTTTCATTCCGGAAAATTGCGAGCTTTTGGTAATTATCGCATTTGATTATAATTTTTTTTTTTTTATTTACAATAAACACATAAACTTAAGAGTTCTCTTAAGATAGTTACTGCGACATTCACCTTTTCGACAGAATAGTTTCAAATTTTAATAGTATAAAGAAGAATACTATATCTGATTGTCCTCGTAATTTGGGAATGATTGATCGCTTCTGAGTAAAGATAATTAGGGTTAAAGTTTGTATCTACTCCATGTATTAGATCTCAAAATTCTGACTACGTACCCTTATTTTGTCTTTACGATATAATGACTCAACAGAATTCAATAAAAAACTAGGGAAAGAAAGATTAATAAGTTCTGAATGTAAAGAAAAAATTGAATTATTTGTTGATCGTTTTGAATTGAAGATATCATCAGAGAAATTATAGTATTTTAATAAATACACCAATTTCAAGCAACTGAACCGAAGCAGTCTGGCAACTCTGTATATTAAATAATTGGTCTATTCGTATTTATTGTTTGAACAATATTGAAAATTTATGAATAGCATTTTTTGACCTTTTACTGCTTACGTAGCGAAAACGGTGATAGATACATTAAAAAGTGTTAAGACCTTTTTTGTAGAGAATCGAATTCTCTACAAAAAAGTCCGGGATAGCACCTGTCTACCTTGTACAGGTGAAAAAATAAAGCGTCAAAATGCATATGCATACCACTTAATATGTTTGTTGAGTAAATTAACAACTATGTCAAAGCATTTATTATAAAAAAAAACTTTGATAGTATAAGTGTGTATGCATAGACTATGTTTGAATGTATGCCTACACGTTCGTATGAAAAATAGTATGCATAAACATCTATCCATTAATACATAAAATAATGACGTAAAGTAAGTTTGGTTTGCAATTTTTTCTACTAGCATGTCACACGGTAACTACCTTAAGTCACGACGACCGTTACCATACAGACGTTTATCATACAGAAATTCATAAAATTTCAATTTTTTGAAATTTTATTATAATATGTACTGTTGTTAAAAATTAATCCATTATGTTGGGTCACAGGTGAAATAGGCGGGAAAAACACCTTACTATAGTGACGTCACAGTTTGAAGCAACTAAATGTCAATGTCAATATTTATAACCTCAAAACTTTGATTATACTCATAAAATGTCAAAGTAAAAGCAAGTATTTATTTGAATTCTGGTTGATTATTATTACTGTATATATAAGCTAATAGAAATATTCAAAAGAAAACACAATTTCACCTCACCGATGAAAATTATCAAAATCGACATATCCAGCTACAAAATGTTACGTCATTTTCAAGAAATAGCGCGTTTTCACTAATCTGAATATTTGTTGAAAAATGGCGATTTTCAAAATAAAATTTCTAAATAGTTATCAAATTTTTTTATGTTTCATCATTAAAATTGGACATATGTAATGATAATGCATACAATTATTTAACATTTGACACAAATTTTAAATACAGTCAAGTACCGTATTAATATCTCGATCATAGAGACGTAATCGCAACTACCCGTGTCGCCGCCCTGGTGACAGATTGCTACATATTTTGAGAAAATGACTCATTCTTAAAGTGCATTTGCTGAAATGTCATTAATGATTTGAACTTTATAGATCTACATGTACATATAATTGATTTGTATCTTCCATTTGTTGACAGTTCTCCAGTTATTTCATGACATTTTACCATTCAAATTTGACGTTTGTGTACTGTAAATTGTAATATTCACTCATTAACTCATTCACTCATTTTTTCATATTTTTACCACATTTTAACTATTTTTCAGATACAAAATTCTCCCTCCTTCAACAAAATTTCTTTGCTTCGAACTTGTCAACTCATGTACAAACAGTTTTATTATTTATAATTTTTTCTTTATATCGCATTAACTATTGCGTATAAAACTAATTTCAATGCGCTTTTTCGTCAACCATTTTTATTAAGCCACGCCTATTTGACAGTTTCCAATAGTGAACTGTTCGTATTTAAATATAGATTAATATTTATATGTATACTTACTTGAATGTTCAGCTAACAAGGAAAGGTTCCCAGGTGTCCGCCTCCGATTTCAATGCCGCTGAAATATGTTATTCTACGTCTAAATCTAACAGACACGTATTTTGTTTTATCGGCGGCAAAACGGTTTGAAGGGGTGAAATCGCCCTTCAAAAATTGGGATAAAAATTTGATTTTTCAAATATCTCGAAAACAGTAAGAGATAGAGCACAAGTTTAAATTGGCGATATTGCTCTTTTTAAAGAGCTATCTATTGATGTGCAATTTGTTCAATTTACATCAAAAAGGGTGGTTGGGGGTTAATTTTGCAAAAAGGGGGTAAAAATTAAAAAATATAAAAATTTTGTTTACAGATTTGAAATCTACGTCAAAAAATCTAATTGACCTGTTTTTGCTCAATGTCCTAATATTAAGTCTAGGGGTAGTTAACTAGGGGGTGACTGTGTCGAATAGTCGTACTACTTGAGTAGTTCAAGAAGTTCTTCTTCATAGAAAATAGTTTAAGACAATTAGAATAATATAGAAATGAAATTTGCGATTTCAAAATTCAGTTTGAGCAACACTGGAGAGGGGGCGAGCATTGTCTGCAAAGGAGCAGCAACTGGGCTGTGCAGCGGCTCACAAATATATATTTTTCTACTTGAAAAAAATTTTTTTTGCCATGTTTTATATATCATCGTGTTTGTAAAGAACCACAGAACAAAATAAAAACAAAAAACGAGATTCGAAAAAAATTTGTTTATTAGCCGTTTCTGGTGTGAACTCCTCCCTTAAAAATACATGCTTTTTTTTCGCTTCTAACGTATCGTATCCCGTATCACCTCTTCTCTGAGTCACGTTAAGACAAGATAAATTTTTCTACAGATAAACACTCACCTCATTTATGTACAACAAAGCGAAACATTAGTGTAACTCAATGTCAGTATAAAGAATAAAATTTTCATATTGTTTTTTTTTTTTTTTTTTGAAAGAGAAAAATATATATATTTTGTTTAGGTAAAGGATGTAGTATGCAACAAATGACGGATATCCGTGAACAGCAAGAACGCCTGGCAAGACTGCATTTTGATTTGGGCGCAGCAGCTGCTTCAGATCCACCATTGAGTGCCGAGGGGCTCAGACATTCACAAAATACAATGTCGCAGTTAGTGCAACGTTTAGAGCAATTGTCGGTTTCAATTGAACAATTACATGCCAATGAACCGTGATAAACAGCTGAAAATATGTTTATATTTTTTTAAAAAAAATTTATTTTATAATCATTTTTATAAATAATATTTTTAATTAACGTAAAAGTCCCCATTATGGAGCGGTATCTAATACTGGAACAGTTTTGACATTTACATATTAATGAAGTTATTTCTGAAAGAAACGTCCGATAACAAAAATTATTAATAAAATGATTGTTTTTCAATTTAAATTCACCTCGCATTTAATGTTTCCTTACTTAATTAAAAAAATAAATATGTAAATGTCAAAACTGTTTCAGTATTAGATACCGTTCCATAATGGGGGCTTTTACGTTATAGTTAAATGAATCAATTTTTTTTTTTTTTTTGTTATAAAATTTTATTCCAAAGATATTTGTATGTAACTAACTATATAAGGGTTAAATGTTTCATATTATTTTATTAAAGATATAAAAAATTATTTTTTTATTTTTCTAATAATTTCTTACAGTAGAATTAATGGGGAATTTTTTTTTTAAATTTTTCGTCTTTCGTAAATTAATATTAAATACAAAATCTTTGAATTACGTGCAACTGACAGTACAAAACAAATATCATCATCATCATTCTGTGTGTTCGCCAGAAAATTGTGTTACAAAACTTTTCATAACGAATTGTGCACCGTTACAAACCAGAGGGCTCTGATTTAAAAAATTAACGCGCTTTAGCTATTAAAACTATGGTTGCTTAGTGACTGTTTGTTTTCAATTTCGTACTTTTTGAATGTGAATATACTTAAGAAATTAAGAATTTATATGATGAAAAATCAAAGAAGAGTCATGATTAATTTTTTTTTGAATCCGAGCCATCTGGTTTGTAACGGTGCAAGCTCCATTACGAAACATTTTGTAACAAAATTTCCTAGCGAATATACTTATGTCGCTTATGTCCAACAAAGCATGTGGTAATCAAACTCAAGAAACTCAACCTATTCCAGTGGCGTAGCGTGCCTTGGAGGGGCCCTGTATCAAATTTAGTTGGGGGGCCCAAATGAAGGGTAAAGATTTCTCACAAAAGAAACAAAAATGCTTGCATTAAATTAAAATAAGTATTTATTGATTATAAGTTATCGCTTCCTCCTAGAAATTGAGCTAGCCAAACAATTCAAATTAAATATACACTTTTCTTGCCTTTTTTTCGGCAAATTAATTTATTAGATCATCTATAGCTGAAGACGATTTCAGTTATTCTAAAATTTCTACCTCTATAAGGTAGACAATAGTGACAAGTCTGATAGCCGTTCCTGTCCCATCGAAGTCCTTAGGTAATTTTTTATCAGTTTTAATTTTGAAAAACTTCTTTCAGCTGTTGCGGTTGTAACTGGAAGGGTCAAGAATAGAAAGCATGATGTTATTACTTCCGGAAAACTGGATAGAAGGCTATTGAATTTTATCAGCATTAATTCTATGAGTTCCTTAATGGAATGAATTTTTTGAATTTCAGATTTTAAGCATTGCTCGTTACAATACGTGATCAGGTATTTTCATGTATTGAAGGTTGCCATTGTCCTTTCAAAAAACAAAATTCACCCTTCGTTACTGGTAGATAAATAGGTAGTACTTACCATTGCAATCTAAATCACTCACAGAAGCTGATTGCTGAAAAAATGAAGAAATTTTGGGCATTTTTTTTATTACCTCCTCCTTTTTCTGTTTACTTTTTCTTTTCATAGCTCCACTGGGATAATCTCTTTTCCTTTCACTTTTCACAAATCAAACTAATTAACCAATAAATAATCAGAAGAACAAGATTGTAATGTATTACAATGTAATAACATTTGAACCGGAATGAAATAAAACGCGTAAATATTGCTCTCCGTGGTTTGTCATTGTACATCGATTATTGTGGGATTCCCCCGTTTAAATGAATGACTATGGTAATGTAAAGTGAATAAAGGATATTATACATGAATTATAACTACTTGCTATATTATGTATTAACACCAATAGGAATAATTCCGAAAAACAAATTGTTGAAAAGATGAATGTATTTACCTTTCATTAAAATTGTTTCTATTAGCACTCAAAATATGTAATATTTTTTATTCAAATAATATGATTTTTGTCACTTCTGAAGTGAAAACTCTATAGGCACGTATGACAGTTTTTTTTATATTTTTTTTTTCCCGGGAAGCACAAGATTAAGTGACATTGTGCATAACATTTTACTAATTTGTACTTACACACGCTAGGGGCCTCTGTATTCCGGGAGCCCCGTATCATTGATACGGCGGTAGCTACGCCCCTGACCTATTCTATATTTTATTGGTATACCAGTGATACTAAAAATGTGAACGTTAATCCCATTCACGTTTTAAGACGTCATATCAATATATTTTTTTTCACCGTACATTATGAATGATATTAGTTTTTTCTATTTTATTGAATACTATGTTCTATATTTTAATTAATTTCATAATGTTTATATATCCTTTTTAATTATTTCAAAACAAAAATAACTACTAATTAAATTAAATTTACTTACGTAATTACTATTTACAATTTTATGAGTTCCTAAATATAGAATTTCAGTGCATGTATTAATTAATCTTATTAAAAAATAATTATTTTTGTAAAAAAAATATTTTGTTGTCTAATTTTATTATTGAAATCATGATGACAGCCGTGAAAAACATTAAAATTATTCTTTCGGATAAATTGAAGCTATGCAGATGTTCCCCTAGTTTGTTTTGTACAAAATCAATTAAATTTTTATTACTTATTTAAAAAAACCTACCTGCTAATTCTGCTAATTAAAGTTTTGTTTACTGCGTATATGGTGGTTGGCCAATGATAACCACGTGTATATGTAATTGCGGACAATTAATTAAAATAAAAAACTTATTTTTAGTTTATTGTTTGTAAACATCGTTTGCGTTAACCTACATTTACGTTTATATTTTGTTTATAAATAAATATTAAATAAATTATGTATATTTTTTATCTATATAAAAGAAAATATAAGTCTACACTGTTTAATCCTATTGCCGCTGCATTGTCGCCGTTAAAATAATTACATAAACAGAACTGATAAAAAAAATGAATGCCCTCAATAATTAATCTAGCACAGTTGCATTTTAACGTGTAAAAAACTTGAAACTGCATCTATATTAAATTATTTTCGAAATAAATTTTTCCATTAAATTTCAGTAATCCGTACCTATCCGGAAATTATGCAGACTTAACCCTATAAAGTACGGATTGGGTCTGATTTTTAATACGTCTTTTTTGAAATTAAAAAAATTAAATTACCTCATTCACATAGCTATAAATAATTAGGGTCTATTGGACCTAATTATACCTTTATTGTAATTTTTAGATACTCGTACACTCAAAGGTTAAAATCAAGAAGTTGTTTTTAATAAAATTTTTTAAATTTAATTACCGATTTTATTATATTAAAAATATTAAAACAAATAAAAGTGATTATGATCGATATTGGAAAGAAGAAGAGATAAAATTGGTTTTGTGGTGTTTTAATGGGGTAGGTATAAGTGATATATTCTAATTATGTCTTAGTTATGTCAAAAATGTTAGCATTTATGCAAATCATTTCCAGCAAATAGGGTAAATGGTACAGACAATTGTTACCCAAAATAAAATCGTCAATTTTATTTCGGGACGATGAGATGAAAGTTGACAGTCGAGTTGTAATCTTATACAGTAGAGTCCCGGTCACCCGCTCTTCGGTTATCCGCCACACCATCGACATTTTTAAAATTAATTAATGCCATATTTAAAAAGTCGGCCGATAGCGTGTAGGTATCAGTGAGGTTTCACGAAAATGACTAGTTTTTTTCGCTCATCTTAAACCATCTTATCTACAATTTCCGGCGGTAAGTTAATGTTAAACTGATGGTTAAACTATGTACAGTATAATTAAACTGATTATAAGTTCATTTTAATATCTTTTAGCATTAATATATGTACATTTACACTTTTGTAATTTCTAAATCTACACTAAATATACAATAAACAAACGTTAATAGTGTACTAAATTTGTTTTTTATTCAACCCTCCCTATTATCCGCCATTTTAAGTTATCCGCCCTTCCGCCGGCCCGTTTAAGGCGGATAATCGGGACTCTACTGTAATTTATTTACTGATGAAAAATCACAAAGAAAACATTTTCAGTATTTTTATTTAATATAAATTTTCACAAATATTAATAGATTTGAGCGTTACTTTATGGTATTCCATATTTGTAAATAATAAACAAATATTTTACTTCGCAAAAATACCACTTTTATTTTGAAACTGTGACAATATTGTTTCAAAATAAAAGTGGTATTTTTGCGAAGTAAAATATTTGTTTATTATTTTCACAAATCTTTCAAATGTTAATTATTTATACTGATTTCGTTAATTTCTATAAAATTGATTATAATTTAGTTCTTATAAAATTATGATTTTAAACAAATTATTTATTATTCATATTACTAATTTTTCAATACTACTAATAATCAATGATAATAACAATTCAGTTAAAAGAAGTTTTAATAATCCATAGTATTTGTTAATTTTTGGCAATTAAATAATTCAGGCAATTATATTTGATTAAAAATGACGAAATTCATTGTGAGTTAAACAAAGGATCCGAAATAGTGTGAACATTACAAATACCATGAGATACGTTTAACGACAGTTTTATTGTCAATGAACCTTTCGTGACCTACGTAACCCCGTACTAATGGTTCTTACCGTTCTTACAGTTTTTGTATCCCCTCAACTTCGCGGTACTCACTTTGCAATGACGTCAGTAGGGGAAAATCAATTGCAAATACGTTTGACGCGACTGTTATTATAAATATAGCCTGTTTCCATTGACAACCTTGATTTTTTTTTTTTTTGATTAATTAAATTTTTTATTTT
The DNA here is from genome assembly GCA_035578155.1 of Brachynemurus nebulosus. NCBI lineage: Eukaryota > Metazoa > Arthropoda > Insecta > Neuroptera > Myrmeleontidae > Brachynemurus > Brachynemurus nebulosus. The sequence goes on from JAPWDM010000005.1 coordinate 1,489,306, forward strand.
TGATTGTAATAAGGCAAATAAATTTTTAATCCTATTTCTAAAATATCTTCAATGAATTTAAGCTATCAATAATAAACAAATTTTAAATGAGGGTGTTTTTACAAAGCGGTTAGTTTACAATAAATAATGTTCGCAAATGTTATAGTAATTTTTTTTTATCATTATTACAACATATTGAAATTGAAAAAAATTGTTGTGTAAACAGGCAATTTTTTTGACAATATTTTGCGTAGTTGGGAATAATTGAAGCGTAATTATCTTTTTCATGAGTTACGTTCACATTTAGTTATATTTTCAATTGAATAGGTATGTAGTTGTTTATCACAAGGAATTTGAAGAATAATGAAAATTAACTTTAATTAATAAAACTAAATCAAATTCTATTGAATATAATTCGTGCAAGTGCAATGATAATGAATATACAAAAAACCTAGAGTAAATATTTATATAATTATAGGAGAAATACATACATAATATTAAAAAAAGTTTTTTATTAATGAAATAATTTGAAACGTAAATAAAAATATAATAAAATATTCTTTTTTGTGAACTCGTTAGTACTTATTTATTGTTAGTATCCATTTAGTATCGAAAATAACAAATTAAGTACTAAATACAATAAGGAACGGTTGAACTGTACGCAGTAAAGCAGTGCATTGTACGATTGTACTGTCTGAGTCGAGTTCTGACAGGTTCGTTCTATATGTACATAGTTACTTCGGTTACTTCTCTAGTCGATAAATATAACGTTATTTTAATACTGTCAACACAAAAAAAATACAAATTTATTTTAATATTAACAATAAAAATTAGTTATAGGTGGTAAAAATTAATCGGTGAATATCTCATGTGTACTGTTTAGTGTTAATAATCGTCATAATTTTAAAACTAAGGTTTGTATTCTCAGCTGTGATTTTTGCTCGTATTAAATACATGTTTTTTTGCAATAAGAAACTACCCTTTTTTTGTCATTACTCAAGCTTTTTTCTGCATGAAATTCGTGTCTGTTAAATTATTTAATTTCAAAATTGTATATTTTTATGTTTAAACATTTGATTGGTGTTGATTTTTTAATAAATATTTGTAAAAATCATGTTGCCTTTATTTGGTTAATTTTGTTTAATTCTAGTACCTAATTGTTGTATTATTAATTTTTGTCAACAAAAATACGTCAATATGTTTGACGCAAAACGTATATTTGAATTTTTTTATACATTTTTACTTTAATTGTATATTGTAGTGTTACAATATTGATACAATTCAATGCTGTAATACGCACTAGATTGATCTGTATTTAGTAATTTAGTCATTATTAAATATGACCTATTTTTAGAGAAAAAACTGGCCGTATAAAATACAATTATGTATTGCGTTACTATTTACAATTATTGTACAGTAGTTTATTTGAATATGAATAAAAGTAAAATAGAAATTAGAACATTATTTTGTTTTTTAGATCAACTAGTAGAATTATTCATAAAAATAATTGTAAATGATAAAACTGTTACTGTAGATTTTTTGGGTCTTTGTTCAAAAAGTAATTCGATCACTAGGCGTAACCCAAATAAAATTATCAATTCAAAAATTTTCACCTAATATTTATATATTTTAACAAAAATTAAAGTGGATTATCAAAATAAAAATTTGTAGAAATTATTTTTATTTATTTTTTTTGTAGAAGTAATTTTAAAATGCCATAATAATATGGTAAGTCTTCGACTTTTGTACACAATTTATTCCGTCGTGAATTGCTAAAATAGGAAAGTTTTTAAATATATTAGAATTTTATTCTTGAATTTTAACTAAATATCTGTTGAGCCTTCCCTATTATATAGCCAATGTAATATATCCGTTTCTGGTAAATATACTGTTATCCAAATTAATAATGGGAAAGAAAAGTTGCTAAAAGGTTTTTATTGTTGATAGTTTAACCACCTATAATTTCGTAATTTAACTTTTCTGCTTAGATGATTTCTTTGATACATATAACTATCAATAATTCGAAGTAAAAAATAGGGCCACGTATACTCGTTTCTGATCACAAATAAAATATTATTTAATAAAAATTTTTAATTAAAATAAAACTTCGGTGTGACGACGACGATCGCCCGTACCATTGCCTGCAACGGTTATAAAATTGAAGTAATTCTACTATGGTATTTGAGATAAGAGGAAAATGTGACAAATTAACCAAAACTCGTATAAATTTTTTATGGTAATTGTTTAAAAATTATGTCCCACTTAATCCCAATTGGGAGTTTTTGTATTTTTTGTATAAGTGATTGGGCAACATCAGTGTTTTTCAACCTGTGGGTCGCAACCCCCTGGGGGCTCGGGAAGCCTTTTTAAGGGGGTCGCAGTTACTTTAACAATAAAACCATTCTAGTTCAATATATAATATTTAATAAAGAAAAGGTTAATTAAAGGTTACATTAATGTGATGGTTTAATACTTTCGGTTGATACAATTTCAAAATAAGTAACTGCGGCTTATTTTCAATAATAGTAAATCCGAGTTTTAAATAATTGTCGTTATATAGACGCTTTTTCTTTGCTTTTGTTCCATTATTCTCATTGGAACTTGAAGTTGACGGTTGTGCATATATTTCCAGAAACTCATCCATTTTCAATAATTACAATGAACACAGAATTTTGGATATTAAACAATAAAAGGCAGTGAACAACTACTAAGCAAACAAGTCAATTCAATAAATTTAAACACAATTCAAAGCGAATTTACAATTCAAAGAATTCAAAAGTGCCATCCTTTACTCGCCTGATGCTCGACGCAGCGCTCATCACGTTGCGCTATGTCTCGCTTACATAAGTCACGCGCGCGTTCAGAAGCTACTATAAGTCGTCAACTTTGATGTCAATATAAAAATATACCTGTTTAAAATCCTTTGTTAGAAATATATTTAATTGATACTGAACTGAAAATAATCAATAATGATAAACGGATTCGATATTTATAACATAAAATAAAAAAAAGTTAGAAATAGCAGAGGGTAGGTGTCGCGAAATATTTTTCCATACTAGGAGGGTCGCGCCCATGAAAAAGGTTAAAAAACACTGGGCTACATAATGGATGAAAATCCAAATTACGCACTACAGTAGTTGAGGACTCACTATGTACGTAATATTTAAAAAAGAAATTAAGTCAAAAATAATTTTTTAAAGCAAGTTTTTATTTAAAAATGAACTAAAAGGAATGAAATAATTTTTGAGTAAAGTTGATACTGATACAATGTGCAATATAATTTATAAAATCTTAAGGCGTTATTATTAATTATTTTCGTTTTAGACATGAGTAGGTACTTTACTCCTACCAAATTACCAAACTTAAAAGGCCTCAAGCTTTTATAAATTATGTTGCACATTGTATCAAACTTTACTCAAAAATTATTTCATTCATTTTAGTTAACATTTTTAAATAAAAGCTTGCTTTAAAAAATTATTTTTTTACTTAATTTTATTTTATATTTTTTAGTCTGATCATAATTAAAAAAATATTTAAAGAATTTTTACCTGTATTTTAATCAAATATAACTATGGAAACTAAAAATTGCAATGTAAAATCAACGGACAATATTTGACAGCTCGAAATGTCAAAAAATTTGTACAAGACTAAAAATCAGTAATTCTAGTTTTGAGCGAATTTAGGACAAAAATAATTATACAATATTACATTGCGAGCGTTCCAGACGAAAATTTTGTTAGCCTAACGTTAGCTAACGGAGCTTTCACCGTTACAAACCAGAGGGCTCTGATTCAAAAATTAATGCACGTTAAATATTTTTTCACGGTATAAATACTTAATTTCTGAAGTACAGCCACATTTAAAAATTATGGAATAAAAATAATCAGTCACCATGTTAGAAATTGTTGTTTAATATATAATGTATATTAATTTTTTGAATGCGTGCCCTCTGGTTTGTAACGGTGAAAACTCCGTTGGCTAACGTTAGGCTAACAAAATTTTCGTCTGGAACGCCAGCATTGTCATCCAAGTTATACACATTTGCAAAATTTTAAACTTCTAGTTCAATTAGAAGTTGTCTAAATTTTAATTGCAAGATTTGATCTAAGCAAACAAACTTACATAGCAAGTTAAATAAAAGCTTTTAAAAAAAAATTAAGTTTTCACTTTTAGAATCGCTAAATTAAAAAAAAAAATTCAATTTGTTTTGGCGTTGTACTGTAGTGATCGAATTACATACCTTTAAGTGTAAACAAACATGTTTATTTTTATAATTATTGACAATTGTTGCAGACCCTGTAGTTTGTGATAACAGTGAACAATAAATTTATTGCGGTATATTCTTACTTTCTCCCACTGTTTCATCAAAAGAAAATGATAAAAAATTTCTATAAAAATCATTGTATTTCATTAATTCTACTCAGTAATTCAAGACACTCTTAAACATACAGAAAAAAAGTTAACACTAATACTACACTGTAAAAAAAAAAATTAAATAAAACTATTTATAATTGTTGTAGCATTTGGAAATTTTTAATTATTGTTAATTACTTGTTTGGCGTGTCACGCGTTACCAAATTAAACAAAATTCCAGTAGTAGTACTGTATTATTTAAATGTTGATAAAATTTTCTATTTTTAGTGATAAAGTTATAAATCAAAATTTTAAAACGTCTAATTACTTCTGATAAATCTTTACTGAGTGCTATGCGCGAAAACAAAAATATTTTTTAAAAGCGAACGAACCGAGAAAGTATGAATTCAAAATTTAGACGAAAATTCGTACATATTAAAAATATATGTAAATGCGAATTAAATAATAAGTAGAGATCCTTGAAAAATGTAGCTATAGAAAAAAAATTCTATTTTTGCAATATCGCTCTCGATGTGTTGTTTATAATATTATTTACTTTTCAAAACACAACCTTCAAATTTTCTACAGCTTTTCTTTTGAAAAATTATTGTGTACCTAGTTTTTTTTGTCTGAGAAGTTTGTTAAATTTGTTCTCGCGTTATTTTTGTTGCGTTTAAAATGTTCATTGTTTATTATTTACTGTTTTACGATTAAACACTTAGGTGTGCAAAAATTTTCTTTGTTTTTAATGTGGAACTTGTTAAAAGCTAACAATAATGGTATGTTTACTTTTTTTTATTGATTTTTCTTTTTTTGTTTGAATCATTTGATAAAGGCTGATTTCAAATAATGGGTATCGGTGATGGATAATGAACAGCCTCATCAAGAGTTAGTGAAGTGTGTTGTTGTTGGAGATACGGCTGTTGGAAAAACGCGGCTCATTTGCGCCAGGGCGTGTAATAAACAAGTCTCTTTGAGTCAACTGCTCACAACTCATGTGCCCACTGTTTGGGCAATTGACCAATATAGAATTTATAAAGATGTAAGTACTAATTTTTATTTACAAATTTTTACTTTCATTATTTTTACACTTGCTACGAGCGTGTTTTAGATTTTTCTAAAAGTTCCATTGTAAAATAACTGTTATTTTCAAAAAATTGATACCATTATCTTAATTTAGATTTTTTTTTTTGTTTGATGCATATCAAGATTATATCATAAATGTGTCAAAATTATTACACCTGTGATATCGAATTACAAATTGTTTTTACCGTTTTTACCGTATTATAATGTACGAAAGGCGTGTGTATGTATGCTTAACGTTACCCGGCAGTAAACATTTGAAATTCTTTTGTAAACATATTTTTTTCTTAATGCTATTATTTATTTTGTTTCGTAATTTTATTTAGTGTGAAAAAATCTTTGATAAAATGTTTTAGTGAAAGTTCTAATTTGAATTTTGAATTTTTCAAATTTTTATTCTTTGTCTTTCTTTAAACAAATGCAAATGTGTAATTTGTGTGCATTAGAATAATTTATTTCAATATGCTTAAGGTGGTTAGTATATTGAACCTTAAGGGGAGATTCGCCAAAAAAACATCAAAAATCGACCTTTATTATTATTATTAATTTTTTTTATACAAATAAATATTTTATTAAAAAACTAAATATCTATATTAATATTATACAACTAGCCGTATACCCAATGGGTTTTCCCATCGGTAATATCTTTTTATTAGGTGCTCACTTTCTACTCATTTTCAATGTTTTTCAAAAATCTGAAGACCAATTCCCACGTTTCTAACTTCAAAAATAACCTTTTAAACCCAACAGTTTAAGCTGTGCGTTGTCTGTCAGTCAGTGTTAAAGATTTATAAATAAGATATATATTTACTTTAATAGCCATAGTAACATTTTTATATATTGCTAACTTCAAAAATGACGAATTTCCATACAAATTTTCATTCCTTATTTAATCCACTTAGGGGACAAATTTTCAAAAATCCTTTCTTAGTGCTCATCTACATTACATAGGGAACTCCTGTACAAATTTTCATTCTTCTAAACCCAACGGTTTAGGCTGTGCGTTGTCTGTCAGTCAGTCAATCAGTCAGGTTTAGAAATTTATTACGTAGACTAGCCGTATACCCGATGGGATTTCCCATCGACAACATCTTTTTATTAGGTACTTACTTTCTGCTCACTTTTAATGTTTTTCAAAAGCCTAAATCAATATCCACGTTTCTAATTTCAAAAATGACGAACTTTCCATACGAACTTTCATTTCCTGTTTTAACCCCTTAGGGAATAAATTTCCAGAAACGTTTACACAACTGACTTTTATTTATAAATAATGTAGAAACCTAAACGCCAATTTTCATATCTTCTGTGCTAAATTTCGTCCTTCTAAACCCCACAGTTTAGGTTGGGCGTTGTCTGTCAGTCAGTGTTAAAGATTTATTCAATAACTAGCCGTATACCCGATGGGCTTTTCCATCGGCATCATCTTCGTGCTCACTTTCTGCTCACTTTCAGTGTTTTCAAAAGCCTAAATACCATCTTCCACGATTTATTAAATTTTGTTTATTTTAATAGCCATAGTAACATATTTTTATATATCTCTAATTTTAAAAATGACGTATTTCCATACAAATTTTCATACAAATTTTCATCCACTATTAAACCCACTTAGAGGACGAATTTTCAAAATTCCTTTCTTAGTGCTCACCTACGTTACACAAGGAACTCCTATGCAAAATTTCATTCTTCTAAACCCAACAGTTTAGGCTGTGCGTTGTCTGTCGGTCAGTCAGTCAGTGTTAGAAATTTATTAAGTAGATATTTATTTTAATAGCCATAGTAATATATTTTTATAAAATATTTCTAACTTCAAAAATGACGAATTTCCACACAAATTTTCATCCCCTATTAAACCCACTTAAGGGAGGAATTTTCAAAAATCAAAAATCACAACAGACCTCAAAGCGTGGGAATGTAGATTTTAATTATTGTACATAGAATGTTTATATGTATTCTGTTCTGTGGCGGTTTTTATCATACGTAAAATGTAAACAAAATTATTTCAAAGCAAATTAATAAAACGACAAATGAAAAAATATTTTCTAAGATAAATAATTTTTAATTCTTCAATTCTTTTTTTCTTTTATTAATATTTTAAAAAAAAAAAAAAAAAAAAATTTTAATTCAAAACATATTCTTACAATATTTGTGAATTGCCCCTGGTCAAAAAGCATCACTTTTGTCAAGCACCACTTTTGGAGACTACTTTTTCTTGACAAAACTGGTGCTCTACTGTATATTTTAATTACACCGACAAAGCTCATTTTATAATTAAAAAATAATTTCATGACAAAAAATAAATAAGAAATGAATGTTGAACTAATATTGTTTTAAAATTTTTAAAATGTCCCTAGAGTCAGTTAAGAATTCCTGGTGTTGATTTTCTTGGGATGCTTAACTGTATCCTACAAACTATACACGATATACGCTAGAACTGGTTTAAACTTTGATATTTTGTGTATTAAATACATCATTCGTTAATTTGTAAAATCCTTTAATGCGCCAACCACCTTAACCTTTTCTTTTGTGATACTGATTACTATACTATAATTAGTGATTAACTGATTACATAAATATATGTATATTATAATTATTTATATTATATTATTATTATTATTATTATGTATATTATTTTATTGTTTTGAATTTTGCGTTTTAAAAAGAAAGAAAAACAAAAACAACTTTTGAATAATAAAAATAATATTTGAACGCAGTGTAATGAAAAACAATATCTCTATCGCAGCATCTGCATAACAGTGAATTTCTAAAGATTGGACACTGGCGAATCTCATACAACAACCTGTATCCATCTAAAATAGTTTAGCTCTCTAACTGTGAAAAAATTTTCAATTTTCGGTTATGTAGTTAATTTTTAGTGCTTTTGGCCCCTCAGAACCCTGGCGAATCTCATATAGGATATATGCATTTAAAAGAATTTAACTTTTAAAAGGTGAAAAAATTTTCAAAATCGGTTGGGTAGTTTTATTTTTGACACTTTTGGGACCGTCGGACACTGGCAGACCTCATAGAACATAACTTATATCCACCTAAAATAGTTTAGCTCTCTAACATTTTCAAAATCGGTGATCTTAAAAAGTTAGTCTATTTTTATTTTGAAAAATGAAACAGATATAATATCGTTATTGTAATGATAAAAACAATAAAGCATTTATTGTAAAAAAAATCAGTAAATTTCTTAATTTTTCTCAAAAGCTAGTTCACTTAGAACAATGTTTTAAAAGCTTGTCTTATGCAATTTTTTACGCTCTTTTCGATGGTGTAAAAAAAAATTAAAAAAATTTTTGAATTCTGGCCAAATTTTGCAAAAAACCATTAAAAATGGCGAAAAATGGCCAAAATTTTGGCTTCTAAAAATCGGACGTACGATATCTGGCTGACGAACTTATCCAAGCTATTGCGACGTTTGACCTTCTCACCAAATTTCGTAAAGATTGGATACTACTCAATATATCCGATAAAAGTATGCATATTAGTGATGAGCAAAATTAGTCTTGGTCTTGCAGTCTTGTCTTGGTCTTGCATTTTTTGCAAGACCAAGACCAAGTCCAAGACTATGTATACCAAGAGCAAGACCAAGACCAAGACTATAAGTATGGCTGCAAGACTAATACCAAGATTCAAGAGAGCAAAACCAAGACAAAAACAAGAAAAAAGCAAGACTCTTGCTAAACTATTTAAACAATTTGAAAGTATAATTAATACCGTAAAGAGAGAAAATTCTGATTTTAGAAGGAAAAAATTCGCTAATAAAAAAATGCAAGAAAGTGCAAAATTTTTAGCAATACCAAGATCAAGACTAAGACTGCAGTTTGCAAGACCAAGACTCAAACAGCTCTAGCAAGACCAAGACCAAGACTGTCAAGTCTTGGTCTTGGTCTTGCGTTTGCTCATCACTAATCCATATAGATTATAGAAGGTAAAGTTTGTCTAGAAATAAATGACTATTTGCAAAGGCGTCAGTAGTGACTATAAAGTATAAACTTTTAAATAAGTTAAATTATTATTTTGCTTGGAGCAAGTACAAACCATTGTCCAATCCAGTTGTGTTTAAAAGTACAGTAAACTTCCGATTATCATAAGTAAACATGAATGAATTATTATAATTATTACACTAGAATCTAATATAACATATTAACATAATAATTGCCATAGTTGTTAGATAAATAGTACAGATTTGAACATGAAATTATTCCAATTTCCAATAATTTCCAAGCGCAAATAATACATATTGTGTGAATAAAGTACTCGCGGATAAGCGGGAATGACTGTATTTCTTGTCTGTATAAGTAGCGTTTCCTTTAGTATTTACAATAAGTACTTGTATATAACCTATTGAAGACAATACTGTTGATTATTGCCCTACTTGAGGAGTCATTTCATTTAATTTTATGTAGTCAAAATTTTACTTGTTTCGAAAAATATTTTAAAATGAATAAAAATTATTGAATTTCAATTTATTACTGTGACGTTTTCATACAAAATATTGAAATTGATTTTTATTCAGTACCAAATATAATACTCCTATCAAAGAATTTTAGAGTTTCAAAGAGAAAATCTTGGAACCCTTATAATTCCGTCATGTTTCTATGTCTGTGTCATACATTGAACAAAATATACACGCAATATACCTAGTCTCTGTACACATCTATCTAAACTAGAGTATCCATATTTACACAAGGCTTGACTTTTGATTCGGGTGGAAAATTCCCAAAATGGAATATTCACTTATTGGAAAACTGGTGGTGAACTAGATATTCTATTTTAAGTGACAAAATATCAGTTTGTAATTTGTCTTTGTAAATATAATTATACAATGTATGTATTTAATAAACTTTTACTCTCTGATGATCAAGTTTCAGTTAAATATTTAATTAAAATAATACAAAATTGATAAAATTCCTGTTTTAACCAGAATTGACAATGAATTTATGTTTTTCATCATATTATTTTGTATAAATATCCTACATACTTTAATTTATTAAAATATGTAATACATATTTTTCGAAAAATTGTCAGTTTTAATAAAGTATCAATTTTTTTTGTAACTGATTCTAACAATATATTTCAAACAATAGTATAAGTGCGGGAAATTGTCGATTGCCCATGAAAGCGAAGTTGAGCGCACGAACGTAGTGAGTGCGCTCTTTCGCTTGAGTGGGCAATCGACAATCCCGCACGAGTTGCACATACTATTTTTTATTACGAATTTCACATACTTTTTTCTATTATTTTTATTATTTTTGACATTTTTATTACTTTTTAAAATAATATATTTTTGAGTGTTCGTCTTTTTTTCTGAATTAAATATTGTTAAATTACTTTGTTGGTGGTTTCTATAGAAATAATTATGAAATATTAATTTATTAAAAATGAAAAATCAAGAGGCGGCTTTGCGTGTTTTGTTGTCAATTTGCGTGTGGAAAGTTTACATTCCACACGCAAAAAAGTGTGTGAGAAGAGTACAGTGGGCAAACAGCTATTTTGCGTACAGAAATGTGTGGGCCAAGTTAGTACTTCTCCCGCATGAGTAATATAAAAATATTTTCCATTTAATAAATTACAAAATGAAAAATGATACTATTGATCTACAAATTGTCTTTATTGATCTGATACGTCTTCTTAGAGTTCCGAAGAAAAACCGGAAATTAATCCTTTATATCTAATTTCGTCACGTCTGTTTGTCGGTTCGTCCATCGGTCTGTCACACGGCACACCCTCATAATTCTTATATCTTTCGGCCTAGGGGGACCTGTCCAATGACGGTAGGGTATCTGGTATGGCAAAATAAGACTACATATTCTTAAAGTGCATTTATGAATTGAATTTTATAAATTTTCACGTAAATTAATTTGATTTTTCCATTTGTTAATAGTGTACCAAGTTATTCCATGACGTTTACCATTCAAATCTGACGTTTGTATAGTGTAGACCAGTGGTTCTCAAACTTTTCGCCTGCGACTCCCTTTACACTTAAGAATTTTAAAGGGCCCCCGAAAGATGTAGAAATGGGTAGGAAATGTGTAGAAAAAGGGGGTATGAACTCTAATCAATTGTTACTGCGACCCCCCAAATAATCTTCGCGACCCCCAGTTTGAGAATTACTGTTGTAGACTGTAATATTCACTAATTCATTTACGCATTTTTTCATATTTTTACCACATTTTGTGTTTTACAGACAGGTATATCTTTCCTTCAACAAAATTTCTTTTCTTCAGACTTGTGTCAACTCAAATAGTTTTAATAGTTATTATTTTTTCTTAATATCGCACTGATTGCTATAAATTGAACTTCATTTTTTAAACTTTACCCATTTGACAGATCCCAATAAATACTGTGTGAGTTTTTCGAGAGTTGCCATTTTTATTACAGTCAAACCGTTGATATAATCGAAAAATTGTTCAAATAAGAGTTGTAGATATCGACGGGGGCAACCGATTGCTATAGTCAGGAGCTTTATAGCTCTTATGGTTTTCGAGCTATGATACAAACTTATAGATTTTTAAATGAGACTATATATTAATTTTTCGATAAAACTGATCTAATGCATTAACTAACAACATAAATGAGAAAAAAAATTTTTTTACCTAAGTATAATTTTTGAATTTTTCTTTAATTTATAAGTTAGGCGGTAAAAATATGCATATGTACTTGAGGCTACTTCAACCGATAGTGTTTTTCTTGGTTAGATTTCCATTACATCCAAGAAAAGAACCTTTTCTAGTACCATTTCTATCAGAAAAATTTGGTTGTAATAGAAATGGCAACTCTCAAAAAACTCACATGGTATATGAAACTTTGCATATATACATGCTCAGGAATATTAGATATAAATTAATTTATAGCAAAAATTTTCGTAATTTTTTGTATGTTATAAACCATTTTTAGAACTATTAGCTGATACGTTGTTTCTCTTAGAACATCGCCAAATATTATAATTCTTGTTACAAATTTTTACTGACATAATTGACTTTAAAATCAATAATATCGATAAGTAAGTATTATTTGAAATGTCATTCTTAACGTGTTTTCCTCCTTTTTTGAATCTTATCACTTTAAATCATACGCACTCTTACTTACATTTAAAACTCGGTCGAATATTTACAAAACAACCTGTATTATCGATTTCTACTTACCAATTGTCGCAAAATGATATAAAAAAAAACTGGTTCAAATTGGTTTATTTATCGTTTTTCCGTCGCACATGAGCGCAAAATATTAAGTAAATAAAAGCTAAACAAGTTCGGTAAGTGCGAGTCTGACTCGAACACCGAGGGTTCCGTATAATATCTGTGTTATATTTATATTCTATATTATACAGTCTGTTTAAATGAATGACAGCTATAGGCAGAGTGCGAAGTATATGGTGGGGACAATGAAATCGATTGCAGCGTAAGTAGTGAAGAAAACAAGCATTTTAAAGAAAGCAAGCGAATTATATAATATACAATATAAATGATGCGACGCAAAATAAAAATTGTTAAGTTTATTTTAAAAACGATCGAAAAACCCACTTTATAACTGAGTTGAACATTGAAAAAGATTCCAGAATATTCTGTTCAAAAGCTAACAAAGATAATATAGAAGCTTGCGTTTCCATTTGAGAGTGTTCCATTTGAGAATAAGTACTGTACCGCTTTCGTATCTGACGAACACGAGTGCCATCTTTGATTTGGATACTTTTTTTGAATACATTGAGTTTCGTCTCCTTGTCTAATCTCCATACTTTGGACCCTCAGATATACAACTTCCGGCCCGTATCGTCAAAAATTGGTTTAGGGGGTAATTTCCCAAGCCAAAAAGATTGTGTAAACAAAATTTCAGCTCCATCGGAGATATATGGTTTTTGGGACTCCAGCCAAAATTTTTCCATTTTCTTCAAAAACTATAGACATTTGGAAATTCGTTTTATTTTTCCTGGAATATATATGGCATCTCCTATTTGTATGAATTTTTTCAAATTTTTCGATTCGGAAACTTCGGAGATAAGGGTGGGGTATCTTTTCGCATATTTTTGGCCATAACTCAAAAACGAACGCGACTTAAAATTAAAAAAAAAAATGGTTTTGAAATGTATAAACCAAGCCTTTTCAAATGATATTCAACTTGACTTTAGTATTCCACTTTTAAATTTCAACCCTCCATTTTTAACCCCTTTTCGAATAAAAATAAAAATGTCTCTAAAATTATTTCACGTGTAATTGGTGTAGACAGACAACTTCTATCAGTATAAGCACTAGCGATTACTGAAAAAAATAGTTGTGACATACGGACGGACGGACATTGAAGTCTCACCATAAGGTAGAGATGTCGATTCTCCAAAAAAAAAGATCGATTTTTGGATCGATTTAAATCGAAATCAAAAAAATCGATTCAAAAAAAAAAAAAAAAAAAAATCGTGTAAAAACGCCTTGTAAGGTATTATATTTGTAAAGGCGATGAGTGAGTTAACTTTTCAATTATAATTATAAAAAATAAGGCAATTAAATATGTAGGACAAATACCACGAATTGAACCAAGTTTATTCAAAAATTTCAAACAAATTGACAAAAAAATGTTTTCTAAATAAGTCGCTTTTGTGGGAAAGGGATCGTCGTGTGCACAGATAGGTGGTCGCTTCCTTCCTTTTGTAGTAATAGTCTGACTTATATAGAGCCATAGGAGGGGTTCGTTGATATAACGAGTAAAAAGTGGCAATTAACAATAGAGTTTTTGGTGTTTCATTTTAACACATGTTTCTTTGTAGAATTCTTAATTACTATTAAAATGAAGTTATTTTTGGAAAAAATCGGTTATCGATCTCTTACATTTAATAATAATCGATTCATGAATCGATTGAAATAAGAAAAATCGAAAAAAGAGTCGATTTTTTAAGCTTCGATTAATCGATTTTCGATTAATCGATTTAAAATCGACATCTCTACCATAAGGGTTCCGTTTTTTTTTTTTTTTTTTTTTTACGGAACTCTAAAAAGAGAAAATATCCAAAAGAGAAAGAAGCACCACAAACCACCATTAATTGAATACCGGCCCGTGACACTATGACAATTTACTGTGTTGTAACGATAAGTAATGCAGTAGAGCTTTTGAGTATTAAACACGATACAAAAAGTGTAAGACGTGGACTTCAAGTATCAAAACTTTACACACAGCGTTAAGCTCATCACACTTAACTCCCGTTTTGTTGTTTCATTTGAATAAAAGAGAAAAAGTCACGAATTTCATCTTTTTATTGTTTCATCATATAACTATACAAAAAAAATATTATCTATTGTTTAAGAAGGAACGTCAAGTACCTAATAAAAATAGAAATATAAGTAAAATAAGCTAAAGTAGTGTGCCATCTTGTTCTTTCTTATGTCTGAATGTTATTGACATTGAGGCAAAAAAAAAAAAATGGAAAAATATATAACATAGATAGTAATAATTGAAAGTTTTATTTATTAAAAATGTTCAGGGTAGTATCGATCCTGACATATAGAACAATGACTGACCGATATTGGTAAATGGTAGCGTTGAAAAGGGTCCAATTGTGTTTCGGGAATTTTCATACATTTTTTATTTTGTTCGCTATGTATATTTTTTCTTATTTGAAAAAAGAAAAAAAATTGGGTTTTAAATTTATGCTGGCACCGTTATAGAGAATAAAAATGAAACATGATCATTGTAATGGAGTATGTTATACCCTTTGAGAATATATTTTTTTTGTTTAAACAAAAATTAATTTTATCAAAATTACAAATGAAAAAAACTTCTAGTTTTTTTGGAAAATTAAAAAGTTTCGCTTCTGGTAACTCGGAAAAACATTGTCAATAAATTTGCTTGTAACAAGAAAAATGAAAGGGACAAAAAATTCTGAGCTAGTCATATTAAACTGTATTATAAAATCGGTGGCCAAACACGTATTTAGGGCTTGGAATACCGGTGTCTTTTTACATATAATACCGGTATTTATTTGGTATTAACATTTAAAATAGCGGTATTCCGGTATTTCGGTATTTTTTCGGTATTGAATAAAGGTGGTATGGAAAAAAGAAAAAACATTAATAAAATTAATTAACAATAGCAGTAATAACAAACTACATCATCTTTGGATTTTAAAAATTTAAATAGAAATATTAATATTGAAACTCAAACAGACGTAAAATATTAGATTTACTATATTAAATGTATACAAAATATAGGTAATATAAAATAAAAAAACCTTAAATAGATCAAAGTCGTAAAAGCTTTAAAAACAAAGCAATAAATAAAACACAAAAAAAAACATGAATTTTGTAAAATTTTCCCCAATATTTACAAAGAGCAGTAACAAAAATCCTTTCAAGGGATTAGAAAATTAAATTATAAAATTTAACAATAGTAGAATATTTTTACTTACACATAACCGTGTATTTTTCCTATAGAAAAATACTTAAAAATATGAATGAATATAAGATATTTGGTCATCTGCACATATGGAAAACATTAAGCAAAACTAAAGACAATGTAATAATTTTGTAAATTTTGTTCATAAACATATTGCGCATAAAGTGGAGTATGCTTTTTCCATTTGAACAATTGTAACTATTTTTAAACATTTTTTTTAAATAAAAAATTGGGTTTTATAATTTTTAGAAGTTTGGGATTACCATTTAATAGTTAATTTTTAAAATTACTTAAAACCCATACTCAGCTTTATGGACAGGTTATTTAGGAATAAAATAATGAAAAAATATTAAAAAAATATTCATTACTTTTTGAAATATGGCGTTCCTTGTAAACGCTTAAAAACTTGTGAAAAAGGGCCCCCTCCCCACACGAGGAAGAGTAATGGATGTTTCAAAAACAAAATTTTCTATTTGAAACCCCCCTTAATTAGAAAAAAAATTTCAACAAGCAAAATAATCATAAATAAAAGTGTTGCTTTTTTATTTGAACTCCCTCCTTAAAAATTTGAATTTAACACTGAAAAGATACACAGTACACAGGAAAAAATAACCATAACTCCGAAAATAATTTGAATTTCCGTAAATCCTTTTAGAGGCTTATTCTTAAAGGTCTGAACTTTGAAAATATGAAGAAAAGAAAAATCGATTCTTTCGAATTTCTAGACTAGAATACCGCCTTAAGTCTCGAGTTTGATATATCTGACATAATATCTTTCTTTTATAGTGGCAATTAAATTTTTGAATTAACTGTATAAGTACAATAATATTCTACTTTTAGATAGTATATTATGCACGTAGGTGGTAATACAATAGCTTAATCAGGAACAATTATAACGGTGGTGATTGCCTTCATTATCAATTTTATTTTTTATTAAAAATAAAATGAAAACTAATAATGTTAATATTTAATCTTATCTAGATTAGTTAAATACAATCAATCAATCACGTTTAATAATGTATTGTTTGCGATTTTTTCACAATTACTAATCAAGCAAATATTGATTATTAACATAAGTGCAATGTTCTTCAACCCGTTTAATCTAAAACTTGACAAGTTTTGTGGTTTTTACATATTGTGTAGCGTGGGTGGTTGTCTTTTAGTGGTACTTATCAAACTTTAATTATTAATCAATTTTTTAGAATTGAGAAATTCACTAATTACTCGGCAATTTTAACTTAATTGTAAATATTATAAAGCAATACAATTTTTTGATAGCCAAAAATGAAAAGTCAAAAACTACTAGGTATCGTTAAATTTTTTTTGTGGCAGTCAAAGACCTGCAAAAGCCTGTTCCTTAAACAAAACTATCGCATGAGTGCAAATTATTTTATTCTTTTTGATAAAAATTGGAATAAAATGGGTGAGACCTCTTTTTACAAACACGGGCACTCCCGTGGTAATAATTTTGGCCACTTATGCGCCACTTCAATCCGCTCTAATAAAACCTTCGGAAGTTTCATTCATTGATTTTCGTTTTATAACCAAATCAGTTGTATGACGTAGTACTCATATATTTTAATTTGATTTAAAAAGACTGCAATAAAATTTTATTGTAAACTACATTTTTCCAATAATTGTTGTCGTAATCAATTAATTGAGTTAACTGTGTGTATCCGGATTCCGTAGCTATTTTAAGATCATGTTTACATGTACAACTTTCACTATATAAACTTGATAATAAAATTAGATTTTATTTATTTATCTTTTTAACTACTTAAGAAGGTGTACCTACGTCTTCCAACACGTAAAATACTTTTGTAAATAATTCTGTTGAAAGATTTATTTTTTCAAATTTCATTTTAGAATGTTGATGGTCATAACCTGCTAGAGTGGCGTAGTGAACATAACTGGCGCCCCGGGCACGATCCTCTATCCCCCCCCCCCCCCTCGAACACATATAGTAATATATGATACGCTATTAGTACACATTTGCGCCTCTTTGTTAGTAGCGCCCGAAGTATGGTAAACCTCCTTGAAGATCGCTCACAACTTTCAAGGAATACTGCAATTGTGAGCAAAATTTGAATGGAAATGCACAAATTCGGAAATATGCATTTATCCCCATACTGCACAGTAAATTCAAGTAGCTCTTTAGCGCACCTGAATTGAGCACACCATTCACTCCTTCTCACTCATTCCCGATATCAGCAATGTAATGTGAACACAACAAGATTATATCAGAGCGAGACCGGAGTGGGAGCATACCGATATCGGCATTATAGTGCAGAGTAGAGATGTCGATTCTCCAAAAAAAAGATTGATTTTTGGATCGATTTAAATCGAAATCAAAAAAATCGATTAAAAAAAAATCGATTCTGTAAGATCGATCTAAAAAATCGAAATTTTGAAAACTTTAATAAAATTAGCTGATAATTTTTGTTTAAGGGACTTACTTGATAGTACATAGGTAATATCGGTAATATCGTGTAAAAACGTCTTACATTATATTTGTAAAGGCGATGAATGAGTTAACTTTTTAATTATAATTATAAAAATAAGGCAATTGAATATGTAGGACGAATACCACGAATTGAATGAACCAAGTTTATTCAAAAATTTCAAACAAATTGACAAAAAAATGTTTTCTAAATAAGTCGCTTTTGTGGGAAAGGGATCGTCGTTTGCACAGATAGGTGGTCTCTTCCTTCCTTTTGTATTAATAGTCTGACTTATATAGAGCCATAGGAGGGGTTCGTTGATATAATGAGTAAAAAATGACAACAATAGAGTTTTTGGTGTTTCATTTTAACACGTTTCTTTGTAGAATTACTATTAAAATGAAGTTATTTTTAGATAAAATCGGTCATCGATCTCTTACTTTTAATAATCGATTCATGGATCGATTCAAATGAAAAAAATCGAAAAAAGAATCGATTTCTTAAGCTTCGATTAATCGATTTTCGATCAATCGATTTAAAATCGACATCTCTAGTGCAGAGCAGGGCAGGAAAGCACGGGTGGTCGAGCGCACATTGAGACGCAGTTAACGCAGGCAGGGCAACGCAATTTCTGTGACTCTTGTTGTAGAACGAGATAGCACGAATTTAACAGCAGAACAGAGCAGAGCAGCACTATTTTTCTTCATTTCTTCAATTGTTTTCATTTCGACGAAAAAAAAAAAAAAAAAACAACTAAAACTCGAGAACGTGTTACAATGTCGCGCAGCATCACGCAGTTTCTGTGTCACATTCACGAGTGCCACATCGGTCTCGTGCGACGCAGTGCTGCTCTGCTCTGTTCTGCGTTTCAATTCGCGCTGTCCCGTTCTACAACACGAGTCACAGAAACTGCGTTGCCCTGCCTGCGTTAACTGCGTCTCAATGTGCGCCCGCTCTTGAGGAGTAGTCGAACAGAAGGTAACATTTATTTCCATCGTTGCTTTTTTCAGAAATCACTAAAATGTGATTAAAGAGTAAGCATTTATTTTTAAAAATATTCTGTTTATGCAGAAATGTAAATTGAAAAAATTTACCTTACGTCATTGTTTTGTCAATTTAAAAATTTTCATATTACAGGAGATAACTGAGTTTGAATATTGGAAATGTTATCTTTTATCAGTAAAACTTGAAAATGTCACTTTTTGATAATCATTGAATGGAAATGTTACCTTTTGTTACAGATAGTGGTAATGAATGATGATAAAACAGTCGTTCAAAGAAACTTTGATTAACTTTCTCTAGTGTTTTCAGCTATCAAATCTAATAATCTAAATCTAAATCTAATATTACATAAGAAAATGTCACTTTTTGTTAGAACTAAAATAATACTTTTATAAAAAAATGGATATGTTCCTTTTTGTTCGAAAACCGAGATTGGGACTCGTTTTTAGGGTAAAATTATTGCTATTTTAACACGCCAAATACGGTACTTGACTGTATTTAAAATTTGTGTCAAATGTTAAATAATTCTATGCATTATCATTAGATATGTCCAATTTTAATGATGAACCATAAAAAGATTTGATAACTATTTAGAAAATTTATTTTGAAAATCGCCATTTTTCAACAAATATTCAAATTAGTGAAAACGCGCTATTTCTTGAAAATGACGTAACATTTTGTAGCTAGATATGTCGATTTTGATAATTTTCATCGATGAGATAAAATGTGTTTTCTTTTGAATATTTCTATTAGCTTGTAGATATAAGTACGATTCTGCAAAAAGGAGCAAAAAGCCAAAAAGTGGAAATGTTACCTTCTGTTCGCCGCTTCCGCTTACGCCGATACAACTTGGCCCAATTGAACAGTACATTTTTATGAATATGACTTAAAATATTGTTTCAACATTTTCTACTGATAAAGGCGTCATTGTTCGATTAATTTATGTACATTCATTAAATATTACATTTATTTTATTATGAATAATAATTATTATTTAAAAATATCGCGTTCATTAATTTGATAAAGTACTTGTTCAAACTAGAAAGTCAAGTGACTAACATAATTTTTTTTTATTTTTCATTTTTCTAAATAAATATTTTTATTTTGAACTTCGAATAACCTCTTTGTGATAATCGCACAGTAATAAATTACCGTGATGCGTGGTGATAATAATTACAATACACGTCGTACATACATAATACATAATTATTATGAAGTAAAATTGTTTTATTATTAGATCTTTAAACCCACTTATTTTATAAATGAATCATTTTAAAAAAATGGAAACGTATATAATTCCATGTTTTTTTATTGCAAACAATACGTTGTTTATATTATCTAATAGTTACATACGGAACTATTAATAAATGTTAATGAAATTACTAATTTTGAATACTTATGAGTTGCAAAAAAATATTATCCAGTGGTGGCATCTAGGTACTTATCTAATGTGATCAAGTAGCCTATAGAGATTAGACAAGGGTCGTGTTCGATTTATGGTATAAAAAATGCTCGCGCATGTGCACTATTAAACCGCGCAAACACAAAATTCAAATTATTTGAGGTCTACTACCATATTTGAAAACTTGTAGACTATGGAGGGTAAATATCAGGAGGACTATCTTGGCCGGAAAACAATAGAAAAATAGTTCAAAAAGTATTCCGTTTTAAGTACTAAGTAACAGTTCAAAAACTCGCCAGAGTAGCAAAAGAGTATGAAATGAACTTTGTAGTTGTCGACGGAGTGCAGTGTGTTGTTAAATAACATACAAAAAACTCGCTGTGAAACACGTTGAAAGTGATTCATAATTACATGAAATTTTAATGTCTGTTAGTGATTTTTTTTTGTGTTGTTTTACAACAATTTTTAAAATAATAAAACAATTATATGTAACAATTATAATAAAAAAACAATAATTACATAACAACGCGGATGTTTTTCTTTCCTTGTTTACTTCTCCAAATTTACCCCTTTGCTACAGTAGCGCCGCCACTATTTAAGCCTTTCTATGGACATTTTTTGATACAGAGATGGTGCTCCTGATAATATCTACCCTCCATCTTGTAGACGTTACATATTTAAATTTTTGCTAATATGTTCGCGCGGTTTAGTAATGCACATGCGCAAATGTACTGGATTTTTTATACCACAAATCGAACACGAGGAAGGATACGAAACTCAACTTCAAAAAAGTGTCTAAATCAAAGATGGCACTCGTGTTTAGGGCTTGGAATACCGGTGTCTTTTTATAATACCGGTATTTATTCGGTATTAAAATTCAAAATACCGGAATTCCGGTATTTCGGTATTTTTTCGGTATTGAATGAAAATGGTAGAGAAAAAAGGAAAATATTAAAAAACACTCTTAATGAAAATGGTTTTTATATAAGTAGGCAATATGTTTTACTGAAAATGATTGATAACAGTAATAATAACAAACTACATCATTTTTAGATTTTAAAAATCTAACTAAAACTAAATACAAAATATAAAACAGTAAAACAAAATAAACGGAATAACGACAAAAAATAATAAAATATAAATTTCCTTCGATTCGACTGCACATTTAATTTAAAGAGATATACACACGAACTGCAAGGGCGAAAAATCACAGCTTAAATAGTCCAAAGACGTGGTGGCAGTTCTAAAATAATTTTAAAAAAATACATGGACATCAATTTTTAAATTTCACCCTTTTATTTACACAGAGCAAGGAATTTTTTAAATACCATTAGAACTAACAATAGTATTCAACTATAGTAAAATATTTTACCCAAACATAGGAAATTTGAAATTTTTTAAGCTGTCACACGTTAATTTAGAAGTTGATTTAAAAAAGAAAAAAAAATTCTGGAGGCACCAACGTCGCGTAGGTAACATAACCTCTTTAACCATTTTCTTTTTGCTGTCAGTGACAAAAGGAACTCAGTAAAGTCAATATTAAAAAAAAAACGACTTAGGCCGGCCGCATACATTCCGGTTGTGACCGGGCCGGGCGCCCGGGCCAGACAACCGGTCGTATTAGCGCACACATTCCGGTTAATCCAATTCTTAAAAAAATATATCAGTTTTATTTGATAGTTCGGTATTGTTGTATCGACTGCATTATTGTCGATTTCATGAAATAAAATGGACGACGACGTATTAATGTTTCTGACATATTTTATTCTTTTATTTGGTGTATTTCCTCTATTTCTGATTGCCCGGTCCGGGCGTCGCCGGTTGCATTCTGGCCGGCCGTTCTGACCGGTAAGAATAAGAAAAGTGTGCGGCAGTAAATGGAGTTACTATGTTATTTGCACCTCCAGGTACTCGGACCGGGCGCCCGGCCCGGTCAAAACCGGAATGTATGCGGCCGGTCTTAACCCTAGCAATTTGCAAAATATAAATCAGTATGAATTAGTAAAACAAATTTAAAATTTATAAACTATGTTGGTAAAACTGAACATGGCTTATACGTATACAATATTTCGAAAAAGTTGTCACAGATGGCGACACTTAAGTATGGCGACGAGTTAACTCATCTTAATAATTTAAGGCGTTAAAGCATTATATCTAGTTGGTTTATCAAAAATCAGACTTCTCTTTGAGAATCTTTTTTGTGAAAACGAAAAAATCAAACGAAATGAGATTTTAACGATTTTAACTTGTAGAATAAACGTATATGGGTGAAATTCGAAATTTTGATCAGTGTTTAGAACAAAAGCAAATTTTTGCGTTATTATTTATATTAGATTTAAGAGCGAAGTTTTTTTTAAAGATTATTAAGAAATTGTGTTTTCTTGTAAAATGGTTGCATTTTTTAAAAAATTTTCGTTTTTTTACTGAAAAATTGGATTTAGTTCCTAGAAATCATAAAAATCGTGTGTATTTGCTGTTCAAATTTCAAGTTCGTCGGATGAAAAATGCTCGAGTTTTGGTCTCGCTAGGTTTTAAAAAAGGTAGTTTCGAGATAATCACGTTTGGGCTATCATTTAACGATTTTTTTTCATTCAAAAATTTTTTTGTATACCGTGAATATATGTATAAAAACATTAAGGTATATGAGTAATGCTTTTTTCACCTTTTAAAGTCAAAGTAGCTACTTCTATATTTTCTTAACAGTTACATTATCTTCAAATTCGGGATTATCTGTAATAAAACTAAAATTTCTACGGTATAGTCTTCTTTTTTTGTATCGTATCATATTTCTACTATTGCTCAAAAAAAAAAAAAAATTAATTCAGTCTTATTTCTCAGATAATATGAAAAAAAGTAAAAACCCGAAATATTTTTTATTTATATTTGTGGACATGTGATCTGTCCAGTTTTTTTCCAAATAAAAATAATTTTATGTCACAATTCTTATGAAATTGTAGTGATAAATAAATATGTATTTTATTCGTATGTAATCATTCGATTTTTCTAGTATAAACTAGTATTTTTTTCAAAATAATATTAAAAATCTCTTATCTCCAAGGGTATAAATTGGTTCAAGCAACGACATGAGAAATCTGACGAAAGTAATAGTGAAAAAAAATACAATACTCAGAAACTAGCTTATATATATATATAGCTTATATATATATATATATATATATATATATATATATATATATATATATATATATATATATATATATATATATATATATATATATATATATATATATATATATATATATATATATATATATATATATATATATATATATATATATATATATATATATATATATATATATATATATATATATATATATATATAATTTTATTTTGAAAATCGTTGTTTTTCAGCAACGACTCAAATGAATGAGAAAGCGCGATTACTTTAAAACGACGTCACAATTTGTAACCAGATATGTCGATTTTAATATGCGACGCGATATTATATTTTCAATATTTTCATTAGCTTTATACCAAGTACTCGTTTTTCATTTGATATATTATGAAAACAATCAAAATTTTGAGGTTACAAAAATGGACCGTTTTCTCGAATATGTAGCAATCTGTCACCAGGGCGGCGACACTGGTATTTGGGAATACATGTCTATAATCGGGATATTAATTTAACCAACCAAAAAGCACCTTCTGTTAATTCCACTTTAGCAACGAAATTTTCCAATTCGGTTACCTAGGAATATTGTTTATTTTTTAGAAATTAATATCCCAACTATAGAGATGTAGTTCCGAATAACCCGTGTCGCCGCCCTGGTGTCAAACAATTTTCTCATGCGGTTACATAGCAATTTTTAAATTAAAATTTCAATCATAGAGATGTAGATATTTTGAGAAAATGGTTGATTCATATTGACGTTTATTTGTTTACAAATTGTGACGTCAGTACGTGCATCGATACAATCACAGCCTCCTACATTTTGAGGTAATAAAAATGTAGGTGGCTGTAGGGGCTGTAGTACAATGAACTGTTTTTTGCGCTAATGTTCCCATTTAAAATTGAATAGTTATTTCAGTCAAATACTTTTTGCTCAGCTGTTTCTTCCAAACGCCAGCAAACTTTGCAATACCTATTTTTCTTTGTTAGCAAGTGTTTGAACAATTCAGTTTTTGTTCAATTTGTCTTACTATGCCACTGTTTTTTAATTACAATTTTTTCCTTATAGTTATTTTATGTTAATTTAATACAATAACTAATTTGTTTATACATATTTTTTTTTATTAATAAATTAATTTAAAAAAAAATTCGTTAAAAACGTGTATGCATTTACTGATATTTAAATTCGTCACATGTTTCGCTATAAACATAAATGATATATGTGAAATGTGGAGAATTTTATCAAAGAACAAAAGTTTAATGATTGACCTCGACTTCAACAAATTTGTTGTTGTTTAAATATTTTAATTCTATTTGATTTGAATTATTCAAATAGAGTTAGAGTTTAATAATAGAATCTTAATGTTAAATAATTAATCAACTTTTCTAATTAACTAGTCAACTTTCCATTTTTACTTTTGTACAATTATAATAAATAATTTATTTTTATTTTTTTTTTTTACGTTATATAATATGTATAATTATATTATTCAAGGGAAAAATGTCGGAAAAATAATTATTGTCAGATTTTTTCGTTTGATTGATTATATGTGTGGCCAAACATGAGATGGGGTAAGTTTTTGAAAATATGTTATTGTACTTGAGTAGTCGCTGACTTTTGGTATTGTCCATTTGCGGGAAAGGGAGTCTATCTACCTATATAATATTATAATTCGTTGGGTATAAATTAATTTGTAGTTTGGAAATAAAACGAAGCTGTTGAAAAACTTTCTTTTATTTTAAGACTTCAGCTGCTCAGATGCGTACGAAAATTTTATAAATATATGAAAGTAGCGACTACTAGATACAGGAGTGTCAAAAAATGTATAAATTGATCCATTTTTTTTTTAGCGAATTTCGGAAATTCGAAATTCAGCTATTACGGCAGGTGTCATGACGCGACCTAAGCTCGGGACCATAACAGAAATATGTTTTGAGGTCCCTAGAATACGAAAATGATATTCACTAATATATATATATATATATATATATATATATATATATATATATATATATTGCTGATCTGATTAAGAGAAAGGAAAATGCGTATGTATTGGTTACACGGATATAAAGAAAACGTAAATTTCTTTTAACGTAAACAACTCATTATACATATATATATATATATATATATATATATATATATATATATATATATATATATATATATATATATATATATATATATATATATATATATAAGCTATTTGTTTCCAACAAATTCCGTTCTAAATTATCGTAAAATTTTATCGAAATTCACTAAAAGGTATAAGAGTTATTAAAATTACACCCTATATATATATATATATATATATATATATATATATATATATATATATATATATATATATATATATAGGGTGTAATTTTAATAACTCTTATACCTTTTAGTGAATTTCGATAAAATTTTACGATAATTTAGAACGGAATTTGTTGGAAACAAATAGCTTAAAACATAGCTATGTTGTTTCAAACAAATTCCGTTCTAAATCAACGTAAAATTTTATCGAAATTCACCAAAAAGTATAAGTTATTAAAATTCTACCCTGTATACATATATAATGATGTGTTTACTTAAAAAATTCCTTTTTTTTTTTTTTTATATCTGTGTGACCAATACATACGCATTTTTCTTTCTCTCAATCAGAGCACTAGTATATATATATATATATATATATATATATATATATATATATATATATATACAGAGCACTAATATATATATATATATATATATATATATATATATATATGTGTGTGTGTGTGTGTGTGTGTGTGTGTGTGTGTCGCCACGATAACTTTTGAACGAAACGTTTAATGCTTATGAAATTTTGTGTGCGAACTAAAATCCGGATTGGCTCGGCTAAGTGCGTCGAATGCCCAGAAGTAGGTTTTCTGACCATTTTTTATCATTCGATCCTATCATAAGACAGTTCGATTTTTACATCGTTGAAATGAAGAAAAATTATGAAGAAATTGATCTTATAATTTTCTTTCTATGTTAAGTATTTTTCGAGAAAATTGTAATTTTTCACATTTGTACCTCTTTGCTCTCTCTGTCAGTGTAATAAGTAATTTATATTTCTGTCTCACTTCATTATAAAATATAGAAAAATCGCTTTTTTTTTAAAGATTTTTTAAAGAAACAAGTGATATCTATTTACATATGTGTATGTATTAATTGTATTATAATAAACAAAGTTCTGTCTCTCTGTTAATTGCATTATAATTAACGTAGCTCTGTCTCAAGTTGAAAAATTAAAATTAAGCAGATTTTTTAAGCTTATGTTATGAAGATTTTTTTTTATTGAATTTTAAATAAACAAGAAATTGAAATTTATGTTATCAAATCATATAATACTATTAAATATAAAACAAAATAACATAATATGTTTGTACGCACGGAAAAAAATTTTAAATGGATCGATTTTGAAAGTTTTTTCACTAATAATTATTAATGTTAGAAAGTTAAACAATTTTAAATGGATTTAAGGTATGTTATGTGAGATCTGTCAAGGTTTTGGGGACCTAAAAATGCCAAAAATTAATTACCCAATCAATTTTGAAAATTTTTTCACCGTTAGTAAGTTAAAATATTTGAATTAATTAAGTAATTAAAGGATGTCCGCAAGAACCTTACGGACTGCCATAAGTTATATGAGATCCCTAGGACCCTTTTCTTACTGTTAGAGAGATAAACTTTTTATTTAGGACCCAAAAGTGTCAAAAATAAATTAACCGACCGATTTTGAATAACTAGCGACCGATATAGCTATATTTTGAGGTAACTAGCTAGTGACAGTATAACGTTCAGATTTTGGGATAAATATGGCGTTGAAATTAATTTTTAGAGGCATTATCTATTTGTATACCGATATTTATTAAGGCCGGCTACATTTATTATGATATTTTGCGTGATTATTCATTGAGAAAACTTGTCAGTCATTTTTTTTTATTAAAGTATGCAGTTAAATAAAATAGTTTTACAACAAAAATATGACCTAATAAGGTATATTGATTTATTATAATTTTATTAATAACTGATACATATTGACAATTATTCTTCATTACATATAGTGTATGTCGTTCTAATTTGATATTACATCAAGTACGTTGTCTAGAAAATTCCTGTGTCTTGGGCTATTTATTTCTTATATGTAAAAATAAAAATAAAAAGTAACATCTGAATCTAAACATCTTACTACAATAGTATATAATATACATAATGAAAACAATATATTATGATATAGTTGAATCTTGCCAATTTTTTCACTGAATGAAACATCTATTGAAAATATTAAATACAATAGACTCTAGTGGTCTTACATACTTATTTTTAGTACAAAAGAAAATAACGGCTTCGAAAAGTAATTCGCTTAGAATTTCATCATCCTATCATTTTATTTGTAGTTTTTAAAACATTGAAAAATTCTCGTAAACTTGATGACGTCACCACGTTAATTTTTTTTTTTCAAATCAAGCTTTATAAAAATGATTTGAATTAGGGTAATTTGGTTGTGAAATTTTCAGTTTTGCTATCAAAATGTCATAATTCTTTTTATAAATATGAGAGAAATCGTGTTAATAGGGGTCCTACGTCACTAGTTTTGGTAAAAATTAACAGAAGGACTTCGAAAACCTATAATTCGATTCCAATTTTATTATTCTATCATTTTATTTACGATTTTTAAGGTGTTGAAAAATTTTGGTAACCTTGATGACGTCACTAATAAGTTAAAAATTTTTTTCTCAAATCAAATTTTGTAATAATTGGGGATCTGAATAAGAGTGATTGATTGAATTGGGGTAATTTGGGTGTGAAATTTTCATTTTTGCTATCAAAATGCCACAATTCCTTTTATAAATGTGTCCAATCCTACAGAAGTGTTTTTTCTAGGGGTCATTTTTTGTGAAAATAGAAAGAACGACTTCGACAACCTATAATTCGTTTCCAATTTTTACTTTATTTACGGTTTCGCCGATTCACTAAGCCGTTAAAAAGTTATTAAAAAAAAAAAAAGAAAAAACTAATTTTACACGTACTCTTATGGAAATTCGAAAACAGAACAGATTAAATAACTTTTTAACGGCTTAGTGAATCGATTTGAAATTTTCACAGGGGCCTTAGTATTTAACAAGGAACATTCTACTAAATTTTCAATCGTTTCGTAGCATTTTGAAATTCCTCCGAAAAATCCTCAGAATGTACTCAGCTCTTGTAGTCAGCTGAGAGCTATAGTTTGATGTATTGTACAATCAGTTGTAGTGATAGCTATTATTTAACAAAGATAACTATTTATTTACCTCATAGTTTGTTTATAGAACGCAATTATTCACGAATTTCTAATTTCATGTACTTTTATCTCCGATTGTACCTCCCAAACATCCTTAATACGCGTATTATCCGGCTAATTCGCGTATTTTCTATTTCATGTGTATTGGCCGTAACATATATACATGATCTACCACTGTTTTTCTTTTCTTAATGGGCTTATTATGTCTACAGGTGTTGTTTAACGTGATTTTTTCTAGATAGCTTTTCTAACGTTAAAATATGTTAAAAAAAATTTAATACAGTCGCTTATTGTAATCATATCGGGAAATCTAATTTTGGTTAAAATAAACAGCGACCATATTTAAAATTATTTTTTTTTTGTATTTTATTGTAATTTGCCTTTATTTCAAAAGTTTTGAGGCCTGTTCACACTGAAACGGTTAACAGATGCATACATACACACATTTTTAACCCATATTCAAAATTTTAAAACCAATTTACATTTAATTTTTTGTTTTAAGGTACTTGAAAGATCCTGGGAAGTTGTTGATGGCGTTAACGTGTCCCTTAGATTATGGGATACATTTGGGGATCATGAAAAAGATCGTCGATTCGCCTATGGACGATCGGACGTCGTACTCCTGTGTTTCTCAATCAATAATCCGGTTTCATTACGTAACTGTAAGTTGATGTGGTACCCGGAAATACGACGATTTTGCCCACAGACGCCGGTTTTATTAGTTGGCTGTAAAAATGACTTAAGATATATGTATCGCGACGAAACATACTTAAGTTATTTTAGAGATCGGAGTCCATTTGTTAGGTAAAATGAAAAATTTAAATACACTCGCCGTGTTCGCTGCTGAGTTTTTCTGCTCAGAGTGAGATGTTAGTGCATGCGCAAGAACATTTTTATGAAGTACGATTCCATAAAAAAAGGTCTTGCGCATGTGCCAACAGCTCACTTTGAGAAAAAAACTCAGTTAACGAACACGCCGACTATTGCTTTGATTTAAGGAAAGATTCATATTAAAAGTTTTTATGTATCTAATTGACTTACATGTTTATGTACTCATATCAAAAAAGAAAAGATTTTAAGAAAAATTATATTAATTCATTAATTTTGCCACAAGTAATATTTCGTTGCTTAATTTTGTTAACATAATTAATAAATTAATTGTTATTAAAAATAAAAATAAAAAAAATTGAATAATCACTTGTACTGGGATTCGATCCTCGTACCCCACTATCCGCTCTCCGACGCTCTACCGTTGAGCTGTGGCTATTTTGTTGAAAGGATCTAAATAACTTGATTATATTTTACCCGTATTCTTGTCCAAATTTAAATAAGAGTATCTCCTGTGTTTTTGAGAAGTGAACCTTAATATTGTAAATTTTTAATATTGATATTCTGCTTTACCAGCAGACGAAATTTGATTGAAATCGGTGACGCTCACACCTGAGCCTCTCCTTGTAAGTATATTATTTTATATATATATATATATATATATATATATATATATATATATATATATATATATATATATATATATATATATATATATATATATATATATATATATATATATATGTATAATGGTTTGTTTACTCTAAAAACATTTTGTAATTTTTTTTATATCTCTGAGCAGTACATACGCAATCGCCTTTCCTTAAATCAAAGCAATAGTGTTGAAATTTTTTTAAAATTTGTAATAATAATGACACGTTTGTAAATGATTAGAGCAACACGGAAAAGTGATTTAGTGATGCCGGACGAAGCGAGGAGTGTCGCCAGGGAATTGGGCGTTTATTACTACGAAACATCGGTATTTACTTATTACGGTGTCAATGAAGTTTTTGAAAATGCAATTCGGGCAGCTTTAATTGCGCGACGGCAGCAACGATTTTGGATGACCAATTTAAAACGAGTACAACGTCCCTTATTACAGGTCCGTATTATCTAAATTTGAATTTGAATTATCTAAAAAAAAAAATATGTATATAAACACATTTTAGGCACCATTTCTACCACCAAAACCTATTGCCCCGGAAGTTTTAATATCGCCGAGCATGTATCAGGAGAATATGACGTCGTTGTGGTTAAATCAGATGCATACGGATCTGGTGCTGGTAGCCGGCTCTGTAGGTTTCCCAGTGCATCGTTTTATTTTAGCTGCAAGTTCCACTGCCTTTCATCGACTTTTAACTATGGAGTTGACATCAGAAATGGGTGCCAGAAGTAGCAGTGAATCGAGTATGGTAAGTAAATTTGAATTGTTCTTTTGAATCAATTTCTTTTATTTATTTATTTATTTTTTATTCTGCAATTATCAACATCTGTATCATTTAGTGCCGCTTTTAGTTTATCACCAAATTTTAATATGAGATATGCTTTTCAAAATTTATTGTTAAAAAATAGTACACAAAATCTTCACTTGTCCAATTTTTAGGATTTCGTAGTTGGAACTACGATATCCTTATGAATTAATCATTTCTGTCATTGTATTAAAATAACGGTCTACCTGCACTTGTTCACTTTCTAATAGTATCGGATTTTATGCAATTTAAGAGACAGTGTCGCATTTTAAAAACTATTTTATAAAGTTTTTTTTAGTGTTCCGTATCAAAAACGGAACACTATATAATTTTGCAAAGTCTGCCAATGAAAATTCCACCAATCACAGAAAACTTCAAGGCTGCCTACATTTTTAACTCATACGGAAAGAAAAAATTTTAGATAATTATATTACATATTAACAAATTAAACTAATTTTAATATTAAATAAAATAATTAATATTGGAAAGGTTTACTTTGTGAAAATCCATGTTAAAAAACATGGGATCGTTGCTTTGTCACTTTTCACAACAAAAATCGTATAAACACGAGTCGACTTTCGGCCATTACGCCATCCTCAGGTGAAAAACACAACTAAAAACTGTTCTTTTAGGCGAAGCTATTTATATTATAAAAATGAAGTGAATAATGTATTAGTGGGGGATGTTAGAGATAGAGGCAGATATAAGTATATCAAAACAAATGTAAGGGAAATCCCAAGTTAACAAATTTTTCGATAAAAGTAAAATTTTTTTATTAAATAAAAATATGAAAATTTTATCCTGAGAATTGTGAAAAACTCTAGCTATTGAACTACAAAATCCTTACTTTTGGTAAGACCGTCGATTTTTTGTTTTTTTTTTTTTTGTAAACCAAATTTTATTATGGTGTACCTTCATGCAAGACCATATTGCAAGAAAATATTAAATTTTACTGTGCTACAGAAAATTAAAAAATTGTAGTAATGTTTACCCCATTTGCGCATCAAGTTTTACTGTGGTCTAGTGATTCGAGCTGGGGTGCAAATTAGTTGATTGATCAACTAAAGTTATTTTTTTTGGGCAAAATTAATATCGGACATATTGAAACCCTGTTGAGACTAATAATTTATTGCTAAAAAGTAACCAAATTAGTCAGTTTTAAATTATCAGTGACAATTTTAAAAACTATTTTTTTCCAAAAGAAAGTAATGTTGCTTCTTTACAGGGGACTAATGAAGCCACACATAGATAACCTCCTACAATTTTTCAGTACAAAGACCCTAGAAAAATCATATTTTTATCGTTGTAAAATATGTTTAAATTTCAATACGTTTATTTTTAGATTTTATATCAGTTTATTAATACAAATTCCTTTGAACAATTACAGTAAAACTGAAATATAAAAAGTTCAGTAACCTTCAAGTTAGTCTTCTTGACGCTTTAACAAGATACGATTATTTTGAAGCATATCTCATAAATTAATGATTTTAGAACATTTCTATAGTTGAAATAGTTGCAACGTGTCATTTTATTATATTTTATTTATCATTTACATATCATTGTAATTATATTGTCTTTTTTGAAAACAGAAAAGCCGTTTCATGATTATCTCAATTTTTATAGTAGCAGATAAAACATATCATATTCATTCACAATAGCTGGAATGATCGTTTTCAAATAAATCCATCTTTTTATTTTTAAAATTTTTAAAATCATTGTTTATTTTTTTGAAAAAGAATTGTTCATATCAACATTACAGTGAAATCTATCAATTTGTTTTCGAAATTAAAATTAATTTTTTATATAAAAAAACAAAAACAATATTCTAACAATAAAATGATCCTAAGTTTGCGTAGTGTTTGAGATTTTGAAATTTTATTTAACCCTAGAATCATACGTTGGTCTACGAGAAACGTTAATCATACATCGACGTCGTTTTGACGGATGGACTTTTTACGGAGAGTTTTAGAGTTTATTTGCAAAAAACATTTTTTTTACATAACAATACTACAAAAGCGAATAAAATATTAAAAAAAAATTGGATTTGGAAAAATTTCTTATGTAAATATTTATTAATTTTTTTAATCTTTTTACCAAAGCATATTTGCATTATAAAAATTAAAAAATAGATAAATACATCAATTGTATCATAAAACATGTGTTTCAAATAATTAATTTATGAACTATTATGAGTCAGTGGACATGTGTGACTTTACAGAATGTGAAATTTCTCAGTCATAAATATTCCTATAGATATGTAGTTATTTCCCCATTAGGCACATTTGTAAATTTTCTAAAATTTGTTAGTAATTTTTCGAATAAGATCTCAAAAAATAATAAAAATTAAAATATTTTCCACAAAATAAATTAATCTTTTATTAAGTCACTTGAAACGCATTCTTTAGTTTTTGATTCAATATATTAAAACTTCAGTATTATGTCGTCTCTATAAGTCAAACAGCTGTAACCATTTTTCACATTATCATAATCATTGAGTAAATTAATTATAACATGCATATCTTTAATAAATTTTAGAAAAATTAGGAAAGCTTTTATATGTGAAGTACAAAATCTTTAAAAAAAAACATCGCGTAATCATACATCGACGTCCTTTTGACGGACACTATTTCAATACAAACAAAACGACAATGACTATAAACAAAATAAATACGTCTTATGTGTTATAACAACAAATAAATTAGATAACAGAAATCTCACAGCAAGCAGGTACCGACAAGTTGTAGTATTGGAGCAGGTAGAGAAGTTCGTTCGTCGTTTTGACGTGTACGTATGATTCTAGGGTTAACAGTTTGTAGGCGAAAAACCCATTTAGGAAGAGTTTAGGATTTCACAATTACTAATGAAATTTGGTTGTAAATTGTGACATGTTTCGGCCAGTGTAATCACTATAAAAAAAAAAAAAAAAACCGAAACAAACAGCATATTCTTTTTTTATACGGTGGAGAGGGATTAGTATAAAAAAGTTTCATAGAAAATACATAACTCAAAACGGCCAAAACCTCACGGTTTCCGTAGAAATTGCTTTTCTAAATAAGATAAAGCATTAATTTACACATGAGAACATTTTATTTCATTTTTTATAATATTATAAAAATTGCGATAAATACGTCTGTAAAAAAATTATGCAGTGTACTGATTCAGTGATTCCCAAGTGGTCTATATTGCCTCTCAGCGGTCGATGGTGACCTGTGAGGGGTCCACATCGGCGGAGGTTCCGTGAGATGTAAATGGGGGTCTACAATAGTAGAGTAGATCTACAGCGAGGTAGGTTTGTTTGCTTGTCGTGAAACGAGAAGTTGGTGACTATTTTTTTTTTCGCTCGCCACCTGCATTTTTCCTGAAGAAAAAAGAAGTTATATTTCCGGAAGTTGTTGCTGAATTTGTACAGGAGTCTATCCAAAACCGAAAACCATGCCTCGGGGTTTACTAGACAAAAAAGTTTGGGAATTACTGTACTGATTAAATACTTAAAAACAATCAATAATTAATTTTATCGGAAATTGGGTTTTTGAATAAAAAATAAATATAATTTTTTTTATTTTATTTCAATTCTACATCATAAATAATATTAATAATCGATACGAAAAATTTTTTAAAAATTATATATAATAAATTAATAAATAATAAATTAATTAAAACTTGAAAAACTTTAAAAAATATAATTTGTTTAAAAACAGCACTACAAAAGATAGTGATGTCTGTGACGTCATAAAGGTAATATGTCAAAAGTGTCAAAATTATTAAAATTTAGTAGGAAAAATTATTGATGGTTGTTTCATTGATTTCGACGTTCAAAATCTTGAGGAACATTTTTTTCGGATTTATTTTTGTATTGCTATCCCAAAGGTACAAAACAAGCTCGATATTTCGACAGTGAAGTTTATAGCAAGAAATAATTTGGATAGAAACAAGAATTTCAAAGCAACAATAATTTCATAGTAACAATAATTTCATAGCAACAATAATAGTAGGAGAGCTGCTGGCCGATTTGCAATATTATAGTCATTTCAACACGCGTTAAATTGAGAGGATAGGATCTTGGATACTACTTACTCTATATAAAAATTCAGTTCTGACAAACCTGTTCGGCCGGGTTGAGTCGAATAGGCTTGCCAGAACTGAATTTCTGCGTAGAGTAAGTATCCAAGATTCTATCTTCTTAATTTAACGCGTGTTGAAATGACCATCGCAAATCGGCCAGTAGCTCTTGGTTTATAATCTATTTGAAAATAAAAAGGTACTAATGTAGCTATGTTCAGGCCATATAACCTTTATTACGTCACATAAGCGCTCGTGAACTATCGGCCCGTTATCGGTTCTAAGTTTGAAAATTAATTTTTAATTTAATATAACTTCTTAATTATTACGTTTAAAAAACAATAGAGTTTTCTTATAAAACTTATATATGATCTTTCCATTTATGACAAAAAAAATTTTTCTTCAAAAACCTAAATTAATGTGTAAATTTTTTTTATTTGCTTTTCTCTTACCTTCTCTAAAAAAGTCGCACAAAAAAGACAGTTTACATAAAAAAGGTTATGCTGTATTTGTTTTGTAAAAACTTTATTTTAACGAGTGAATTTAAGCGCTCATATTTACCAAAAAAAAAAAAAAAAATTAATAAAAATAAAAGTACTTTACAATAAGGGGTAAGTACCTTACAATTAGGTAATAAAAGGGAAGTTTTCTCGGTAATTAACCATACCCTACTTATTCTAAAGATAATCACCAGTAATTTATAGATTTATTTCGTGCAAAATGTACATAGATTATAACATTTTATAGATATACGGGAAGATTAGTAAAACAATATTGATTTTATATTACATATATGCGAATTTTTTTAAAAAAAGTTAATGGTATATATTTCAACTAAAACAAAGTTTTTTAAGGAGAATTCTGAGGTAAGGGAATAACAGGTATTATATATTGCTCAAATATAAATATTAGATGAAGTTGTGAACAGAATTAGACTCTTTTTAATGTTTCGTACCAAAAGACGATTCACTGTTTAGTTTCTGAGATAACGTAAAAAAAAAAAACTATACAAAAATGTTATTTTATCATTATTTTGTCCACAGCTCCCCAATATAGGTATGTTATCCGCAGGTATCGGATTTCTTTCGGATCAGACAGTTTCGTCTTTAGCATATGCAGGTATACATATTGCACTCAATGTGACTAAAAGTTCAAAATATTTTCATAAAAACAACGTACACAAGTTACATACACACACATACATATGTGTATCAAAATATTATTTATACGTATTTTATGTAAACATCCTTTTTCTTTTATTTATTACCTGCACAATTGAAAAGTGCCACTGTAATTTTAATTGACTATCAAAAGTATTTCTGTTTATGTTATGTATGTGATTTATGTGATATGTCATTTAAATTAAATAAATTCATCTTTTTTTATTGTTTTCAATTTTGAGAGATAAAAGTATAGTTGCTTGTTAAAAATTTGTTTTTCAATAATAAAAAATCTTAGTAAATACGTACGTCTTGGCTATTATAGTGGACCGTCTAAATATTCAACAACTTTTCAATATATTTTACAAAAATTTTTTTGAATTTTCTTACTTTCGTCAAATAAAAAATGCTGTTAGTATTCTAAATGGTGAAAAATGTAATTTTTGACCAATTATATTCATTCAAATGTGCGTAATTTAATGTAATTTAAGTTGTAAAATTTTATTGAAATAAGTACGGTCCTGACCTGTCCGAAGAAACCCGGTACCTAGTTATACGTGTATAAGTATTAGATAGGGTATTACGATGTTTAGATTTCACTGTAAAAAAAAATCATTTAGCAATCATTTCTGTTTGTAAATTTTGCTGATGAATTGGCCTGAAATAGTTAAAATTGTCATACGCATGGATTACCCATATTCAAATTCATCCATCGCACAATTCGATAGCTATTTTTAGAAATGCACGTTGTACGATCATGTTTCAACTACTCCGGAAAAAATAACAAAATTTTCTATAGGTAAGCACATTTGGTGAGGCTACCGTTGGCGAATTTAATGATGATACGGAATTTTTGATAAGAGCGGAACAAAATAAAACACAAAATTCAAAGTAAGTAATACGTCACCGCTGGAATGGGTAAACTAAATAGTTATTAATTCTTAGCTACAGTCTTCAAGAGACACTGTTTTGCCTTTCGATAGGATGTGGGAACAATTGAAGCGGCGCTCCAGTTGTCAGATATTATCAACCACCGAAACGTTTAAACAAAAAGTTGGCGCAAATCGGGAATTAAATCATCCGGCATTTCAATCGATACGCGTCACACAATGCGAAGGATTACAATCGGCCAATACTCAAACTGTGATTACATTAACAAAATTAGTGACACCGCAAGCGATGCATCAGTGTTTGAAATTCGTTTATACGGGCACTATTGATAAACGGTTCTTAGATTTACAAGTATGTTCACATTTTTTAAATTTATATTTCGCTTTGTAAATCCAAGTATTACCATTTTCTGGTTATTGTGATTAATAAATGCTTTTAATGCCATTTTTTTCATTTTAACGGTTCATTTTAAAGGAAATGGTTATACCGGGTGTCTGTAAATGATTGGTGTTGTACAGGCGGAAATTTTTCCGTTGTTTTTTACGGGTTGACAGTCTAGGGTGGTCCTTAAAAAACTAATATTTAAAAATTACTAGGGGCACCCGTTCATTTTGTTCCATAATATGAAAAAAGACTTCCATAAAAATTTTAGATTTTTAAAATCTATTTTAGGGGTCGCTACCAAGTTTTGAATTTTCAAAATAATCGAAGATTTTTCAAAATTTCTAAAAAATTTCATAAAGTTTGTGAGCACCAAAGTGACATTTATTATGAATTAAATAACAAATTAGGATAATACATTAACTTTTGATTACATATCACTCACTCATAGCTCATTAAATAGATGTTCCCAGAGCCTGAATGACATTGCAAAGCGGATGTCTGAGAACATCTATTTAATGAGCTATGAGTGAGTAATATGTAATTAAAAGTTAATGTTGTGTTCTAATTTATTATTTAATTCATAATTAATGCCACTTTGGTGCTCACAAACTTTATGAAATTTTTTAGAAATTTTGAAAGAACTTCGATTATTTTGAAAATGTAAAACTTGGTAGCGATCCCTAAAACATTTTTTAAAAATCTAAAATTTTTATGGAAATCTTTTTTCATATTGTGGAACAAAATGAACGGATGCCCCTAGTAATTTTTTAATATTAGTTTTTTAAGGACCACCCTAGTTGACACTGTTAATGTCCATTTTGACCATTTTAAAAAGCTTAAGGGGCTAGAGGTAGTCAACAGTGTAGAAAATTGAGTTTTTTAAATAACTTTTTTTTTGACAGTAGTTTATTTTATAAAATAAACAATACAGAATTATTATATTATGTTTTAACTTTATTTGACAAAAAATTAAAAATGAAAATTTATTGTAGACCAAGTTATCGCCATGTTTGTTACACCCTGTACCAGAAGTCGTGCTTTACGGTGACCATCATAATATTTTACTGGTTCATTTAAAATCAGTCAAACAAATAAATAAATCAGTAGTTTAATAGTTAATCTATCGAAACTTTTTATTTTCTTCTGAAAATATACAAAATGGCGGCCTCTGATTATTTATTTTTGGATTTTCAAGGAAAAATTCATTAGTTTATTGTTTATGAAAAATACAAATTTTGATTTTAAAAAAAAATCCTTCGATCGGGTTCTAGATTAACTATTAAACTAATGATTTTTTATACTCCTAAAAGTAACATTTTGCGCACGGGTAACTATGTGTAAAAATTAACAACTGCCCACACCGTACGGGAATAGCGTGCGAAATAATATCTCGGCTTAATATAATGAAAAAGTAGGCTGTTCCGTTGATTTGGTAACAATATACTATTTTGTACTTAAAATCTATAATATATAATTTATTTCACTTAAATTTAAACATGATTAATCACTTATGAATTAAAAAATTTCCGTTTTCTTTGCTTTATCTCTTTTATTATTGCACTTGCGTAATAGTCCAATAGCACTAATTTTAAACCCTATCTCACTAAACATTAATTTTAGAATAGATATAAAAAATTTTTAAAAAGAGATTCTTGTAGGGATTACCGAGGAGAATATTTGTGCAAAATGTGAACTCCCGGAAATGTTTTTTTATATTGTTTAAACAATATTGAAAATTCATAAATAGGGTTTTTTTACCTTTCACCGCTTACGTAGCGAAAACGGTGATAGATACATTAAAAAGTGTTAAGACCTTTTTTGTAGAGAATCGAATTCTCTACAAGAAAGGTCTTAACACTTTTTAATGTATCTATCACCGTTTTCGCTACGTAAGCGGTGAAAGGTAAAAAAACGCTATTCATGATATAAAAAAACATTTCCGGGAGTTAACATTTTGCACAAATGTTCTCCTCGGCAATCTCTTTTTAAAAAATTTTATGTCTATTCTAAAATTAATGTTTAGATAAAATTTAGTGCTATTAGACTATAAATTTTAAATTTGCAGATTGTTTTTAGAAAAGAATAGAAGATTGATTTGTTTCGAATAAAAGAATTATTTAATTTTTTAACGATGACTCATACTCAATTGTATTTGAAACGGGATATAAATAATTTTGAAAGTATACATACATAATAATTATGTTGCTTATTGATTATTGTTTCCATAGTTTGAAAGTATATGTTGACAAAAATTTGAACGTCTTATAATTGACATAAATCAATAATAGTATATTGTACAATAAGTGGGAAAAGAGGCTTATTTCTCACAAATATGAGTTTGTTGCACGAGCCCGTAGGGCGAGTGCAACAATTCGTATGAGTGAGAAATAAGCTTTTTCCACGTATTTTACACTATACTTTTTCTACGAGCACATTTATTTTCGTAAAATTAGCATAAATAATTAAAATAAAATTTAAATAAGTAGTAAAAATTTTTTAAATTTATAATGTCAATGCTAAGATGTTCAAATTTTTGCCAAAGCATACTTTGAAACTATGGAAACAATAATAATCAACATACATATATGTATACAGTAGTATTTTAACTAAAAGAAAGTTTTTTAAGGGGAATTCTGAGGTAAGGGGATTACAAATATTTTAAATGTTAACCAAGGCAACAATGACAAATAAATGAAAGAGAGATAATTATATATCTTTTATATTCAATAAAAAGAGATAAATTGTAACTAAGAGGAATTTATGCTCTTTCTTTTAGTTAAAATTCTACTGTATTTTTAGTATTATTTCTATATATTATATAACTAATGGAACAGCCTACTTTTTTTATTATATTAAGGCGTGGGAAATAATTTCCCACTGTATTTCCGCACAGTGTGGGCAATTGTTAATTTTTACATATGGTTAGCCGTGCACAAAATGTTACTTTTAATAGTAGGAGTAGAAAAAAAAATTACTATTTATTTAAATAATTAATGTAAATTTTACGGAAAAAATGTTCTCGTAGAAAAAGTATAGTGTATAATACGTGGGAAAAGGTTATTTCTCACTCTTATGAATTGTTGCACTCGCGCTGCGGGCTGGCGCAACAAACTCACATTCGTGGGAAATAAGCCATTTTTCCCCGCTTATTATACAATATACTATTTTTTTGTTTGATTGATTTTAGATGAACCAATAAAATGTTGTAATGGTCACCGCAAAACACGACGGTGTCCAACAAATATGGCGATAACGTGGCTTACAATAAATATTTGCAAAATAAAGTTAAAACATAATATAATTAGCCTGTATTATTTGTTTTACAATAGTTATTTGTGTATTAAGAGCGCAAAATGGTGGTTTGCCGCTCGATTGATAATGTTGACGCGCGACGCCGCCAGGCGGAGCGCGTTAATCTCATGAGAGCGGCAAGTCATTTTGTGCTCAAATTACACACAAAATTTTTTCTACAATCTTAATTTTTTTTTTTATTTAAAAGATACTTGAAAAAATAATAATGGACGTTAATATTTACTTTAATATTATAATTTTTGCAGCTTCATAAATATCTGGAGGTGTACTTGATAAATCACTGTCACTTTTACATATTTCCGTCATATACACAGTGCGGCAATTAAATTCCGGGACTGAAGCTATATCTCAGCAACCAGTAGCGGCATCTGTTTAAATTTTATGTCATATGAAGTTTGGACATATGTGAACATAACCTAAAACTTTTATTTAAATCGGTTGACATTTATCATTGTTTTTGATATTTTGTTTATCAGTTTATTTTGCTACATGTCGGAAAACGATAATAACGTGCTGTTATTAAACACGCTAAACTCGGCACAAGTGCCACAGAAACGTTCAAAATGATGCAAAAAGTGTATGAAAGTGAGTGTTTATCACGATCAAAGACTTTTGAGTGGCACAAGCGATTTTTGGAAGGCAGACAATCACTGGAGGACGACAAACGAGTGGGAAGGCCAATTAACAATTCGAACAGCAGATTCGATTCAAAAAGTGCAAGAATTTGTATCCAACGATCGCAATGCGACACTGAGAATGATGGAAGAGGAATTAAACATTAACAAAGAGACAATACGACAAATTCTTAAAGAAGATTTGGGCAAAACAAAGGCCTGTGCTAAATTTGTTCCGCACACACTAACCTAAGAGCAAAAATTGATGAGACTGGAACATTCCAGAGAAATTGTACAATCAGCAAATAACAGCTCAACCTTCCTCAAATCAATTGTTACTGGTAATGAGACCTTCTCTTTATTTCCAAAAATGAAAATGAAGTTGAAAGGACGCATTTTTAATGATATTGAAACCATCGAAAGAGAGTCTACGCGCATATTAGAGGCAATACCGAAAATTGAGCTTGAGCAGGCATTTGAATCACTATTGGGTCGCTGTAAAAAGTGTATTGAAGCAGGAGGAGAGTATTTTGAATAATTTAATAAAAAGATTTGAATAAAATTGTTTTGTTTCATTTTTATAGATCCAGTCCCGGAATTTAATTGCCGCACTGTGTATATACATATTTTTTTCTTATTATTTATTAATTATAGTTAGGTATTTATTATTTTTAATTAATATTTTGCAGTTATTTTGAAATTTAATAAAATTAATATATTTTCACTTGATTACGATAATTTTAGAATCTGTTTATTTGTTACCATAGAAAATATAAACAACGCCTACCCGATTTGTAATTAAATATACGTTGAGCGAGCGACAAACTATTACTTTGCCGCTTTAAAGCGCAAAGTAGTACTTCGTTGCTCGGCAACGACAGTCTTCGGCAAATACACATTTTGTGCTCTCTTCACAGAGCGCAAAAGCCTACTTTCCACTAAGATTGTAAAAAAACTAATTCAAACTACTGTCAAAAAAAAAAAAAAATTATTTAAAGTACTCTATCACATTACTGACTACGCCTAACCCCTTAAATATCACAAACACAATTTTAACGAGCTATAAAGTTTTAGCTAACCTAATTCCTTTTTGTTAACTTAGATGGACAATAAAAATATTAAACCTATACGTCAATCATTTACGGGCATATTGTGTTTTTAGTACTTGTTTTAATAAATTTCAATACAAAAAAATATTTCATTATCATAATATGCAATTCATTAATACAATTCACCCCATCGGTCTCATGAAACAACAAACAAACGTTAAATTAACTTGACTTTATATCGCTTTTAACTCGCTAAATTTGCAGACGGCATCTATCGGACTACTTCTGGTAAGATATCAAAACAAATCTATACAATAATCGAATAAGTAGTAAACACAGAGTTTTTAGTGGGTGTTAATTGTTATTTTTGTAACAAAAATTTTTTTCGACTGTTCTGAAACAAACAATTAGTTCAAAAAATATACATATATTTCAACTGTATTTTTTTATAACAATTTTTTAAAAGTCATTTTAAAAATTGTTATGTACAACTAACTTGATTTGGTTCTTGACCGTCTGCCCTTTACGTTCGATTAAACATTGTTTATTACTGTGGTTTGTGGTAGGTTGCAAATTTATTTTATAAAAATGTTTTTTAATGCAAATTCATATATTATTGGGTTGAGTCATAAAAACATTAATTTTTTTTTGTTTTCTAATACAATCGAAACTTGATAAGCTGGTGTCAGCTTTTCTGATTTTTACCCTCGGAAAAACCTTTGTAAGTAAAAAAATTGAAACCTCTTATGTATATGAGAAAATTGATTTTCTCCTCTGGAACTCAAGGGTTAATTTTTAAATATATTGTAGGATTAGCTCGTCTTGGCCCGATGGCTTCGTTTTCAAGAAAATCTAATAAAAAGTAAATCCATAGGGTAAATCTAGAAAAAAGTAAATCCAACATGAATGGGGTTTGATCCCTAATTTACCATTTACAAGGAGAGGTCACACATGTATGGGTCACCGATTTGGCTGACTCTCCCTGTATTTAAAGAGGTTCACTAGTGTAGTAAATCTTCAAAACCCTAGGGTGCAACACTTGGAAATAGGGGAGAAACTGTGGACGAAATAACCTTAGACAAAATAACCGAACGACAAAATAACCGAACAACAAAATAAACATCGTTAATCATTCTTTCGAGTTAGGGTACATGCGGCTGTGATATTAAGATTTTTTTTGCTCCCAATATATAAAAGATGGCTAAACTGCGATAGACCTTAGATGTTGGTATTTAAACTATTGCATTTAAAAACGAACGTTAATGCGTGAAAACTATTGTATTTAAAAAGCTAAGCTTGGGAAACATTATTTTGAAAAATCAAATAGTAGATGATATAAAAACTAGGTAGTAAGATTATAAGTTAGTTAGGTTAAGGTTATAAGTTTTTTTTTTCAAATTTTAGGTAGATGATATAAAAACTAGGTGGTGAGGTTAGTTAAGGTTAGGTTAGTTTAGTTAGTTTTGACAATATACTTCGACTTTGATATAAAAACTAATTAGGTTAAGGTTATAGGTGGTGAGGTTAGTTAAGGTTAGGTTAGTTTGGTTAGTTTAGTTAGTTTAGACAATATACTTCGACTTTGGTATAAAAACTAATTAGGTTAAGGTTATAGGTGGTGATGTTAGTTGAGGTTAGGTTAGTTTAGTTAGTTTTTACAATATACTTCGATTTTGATATAAAAACTAATTAGGTTAAGGTTATAGGTGGTGAGATTAGTTAAGGTTAGGTTAGTTTAGTTAGTTTTGACAATATACTTCGATTTTTTATATAAAAACTAGATAGTGAGGTTAGTTAGGGTTACCCTTTGCCCGAAGATTAGGTTAGTTTCGACAATATACTTCGATTTTTTATATAAAAACTAGGTAGTGAGGTTAGTTAAGGTTACCCTTTGCCCGAAGGTTAGGTTAGTTTTGACAATATATTTTGTGATTAAATATAACAAGATATTGCTACAGTTTTAT
Source organism: Brachynemurus nebulosus (assembly GCA_035578155.1). Classification (NCBI taxonomy): domain Eukaryota; kingdom Metazoa; phylum Arthropoda; class Insecta; order Neuroptera; family Myrmeleontidae; genus Brachynemurus; species Brachynemurus nebulosus. Next base: position 1,534,106 of record JAPWDM010000005.1, read on the forward strand.
TTTTGTAATTTAGATTCAATATTTTAACAAAATTATACATAAATAAATTTTAAGGTTATTTTGTCGTTCGGTTATTTTGTCTAGAAGGTTATTTTGTCGTGAGGTTATTTTGTCATTCGGTTATTTTGTCGCAGTTATTTTGTCCGTGGTTATTTTGTCGCCGAACCGGCACTCTCTACATACTGACAAAGTTTCAGATTTTTTTGAATTTTCGACTGTTCCGTGATTTTCAAATTGTGTACACCCCTTGTGAATTCGCTTCATCCTACATCTCTATGATTGAGAGGAATGAAGTTTGAATGAGATTTTCTCTTTTTTGACACTTCTTTAAATGTAAGAGGTGCTCCTACACCTTTATAAATAAGAAATCAGTCGCTTGAACTCTTACCCTCACTAGGATTGTTGCCCCAAATATTTACCCCAGCGCGCAGCACCGGTAAATGAGGTAAGTAAATGTGTCCTAGTTTTGTATTCTCAATCAGGGCCGGATCTAGGAGGGGGCAGGTGCCCCCCCCCCTCCGCAAGCTTTAGGGACGCCAAAAACGTAAGTTGAAGGGCGCCAAAATGATGAAAATGCTTAAAATTTTTTTGGCGCAGTGATATTTTAAAAGTTTCCCCTGGAAAAGGAAGTGATGACCAAAAAAAAAGGTCAACAGTGTCCATTTCTGATAGGGACCAGGTGAACCTAAAAAATGTACTGTTGACTTTTTTTTTTGTTGCTCATCACTTCCTTTTGTAGGGAAAATTTTTTAAAATATCGTTGCACCAAAATTTCTTATTTTGCGTTGCCACCGCGGAGGGCCCCCCTCCTAATAACTCTAGGTCCGGCCCTGTTCTCAATCACTCTTAAAATCTTTTAAAAGATATTTAATTCAGTTTTGATAATTGTGACTCAACTCAGTAAACACAAACTCAGTTTTTAAAAAATTGTTATAGGTAGTTTTCTTATTTTTATTTTTGTTTAATTTTGATTTAGTTTTACAATTTCCAAAAGCTTGCTGGCATTAAAATTTTTTACACATTACCAACCAATGAATTCTTTTCACAATATTTGTAGAATATTACTGTAACTTTTTTAGGAAATGCGACAAGCTGCTGAATTTTTAGAATTTCCACAATTAATGGTGTTTCTTTCAAATATACAATCGAATCAACAATTTTTGAATGGCGAAGCAATGGAACATTTTTCACAAAACTTCCGACAACGACTGGAAGAGATTTGCTTGGAACAGGGCCTGTTTGCCGATGTTATATTCGAATTAGATGATGGCGCGTATCCCGCTCACAAGCCCATGTTAGTTGCGCGTTGTGACATGATGAAGGCAATGTTTAGCGGCGATTTTCGTGAAAGTCAAGCGAAAGTTGTAAGTATGGAGGGTAGATATCAGGAGGACTATCTTGGCCGGAAAACAATAGAAAAATAGTTCAAAAAGTCTCCCGTTTTAAGTACTAAGTAACAGTTCAAAAACTCGCCAGAATTGCGCTAGAGTAGCAAAAGAGTACAGTGATTTTTTTGTGTTGAGTTTTATAAAAATTTTTAACATAATAAAACAATTATATGTAACAATTATAATGAAAAAACAATAATTACATAACAACGCGGATATTTTTCTTTCCTTGTTTACTTCTCTAAATTTACCCTTTTGCTACAGTAGCGCCGCCACTATTTTGGCCTTTGTATGGACACTTTGATACAGAGATAGTCCTCCTTATATCTACACTCCATAGTTGTAAGTAAATCAGAAAATTGACATTTCTTAACACTTTAATGGCCGCACGTTTGCGCAGTTAAACTTCGCCAGGGGCCGGTAATATTTAAAAAAAAAATAATTACACTATTGCTTTGATTTAAGGAAAAATAATTGCGTATGTATTGTTCAATACATACAAAAAAAAAAAAAGAAAAAAGAAAATACAGAATTTAAACATAACTTTTTAAAGTAAACAAATCATTATATATATATATATATATATATATATATATATATATATATATATATATATATATATATATATATATATACAGGGTGTAATTTTATTAACTCATACCTTTTGGTGAATTTTGATATATTTATACTTAGTATATTTTAGAACACAAAATTAATACATTTCGTGTCATCTCTTATTTATGAGAAAAATTATATATTATTCAAGCAAATTTCTAATTAATTAAGTTTTTATAAATATTATTTTATAAAAAAGCTATATTGTTTTCAACAAATCTCGTTCTAAATCATCCGATAAAATTTTATCAAAATTCACTGAAAGGTGTGAGATAATGGCTTGTTTGTATAAGACTTGTTTACAACATGTTCTTATTTTTTTTTTAATATCCGTGTGACTAGTATATACGTAGTTTCCTTTCCTTAAATCAAAGCAATAGTGTAAATAAATAAAAATTTATATGTATTATGTTATCCGTCTAGAACGTTAAGAGAAATTACTACACGGAAAAAGTGTTACCGGTCTATCACCGTTCACGATAGCATCATACACATGTTGTATTTGCGGCCATTAAAGTGTTAATATTGCATTTTTTGACGTTGGTTTTCATGTTTTTCAGATCGTTTTTCCTGGAGTTCGTGAATACACTTTTCATAAATTATTATGCTATTTATATACTGATGAAATTCCGGCTATTGCGGCAGCACGATGTTTCAATCTATTAGAATTAGCTAATCGATTGTGTTTGCCTCGATTAGTTAATTTAGTGGAATGTCGCGTTATTGAAGACCTTACTAGACTTGCACAAAACGACAGCAATGAAGCTGTAGAACATTGCTTAAGACTGTTAGAGCCTGTAAAGGTAAATAATTATTTTAACCCTAGGGCCACACACTAACGGTTAATGCCGTTAATTATCGCGTTAATCGACATTAAATGCAGGTGTGACCAGAACTTAACGTGTTAATTTATTAATGTAATTAATAATGACATTAGACATTAGGCGATAACTCGGGTGGCGGTCTTTTTGGCACATCAAAGGATTTTAGCACGTCATTTATGGCGTTAAAAATGTACGATATGTATCATGTACATAACATATCTATTTATGTTAAGCCGGGTCTACATATGAACGTGAACGAACGTAAACCAACATGAGCGAACATGAACAAACAAAAACAAACACAAACAAACGCGAACGAACAATTAACCTCAATTCTTTGATGTTCGTTTATGTTCTGGCTACACAATAGTTTTTTAAATAAGTTTAATAAATTTTAAAATGAAGTTATTGCAGTGAGAGTTTTATGGTCTATTGATATCGCCCACATTATGACCCCAATTTTGTCATGCGATCTTTAAAAACCAACAAATCAAAAAGATGTTGGCAGATGGTTTTGTTTCATAAAAGTAAAACTCGTTATAATGCCTCTAATTTACTAACTGATTTAATTTGTGAAAATTCCTAATTTTTTGTAAATTTCACAAGATCGTCACTATCAGATTTCGAAAAGTTAACTGAAATAGTTGGACCAGAAATATTTAAACAAAATATACACTTATTATCGGAAAGCAATTCCTGTTAAAGAAAGACTTCAGTATTGTTACTCATTGCGACTTCTGTTAATCAAATTTTCCCTCCAAAGATTCCCACACGTCATTTATTTTCTGGTAATTTTGTAAAAATTATCTAAAACATCCCAAAACATCGAAATAAAATTTCAAATCTTATCAATTTTAAATTGTTAACTGAATTTATTTTAAACTGTCTATCTTAATTTATTGTTAGAATAATTTTTAATCGTCCACATCTGACAGACACAAACAAACACGAACGAATCTTTTTCTTTGATGTACCGACAACAAATGGAAAACATTCGTGAGTGTTCGAAACTGTCCGTTCGTGTTTGTTCGAAACTGTTCGTTCGTGTTTGTTCGCTTTCGTGACTACGTCCACATTTGTTCGTTTATGTTTGTTCGCTACCATTCGTTTACGTTTGTTCGCATTCGTTCGTTATATGTAGACCTGGCTTTATATGTTGTACCATTGTTTTAATTTTAAAATAAAAATTATTTAAAATTTTTCCCTTTTTAAATTAACAGTAACTATTTAAAATTAAGATTTATATTAATTAAAAATAAAAATGGTTTCCATTTTTGTTTTAGCACGATAATTATCGAAATAATACGTTAAATGCTATAGTGTAGACGCCCAATTTACGCATAGTTTAAGTCGTTATATTAGCGCCATAATTATTGTGTTTATAGACATTAGACATTACGTTAGACGTTAACATTAGTGTGGTCCTAGCATAACAGCTTATAATAATGCTGCGAATTATGAATTAAAATGAACAAAATTAAATTTTTAGCTACATAATGCACATCAGCTAGCCGATTGGTGTATGAATCATCTTTGTATTAATTATAATAAATTGTGCAAAATGTCACCACGAAGTGTTCGACTACTTCATCCCGAAAATCAAGAATACTTAAGTGAACATCGATGGCCACCAGTTTGGTATCTAAAAGATTATGATTATTATCAAAAGTGCCTAGCCGAGCGCGACAAAGAGAACAAACCAACATTGAAACGGAATCAGACGAACTCTGGTTGCCTCTGTTTCTCGGGAAAGTCACGAAAATCAGCCACAACTGAATCAAATCCAGATGTATCCACTAGTTTGTTTGCCGAGACCGCCACAACGAGTAGTCAAGACGATAATCTCTGACAGCTGGAAAACAGGCACTGGAGGTTTGTATATTGTGTTATGTCGTATTAACACTTTAATGGCCGCCGTTAACTTCGCTAGGGGGCGACAATATTTTTTGAACGATAAATAATATAAAAATTTTTGCAAGAGAGGAAGAAGAAATTTATGACTTAAAAATAGGGTACCTGACTGTATTCAAAATTTATTTTAAATATTAAATAATTTTATGTATTACTCGTAAATATATTTAATTTTAGTAGTGATAAATAAAAATATTCTTTAGTTATTTAAAAATTCTACTTTGAAAATGATAAATTTTTAACCTTCATTTAAATGAGTAAAAACGCGCCGTTACATTAAAATGACGTCATATTTTGTAGCAAATATGACAAATATCATAGATAAGATAAGTAACATGTAACTGATGTAAATAGTTACTATAGTTTAATGCATAATTTTTACACGTGTGTATATTATTTCGACTGGACACAATAATTGTAAATATTGCAAAACAAAAAGCCTAACATCTACTGAAAATATGTTTTTGTTAAAAATGTTGCAAAACGTTTCCTAACGTTACAGTAGTGCGAACACATTAACATTTGCTTGCATAAAAATGTGACGTCATCGCATACGTCACCAAGATGGATCGTTTTTCGCGCCAATTTATTCATTTAAAATTGAACAGTATTTTTTTTACGATTTTCAAAAATTTATTAAAAATTAATTAGTTAATACGTAAAAACAAAGCATTTGGAATCATTTTTTAATTGCAGTCAAGTATCCTATTATATGTATTATGTTATTTGTCTGTAACGTTTAGAGAAATCACACAGAGTGTGTTACCGACCAATACCCGTCCGTGATAGTATCACGCGGCTATTAAAGTGTTAAGGGTACCGTCCAGTGTAGATTTGAAAAAAAATCATTTTTATTTTTTGGGTGGCGTACCTTGAGAATTTGAAATTTGGTATAATGTTAGGTCTTGATTTTTTGAATTAAAATGGGGTGTCAATTTGGTCGAAAAAAAGTTTTAATTAAGGGGAGGTTTACTCGAGAGTCCTTAAAAATTATGTATTTTTCTAAAATTTTTTTCTCAAGAACGGAAGTAAATATCAATTTCAAATTTTGTACACATATTTATTAAGTATTAAACTGTACAAAAAAAATTTTTCAAGGAAAAATATAAAAAGTGTCCATTTTATAGATACTGCAGTGTGACGATCCGAAAATCCAATGCCTTGTTGGCGGACATCCTAGCGCCGGTAATAAACCACCGAAATCCAAAAACAAAAAAGATTTATAAAATATATGAAGAGTACCGGCACCTCTACCTATAATATCAATAAATTGCTGAAAGAAAAAAAATGGCGGATGTTTGAACTTTTGATTACGATTTTTATCTTATTTTTCGCTCTTTAAAGTAAACTTAAAAATAAAAAAAATATTGAAAGTGTATCGAACTTAGGTACAGGTGCTGAAGAATTGAATTATCTTTAAAATAAAAAAATAAATAAAAGGATCCATCGAATAGTTTTTGAGTTATCGTGTCCGCCAGTTCCAAAAATGTAGTTCCGAGATATTATAAAATATATATAAAGAAACGTATTTTCAAAATTTTATATTTAATACTCATTATTGCGTGAACTACGTTTTTGATTTTTTTTTTTATAGAAAGCTGGATTCGGTTAAGGTGCAAGAATCTTGTTTTTAAATTATTTTCAGTAAAATCACTTTGGGAACATATTCTACACATAATTTGCTATCAATTTCGACAAAAAAAAAAAATCGATTTTTTTTATCAAATCTCAAGTAAACCTTCCCTTAAATTACTTTCAGCATAATCACTTTGGGAACATATTCTACACATAATTAGCTACCAATTTCTGCAAAAAAAAATCGATTTTTTTTAACGACTCTCAAGTAAACCTCCCCTTAACCTGTTAACACATGATATGACGCATGATTAACATCCATATTTTTTTTTTTTTTAATAAAACTTGTAACTTTTCTTCTCAAAGCTCGAATTAATTGTTTTAAATGCTCTTTTTGCTAAACTTGTTATTTTCAAAGGATGGTTCAACGCGATCTATAGTCCACAGACCCAGATTTTAATGTTTGAATGTAAAATATGGTTGACCTAATGGCCAAACCACCTTGTCATGCTAGACATGTCTTATAAGTGCAAAGGGTTGATTAATATATTATGTGAGGTATCAATTGAAAGAGCTACTTTTAATGTTTTTAAAAATATTTTATAACTTTTGGTCCAGTGATCTTAATCGCATACAAATTTCGATAAGTTTTAAATATGCATAAATAAAAAAAAAACAACTTTCATTTGGTCTATTGACTCCTCACTATACGGAGCCCTTATTGTGCGAGCCCGACTCTCTCTTGGCCGGATTGTTAGCTATACAATGTAAAATATTTGAAATTTTATTCTGAAATTTTTATTTAATGTTCCTGAAATTTTTCATGAAAGATTTTTTAACAAATTTACTAGACGGTACCTTTAAATATTTGAAAAATATGGAATTTGTTTTTAACTATAATTATTTTCACAGATCTCTACGTTTCATTTTGATTCTGCCAGTGCTGATGGGATTCATATGCACCATTTTAGCAATATTAATCGTATTACAAATTTCCACACACGATGTATGAGAAAAATTTTACAAAAAATTCAAAAAATTTTCGTTTACATTTTTATATAATTATAAAATATTCTAACACTTTTGAAATACTATATTGGGAGCTTTGCGATTTTGACTACTATTTTTGAGGTAGAAAATAAAACAAAAACGGCTCTATCCATCGTGGTCCATTTTGCCATTTTCATCTTTAACAAAAAAAAAAAAAAAAATAAAAAATTATTGACAACATTTATTAAATTTAAGTGAAACAAATTTTTACATGTTTCAGAAAAAAACCAAAAAAAAAAAAACGCATTCTTTTGGTATTTCTATTTAAAAAAATATCATTTAAAATTTTTAACAAAAACATCGACTGTCCCACTTTAAGAGTAGTGTTTAGTTAAGTGTACTTCGTGGACTCTAAAATATCATCTAATCACACATAATTATTAGTTCCTAATTAATAAACTTGAGAGAATATATCTACTTTTAGTTCTAAATATCAATGAAATTATTTTTATAGACAAAGTGACGCAATAAGGAGATACTTTTGTAAATAAGTAATTAGTTTTTAACGAAAAAACAGATAAGGGACTTTTTTATAGATTTAAAAAAAAATTCATGTATTACATCTATTATTCCTAAATAGCGGCAGCTTGATAAAAGTATTGTTTTAAATGCTTTTTATGTTGTTCAGTAAGGGAATTTATCATTAGAGTTGTAAAGTGACATCTAAAGCTATCCGTTATGTATTCGTTACTACATAATAGAGTCCACACATACGTAATATTCGTTAAAATTAAATATAATTTTTGTAGCTACTTTTTGTAAGGTTAATTTTTTTGTTACAAATATAACTCAATTTAAAGACAACTTAATTTATCGACATTTTAAGTAATTTGATTTGATTTATTGACAAACTAAATTCAGTTTTACATCAAAAATAAACGTATCTCACGTATCTAACTAGATTCAGTCAAATAGTTTTTTTGCACGATCGTGTATTTTCATGCATTTACCGATGCTGTTGATAATGCTGGTAAGTTACATTTCCCGAACGTTTGTTTATATCCATGGAAACCAAAAAATAACAACAGTGCGGTAAGTGAAATAGATGCATGGTAAGTGAATAGGAGTGTGGTAAGTGAAATTAGCTCAAAAATGATTGTATTTATTTATTTATATTGAAATTAAAAGTACAATTTGAACAATTAGGAAAATAAATCGATTAATATGAAAATTTTCACTAGTTTGCACATTATTATTATTATTGTTGGCATTAATCTTCTTATTTTATTGATATTTCAAAAGGTCGTTCAATCATTAAAATTTTCTGTGGTTTTCATAACCTTCCTTTCATTTTACGAAAATAAATTTGCAGCCAAAAATAAAATGCTTCATCAATTTCATTATTCTCACTAATATTATAGTTTAATAAACTATTTTCCTCAATTTTTTTAATAGAAAATTCAAAAAAAATATTCACGCCAGTGAAATATTGACACTTAATTTTTTATCCACAATATAGGTTGTCAATTGTCACTACAAAGATTCGTATTAGTTGTTATGAATATTTATAATATTTATTCATGGCATTTTTATTTTTTATTTAACATATTTGTATTCTTTAATCATTTTAAATCGATCGTGCAAAAAATATTATACAATACACGATGCGTTAAGTGCATTTACTGATCTTGAAAATTGCCAAAACTCGACCCTGCGGGTCTCGTTTTCGCAACATTTTCTCGATCAGTAAAAGCAACTTACCGAACTTATATTGTAAAATACTATTAACGATTTCATTTACAAAACGAACATTAATTTGGTTAATTGATGGATAGTTTGTATTTTAAAATATAGATGTCACACTTAAAATTTGGATTGTTCATTTACTTAATTAAAATATCCAATATTTCGATATTGTTTGTAGTAAAAACGTAATTACTCAAAAATACGACATAAAATAATGGAAATTTGAGTATGACTGGTAGTTTAGAATTACAAACTAACTTTTAAAACATGTTGTAGACGTTTGGTAATATTTTTTTTTAGGGTTTCTCGTTCAATATCTCAATTTTCTTTTGTCCAGATGAATATGTTAGGAATGAAATACGATTACTTAAGTTGTCTATAGAAGTAGTTGTTACGGAGTAACTAGAGTAACGGATACATATGGTTCGCTGTAACACCTCTAATTATTGTCCATTTACACATCAATTTATATGTAGTGAGAACTAAAAGGCTGTGTATAAAAGTTTCATTTTCATCAAATTTATCATTACTTAGATTTTAAAAACGTTTTATGTAATGGCTTTTTTATAACTGAAAAATTACTTTAAATTCGATGTAAATTTGCTTATACAAACAAAATCAAATCATTTATTTATTATGCAAATTTATAAAAGATCCCCATAGTGCCAAATTTAAATGTGGATCTACTATACATAAATACATAATGGTGACAAAGCATTAAACCTCTTAAAGTGGATGACGGTACGTAAAATTTGAAGAAACGTATATTATATTATATAAATATAGTTTCTCTCAACAATTACGTGCAATTTACAAACTTCCCGCGTCATTCAAACTGTGTAGATGTCGTTAGTTTCGAAAGTTGGTAAATTAGCACGTATGCGCTTATAGTTTCTTCTCGTATACAATTTTATTTCATCTTCATATCTCAAATTTGCACATCAAGTAGTAATATAGTGACTAATTAATTAAACAAACAAAAAAAATACTTTTTACACATTTTTGCATGCCATTAATTATCTTTATTATTAATTATAATCGTTGAATTGAATGATATGCTGAAATTTAAATACATATATTGATTGAATGAGTCTTTTTGCATTTAAAACAAAATAATTATGATTACGACATTGCGATTATGTTTTGAGATAATTATTATAATTATAGGTTATATTAATTAATTATGAATATACAAATTGTCAATTCTGTCAATGAAACAACATTTTTCTATAATAACACACAGGGTACGGGGCGATTTCAAATAGAACAAATCATTTCAATTTAAAAAGTTTTTAAATATTTTTAAAAATTTTAAAATATTTGTTTTTTACAATTTTTTTTTTTTTGTGTTTGTAATTAACGAAAAGGTAATATAAAACTCTTGATTATTCGTATAAATATAAAAATTACAAAAAGTAGTTGATTCCGTGATATATTTTTATCTCATTAAAAGTAGGCAAGTTGAATTTGATAAAAAAACGTAAATTAATATTAATTTTAATAAAATACATATCATTTATAATTAATTTTTTTATTTAAAAGACATTATTAAATTTTATTACATCAAACAAGTTCAAATGGATTATGGGTATTATCAACACTAAACATATGATGAGAGTTGTCATAGCGCATTCATTTAAAAAAGAGATACCTGTTTTTAAAAGTGAGATAATTTATTCAAATAAATTTTTTTCTGAAGCATTTTTTTTTAATTTTATCAGTTCACTTCTTTTATATATTTGGGTGCTATCAACTACTTTTCAAAAATAAACGAAAAAATCTTCACTTTATAGAAAATTTTTAACAAAAATCACGTTTAAAATGATTACAATAAAATTAAATTTTTAATAGTACCTATTTCGTATTCGCTTAATCACTCAAAACGTTAGCTAAAAATCAGTACAACATAATTTTCTTATATCCACTGTTTGAAAGATAATGCGAAGTTTTTTTCCAAGAAATTAATAAAAAAATAAATATTTAAAATTTATCAATAAATAATTAGTACAAAATAATTGTAGTACAAATTAAAAAACGATAATCGAGAGTTACGTGTAAAAAATGTCTATGTTCCGAGACAGCACAATAATTACAAAACTAGTTTGTATTTTAAAAATAGCACGAATTTGCTTTAAATTGCTAATAAAAAAAATTAACTCACCTATAGAATTTAAAAAAAAAGTAAATTGTAAAATTCAAATATTTTGAACATATCTTCTTAAAGTGAAATGAACGAAATTTTTTTAAATAGGGGTTCAAATTCATTATGAAAATTTCGCATCATTAATTACGTAATTAATTACAAAAATTCATTTATTTTTATTCATAACTATTTAAGATGTTCATAGCGTCTCATATTTCCTATTTCAATTTCATAAAAACTTTCTCAAAAAAAAAATTTGCTAATCCATTTGCATTTTCACGCCATTCTAGTCTATACGACAATCTGCCAATATATTTACTTATTACAAAAAGGAAAATAATAACCACTTTATTCTGTATATTTCTTCCTATTTATCCAAATTGTTACCTTATTTGTTTTGTTTTTGTTTTTTTTAATGTTGGCAACACGTGTTTGTACATAAGGGACCATTTGATCAATTTAATTCTTAAATTAGTCTCAAAATGTTTATTTTACTATTAAATACAAAAATATTTAAATAATTATAATCAGTTCACTTGGCAGTCACTTGCACACAACCAGGTATAAGATATATCTGATAAGTATCTATATTTAAAACATACTAAAAACATATATAGGCAATGTTAGATACAGAGGCAGTCGCAAATGTCACATTTATTCACATTTCTACTTGACCCAGGCTTGTTAGATGTCGTCTGAATTATCTGAAGATTACTTATATATTTAAGTCTGGGTCCAACGTTTTCGGTATCATCATTCTCCTCGAAATTTCGTACATTATGCATTTGTATTTGATTTTTTAGAAAATCGGAACCTTTTTTTTAACTTTTTTAAAATCTCGTGTCTTTCCGAATTCACGTGTCTTTTGTTTATCAGACACTTCATTTTACGCGTGCGCAGTTTGTGTTGCACAAACTATTATTCCGCCTTTTTAAAACGAAACCAAGATGGCAGTGTTGTATGTGTCTGTTTTTTAGCTGAGTTATAGAAATTTGAAATACTTTGACGGAAACTTTTGCTACTGTACGGCCTAAATTCGTCATTTGCGCGCTGCCAAGTAATGTGACTGTAGCTATACTTAAGAAGGAGTATAAAAGCGTGCCATTTTAAATGTTATATCAAGCGAGGTGAGTTTCTCTCTGTGTTTTTAGAATTATTTATATTTATTTTTGTAATATTTCAAAAAATTGGTATTAAGTTGGTCACATGGTCTTTTTTTTATCAGATAATTATTTTATAGACAAAAATAACAATTTTTTTAATAAATTGTATTAAAAAAAAATAATTATTAATTTCTTTAAAATTTGACCACAGGGGCAGCTCTGTTTGTAAACGTTATCACAGTTGGTTACGTTCAGCAGATTTCAGCGTTCAATAAGCGATTAGTGATCAGTTGCAACAGTTTTTTTTTATACGATGACGATGACAGTTAATATTTGACAAGCAATCAGCCAATCACTGTTGATTATTTCTTTGCAGCGTACTTTAAATATGATGGAAAACATGGCAACAGCTGAGTAAATATGTTGCAATTCAACGAAAACAAAAGTACCATTCAGCAGAAAATCATAAACCGTTTTGTGCAACTGTTGAGTTCGGCTGAACGTAGTCATTATTACTGGTATCCGTTTGATTACTCTAGTCAAAAATTCTTTAAATTAATTATAAGTAAAAACAAAATGGCGCGTTTAATAGGCCTTTTCATCAAAAATTTTTTTTGTGCGCATGTGTCAATATCGGCCATTTTTTTCGTACTGTTTTTTGTAAACAATCATGTTAAAGTACCCATCTACAAATAATTAAAATTAAAAAATATTAAATAAGGAATATTTATTGAAAAAAAAAGTAAGAAAAAATAAAAAATAAATGTTTTTAATTGAAAATTAAACTTTTTCAATCCATTACTATAATGTTATCTGTACGAAAAGGAGCAAAGAAACGGTGTTATTATGGAGTTTGTAAGGGTGATACATGCTATAAATCATTTAAAGTTGTACTAAAAATTGGGTGACATTAATTTGAATAAAATTATAGATATTATTTGTTTTTATTGTTATTTTTGACATAGTAAACAAGTAGCATGGATGCCTAACCTTTCAATCAGCTCACTTTTTTTCCGTTTTTGCGGACGTCCATAACATTTCAGCCATCGTTTCAATTGTTCACAATTATGGGTGATTATGGGCTTCAACTGAATTATAAACAAGTGAAGCACCATCGACGATTTTTTCCAATATGTCATTTGTATATTGAGATAATATTGTTTTGCTGGCTATTCCTGACCAAAACAGTACGAAACTTTTGAATTACCACTATTTTAACATGGCGGCTGCGCTTGCGCTCGTCACATGATGAAAAGGCCTATTGTACGGTTGTTCTTTTAAAAAATTGTTATTTTTTCAAAGATTTTATAAAACCAAATGTATTTTTATTTTGTTTTACTATTAAAAACGAATTTATTTATCATTTATACTTATGTGTTATTATATTGAGAAGGAATACGTTTTAATTCCTTTAGTTGTTTACATTTATCTCTTTATAAATTGTATAATTTTTATAAAAAATAATTTTATAGGTTTGTTACAAATACGTATATTATTTTTTTTTATATATTTTGTGCGCATTGTATGAAAAAATATTTTTATATTTAATATATACTATCTCATATTGTATTATTTGTTTCTTTTATTTTTTTTTTCATGACTGAATATTTGAAGTATTTTAAGTAATTCAATTCAATTGTGCAGTATAAAAGGGTTATTTTTTCAGAATTAAGTACAATATTCATGCGCAGTCTATGTAGGTAACGTAATCTGTAGTCTAAAAAAAAATGGTGTTAACCCTTTGACGGCAACTTTTTAAGAAGTGTTCTGTAAAAACTATAATTGTTTTGATGCAAGTGTTTTGTTTATTTCATTATTCTCTAGTCTATTTAATTTATAATAAGTAAACTGGATTATGGGTAATGTCACACAACATATGATTGGAGTTGGCATGACACTGGTGTATATTTGCCATTTGCACACATATTATATAAACGGTTATTATGTTTTCCATCAGAAATTGAAATAGTTAAAAAAATTGAAACATCTTTAAAATTTTTCGACTTGTCTATATATACAGTGGAGCTTCACTAAAGATAAGAAAAATTTGGTAAACTTTAGTGAAACTTAACTTTAGTGAAGCAGATTGAGGTCCGTGGCGGTCATTTAATACATGATCAGGACTAAATAATAATTTAAGCCGTAGATGACGTACAAGAGCAAACTATTTAATAATGTGGATTCCAGTGGATTAATTGGATTTTATACTAATGTTTAAATTTCATTAAAAATATTGCTGTTAGAAAGTTCTTCATTATAAAATATATCTGCTATAGAATTTTTTTTGTCCCTTGAACGGACAATTGACAAGTACCGTATCTATTTTTCAATCTATATAAGCAACTAGAATTTGCTTTGGATTCACCAAATTCTCCGAATTGGTTATTAAGTACCTGGTATTCAAGTATTTTGGTATTTATTATTTAAATTTATTTATTATATTAAGTGAATAACTGAATTGAGTAAATAGCCTTCAATCAGATCACTCGCTTTGCATCTATCTGAAAAAAAAAATTTAAAAACCCTAGAATTCAACGTTCTAGAATTCTTTTTGCATAGAGAAATATTTTTATTAAAAAACACCATTAATTTGTTTACGTTTTTGTTTTAAGACTTTATAATTTATTTCTTTATAGTTCAGCTCATAACCGATCTTAGTTATGTCATGAAAAATATGTAACTAATATTATTTCCCTTTGTTTTTGTAATATTGTTCGATTTTTCACTTTTAATAAACATAATTAGTAACATTTATGAACTTTTAAGTTACAAACGAAGTTCAAAAATTTAACAGAGAAAAGTTGAAATTTGAATACTCTTATGACATCCAAACCAATTTCTTTAAATCATACTATATGTAATTGTTTTTTTTTTTTTTACTACACGTATAGCTTTTGTAGAATTATAATATCTTTGTCTTAAAAATGTATAACGTAATAATATTGTTTCTTTCTATTTCTATAAAATTCTCTTAACTTTAATGAGAAAAAAGTGACGTCACTTAACAAAACTGATGTTAACTTTACTGAAGCTCTACTGTACTAAATTTTTCTGAGGGTGCTAGTGTCGTTTATGAGGCTTTTTTGGTTGAGTTACCATTGTCCGCTACCGTTAATACTGTTGTATTGCTTCCGTGTTTACCAAGATACGGAAGCATTGCAATCGTTTTTCGCCTAAACCAAAATTTGTAACCGCTTTTTACATTTCTGACCTTGCTGAACAATTTTGGTTCCGTGCCGAACAATTTTGGTTCAGTTGATGAAATTAAAATGTATTATGCGAATTAGCTCGTAGTTGGTCCCCAGTGAATTTCGTCCCAATTGGCGCATGTGCAAACTTTAAATTCATTGGTTGAGATACTCACCTCCTAACAAATTTTTTTTTACAGAACATCTCAATGTCATTGTCAGTGTTCAAAAGGTTAATGATTTCGGTAAGATTTTTCTAATAACAAGATATTATTTACATGTAATATGTACTTATATAATATTTAAATGTGTTATGTAATAATGTTTGTAAACAGTTAATGGGAATCAATTGTGTATATCAAAATATGCTGCCATCTTATAATAGTTTATGAAAATGTGTCGAGAAAAAAATAGTATATATACAAAATACGTATTTAGTATAACTTTTTAAAAATTTTTGTAGTTGAGATGAGACTAAATGAATGTGATTTAATACCCAAAAGCAAGTAAAAACGTATTTTAAACGTACTAATACTTCAGCGATTCAGTTAATATTTTTTTGAGAATACAATTGCTGTTTTTTTATTTTTTGAAAAAAAATTTTTGTAAAATTTGCGTATTGAATTTTGTATTGCACGTATCAGTCATATAATTTATATTTTTGTTTTTGAAATAACAGAATAAAGGAAAATTTTATGGAAGTATTTTAATATTTAAATACTTTATATTTTCGAAAGTGGTTTGATTAGTTGATAAGATTCAAATTTGACACATACTTGTGGTGTTAGATTTCTTTCAGTATTATACTTTGTAATATGATGGGGAAGAAAAATATTGGAACAAAAAAATTATTGACTGTGCAATAAAACATGTATGAAATTCTTAAAATAGTTTTCATTTTATTATATAAATGTTTTATGTTGATATATTAAACCGTAAAATGGGATGAATTTGTTTGATTAATGAATTTGATTTAACTTCTTAAATAATCAAGACGAGTCGTCCAGCAATATGGCGGCTCAAATTGTTTTTATATGAACCACGATCGTGTATAAATATGAACATATTAAAAGCGACGTGTTGCTATTTGTGATAGGCTTTTTGAAATACTGTGTAAGTAATGTTCAATTTTACCGATATTGGGATTCGTAAAACTTGAGTACGCAAACTAGCGGTCAAAAAAATAACTATTGCTAGTAGGTAAGGTTTCTTATTAAATTTTGACAATAGGGTACCTGACTGTATTCAAAATTTATTTCAAATATTAAATAATTTTATGTATTACTCACAAATATATTTAATTTTAGTAGTGATAAATAAAAATATTCTTTAGTTATTTAAAAATTCTACTTTGAAAATGATAAATTTTTAACCTTCATTTAAATGAGTAAAAACGCGCCGTTACATTAAAATGACGTCATATTTTGTAGCAAATATGATAAATATCATAGATAAGATAAGTAACATGTTACTGATGTAAATAGTTACTATAGTTTAATGTATAATTTTTACACCTGTGTTAAATATTATTTCGACTGGACACAATAATTGTAAATATTGTAAAACCAAAAGCCTAACATCTATTGAAAATATGTTTTTGTTAAAAATGTTGTAAAACGTTTCCTAGCGTTACAGTAGTGCGAACACATCAATATTTGCTTGCATCAAAATGTGACGTCATCTCGCATACGTCACCATGGCGAATCGTTTTTCGCGCCAATTTATTCATTTAAAATTGAACAGTTTTTTTTACGATTTTCAAAAATTTATTAAAAATTAATTAGTTAATACGTAAAAATAAAGCATTTAGAATCATTTTTTAATTGCAGTCAAGTACCCTATTCACAAAATTTTATGTTGTTTAGTTCACGACAGTTTAGTTTACACAATACAAACTGGCATATTTTCTTGAATGTCATTCTAATTTTTTCATAAAAATTTACTGTTTTCAAATAAAAACGTACAATTCCAAAGTACTACCATTTTTTTAAATGTCAGTTTTTGCCTTCTTGTGACGAATGAAAAAGCCTACCTCCCGGTAGGCTAAATATTCCTCCATTCCTCCAAAAATAGACCTCCATTTGATTTCCCAATAGTTTATATTATAATTTGTAAATTTCTAGGGTGTTATTTTTTAATGTTGTCAGTACTAATTCACTACCTTTTTAACCTTATTTATAGTATTTGTCACTGGTAGCTAAAAGTTCGGCATTTTGAAGCAAAAAATTCTTTTCATACGCTTTAATCAAAGGCGTTAAAAGTATTAAATGTAAAGACTAATATATGTTTTTCGAGTAAAATAATCATTGTTTTGGTTAGCAACACTAATTAAACCTGAAGTTAAATGAAAAATATTAAAAAATTCATTTATTATTTATTGCTTCTTAAAGCTTTATATAAAAACAATTTATTTTGGTGTTATTATGAATAAATTGGGGACTAATATAGTAGTGTGGGGACTAATAAACTAAGTGGAAATAATATAGTAGAATTTTTAGCTAATTTAAAATAACAATACACATTTTCTTTTTAAATGTAACAATGAAAAGATAAGAGAAATACAAGTGAAGTTTGTATTTACGTCGATTCGTCCCGTTTTACGGATATCCATATAAAAAAAATCCTCTATATTCTAAAAGATAGGCAAACGATTCGACATATATATAATGCTATGGACTATACCTTGACATTCTTTTACTAATTACTACTTCCTGAATTTTCCCCTTGGTCTATATTATGGAGATTAGGCAAGGAGATGAAGCTCAATGGTCGCAGCATCCTGCATAACATAGCGAATTTCCGCTTATAAAAATTAGTTTTTCTTGGAAACTAGTTGTCATATATATATAAATTTTAGTGAATATTATTTTCGGTTTCTAGGTACCTCAAAACAAATTTCTGCCATAGTGCCGGGTTCAAGTCGCGTCATGACAGTGGCTGTAATAGCCAAATTCCATTCTGGAAATTCGTTAAAAGTGTCTAAATCAAAGATGGCGCTTGTGTTCGTACGATACGAAAGCGGTACAGTACTTATTCTCAAATGGAAACGCGAGCTTCTATATTATTTTTGTTAGCTTTTGAATAGAATCTTCTGGAATCTTTTTATATGTTCAACTCAGTTATAAAGTGGGTTTTTCGATCGATTTTAAAATAAACTTAACAATTTTTATTTTGCGTCGCATCATTTATATTGTATATTATATAATTCGCTGACGCCACTATGTAAAATCGGAGTCAGTACCATTGGATATCCGCCGTATAAAGTAATTTAAACTATAACAGTTTATTTCATACATATGTAATTTCTATGTATTTTCTTACTATTAAATATCATCAACCGACATTGGTGATTCTCAAATGGAAACACTCACTTCCCCAATCCCGACGTGTTTCCATTTGAGAATAAGTACTGTATTTACATTCTATTTTATTCATTTTATGTTACTATATTCGCTATATTCATATCAGTATTTTGAGATTATTAAGGCCACGAGTGGTAAAAAAAGAAAGCCTTATATGTGCCATTTTCGTGACCAATTTTGTCAATTCCTCCCATATAAGTAAGACCTCCATCTTGTAATACTCCATTGCTATATTTAAAAAAGTTGAAAAAAATTATAGAAGCCGAAACGTTTCTCTAAAAATGGCCATAATTTTTGAAGTATTCAAAATTCCTTGTAAAAATTTATTCTAGAAAGATCACAGATCAACTTAAAAAAAATCGATTCTTTGCTTCTAAAAAACAAAAATATGCCCTTAATAAAAACAATCAATTATATTATGACAAATATATTTATCTCTCTTTAAGCTTACATAAAGTCATGAACTTAAAAAAAAAATTCTTAATGGAATAATATTATAATACAATAAAAAAAAAACTTATATAGGTAAAGGTAGACTTTTAATTTCTTCAAGAACTTCGTCGTATAGCTCTTTATAATCTTCATGCTCCCGAATCAGCACCATTAGGGATCCACGCTTTACACCCATAGCTTGTCCTAAATCGGCTCGACTGGGAGTGTAACAGTAGGGTATTGATTTATCTTCACAGACAGCCGGTAAATGACACATTACTTCAATTGGTGTAACATCGCCGGCAAATATTACAATCCTGTAATCATTCAAGGATCACAAATTAAGGATATAAAAAAAAAAAACGAGGATAGTCTACAAGACTAAGGTAGCGGTTACACTGGATACGAATTCATCCGAAAATTCATTCGTACGAGTTTATACGAATTAAACAAATGCATACATTTAGACATGCGTGGTTACACTGCTTACGACTCGTTCGTACGAGCTCGTACGACTTTTTGATACGGCCAAAATATTTTGTTTTTTGATGCGAATTCGTACGAAAAAAATGCAATGGATATAGAAAAAATAATTATTTTTGTTGAACAAAGGCGGTCTTTAAGGGATCAAAACATTAATATTATCATAAATAAAAAATTGTGGAATGAGGTGGCAGAGGAAATGTTTAGATAATTTTTTAATTAAATATATTACACTCATATTACACTATAATAAAGCTAACCTAAGCTAACAAAAACATTTTAAGTATGTGTAATAAAAAATTAATTAACTAAATATTGAAGCTGAAATTCAGTAGATTTTAAAATGTAATTGAATGTGACTTGCGACATGTTCAAATATTCTAAAAATTTCTGCTCGTCTTGAAAAATTTCCTCAAAGTAATTCCAGAACTCAGCTTTTTTTGCTCTACATGATTAATAAATAATCGTTTACCCAGAATTGTTTGTTTTCTATAATTAGAAATTTTGGAAACGGTGATTCTAATAAATAAAATTCGGTAACTGGATCCATTGTTTGATATCATGCAATATGTACTAACGGTTTTCAATTTAAATTTAAATACGAATTCGTATTACGATTCCGTATCCAATGTAACCGCAGCCTAAGATGGAAAAACAGTAGACTGATTGTGAGTAAAAATGAGAGAAAAGTGTAAATTTAAATGATTTCGTCATGATTAAAACGTTTAAAAAAAATACAAATAGGTACATATTTCGAAACTGAATTATTAATTTAAACATTAATGGATAATTACCCCGTCTCACCCTTTCGAATCCTTGTCTGTACATCTTTTAATCCATTCCGTAAAAATGTTTTATGTTTTGATGCTGAAATAATAAAACTGAATTAGAAGAAGCTCTAAATTGAACAAGGAATAATTTTCACAACAATTAAAAGAGAAAATCACCTTTCTTTATAAGTTTATGTATCTTTTTGGTTAATTTTTTTGAAGCCATCGGTTTTGCGATAACACTACAATGTTCCAATTTTTCTTCATAACTTAAACCTTCCTCTTTAACCGAAATATTTGCTGCGGATGATTCATTTTCATCACCTTCTTTTTTACCCATCTTTAAAATTCACGTCCTTTAATTTTTTTTAAGGTTATTAACAACAACGTGGTTTTCTACCGCTTTGGGGAGGTTTTGAAAATACCGAAGAAAATAAATATTCATAGAGCCATCTATAATGACTTCAGCCTAGAAAGAGATCAACATATACATGTACTTAGAATAAGACAAGGAAAAAAATTATCAATAGACAGTAATGAGGTCTAATGAGGTTAGGAAGATATAATATACAGTGTTGCCGTATTTTTTCGCGTTATAAATTTTTAAAATAAATTAAGTTAATAAATAATATAAAATGCTTATTAAAAGTGTAAATTACGTTAAATCATTTTTTGTAACAACACCTATATTTTATGTTAATGCCAGTAAGTAATAAAAAATTTTTCTAAACGAAATTTGTACCAAAGATAATATTTCTATAATTATTTTACTACTACTAGCGCCAACATTATAAATTATAATTTTATGCTACCGTAGATGCGGATAAATAGGCACGAATTCAGACCACACCGTATTTTTTTGGATTTATTTTATGAGTACCTAATCTTTGATATCGTCGCTGTTACTTCAATATGTCGTATGTCAAAAATATGTCATTTTCTGTTAACAATGCTATAGTAACCAAAATCATCTTTTCTATAATAGCCAAAATTCCAATGTCTAGGACTACAGTGAAACAGAGAATGCGCACTTGAAAATATTTCGTATATCCTTGATAATTCCTTGATAATTCAGTAAACAAAGCAACCAAAAAGAATTGCAGCGTAAAGAATAAAACAGCTTTTTTTAATTTCTGACAAATGCCCTTACATGACAAATGACATACGACGTTTTGAAGTAACGGCGACGATATATTTAAAATGTATGCGAGGATGGTCACTTTATCACAACATCCAAAAAATTTTGAAAATATCGGTGGTTTTTAAAAAAATAACAAAAATCATAATTTCTTCCCTATGAAAAATTGCGGTCAAAAAAGACGATAAAAGGGTAAATGGGGCAACCCGTAGGGCCGACCAAAATTTAAATTTAAATATAACAATTCCGAATTTTTTGTATTTATACATTCAAAAAAGAAATAATACTTGATGATTTTCTGTGGAAATAAACGTAGGATCTAAAATAAAATTTTATAAAGCATAGAAATGTTATGCTGAATGTTCTTATAAAAATATTGAATGACTTGATAACCTTGAAAGTGCTCTCTTCTATGTTTCAATACATGCTTCATCCGTCCCTAATCACCCCACATTCGTCCCTTTATACTTTTATATAACGTCCTTATTAACCTATACAGTGTCCCTATTCACACCTTTTCCGTCCCTATTAACTTCCAACTCAGCCCAAATGTCAAGTTCTCATTATCTCCTCTTAAAAAATTAAAAACCACTAAAAGTCTGCAGTCTTCTTTTTTCAGATATGTTCCAAAATAATTAAATTTTCGATTAAACAACAATTTATTCATAAGAGCACCGAAATAAATAATTTTAAGATAAAGTTTTAAGGAACAAAAAATAGCACTGTTTGAAGACGTCAATCTAAACTCAATTTTTAATATTTGTTTATTCAACTTCAAGCTTAGTCACTATTGTTACCCCAAAGAATAATGATTATACTATAATTTAAGTAAAATATATGTTCACATTTACATTTAATATTTTTAAATTAAGTTCATGAATCACATTTTTCGTTTCGTCCCTATTCACCCGCCTGTTCCGGTTCATAGTACCTACGGTATTTTAAAAAATGCTGGCGTTCCGGATGAAAATTTTGTTAGCCTAACGTTAGCTAACGGAGCTTTCACCGTTACAAACCAGAGGGCTCTGATTCAAAAAATTAATGCACGTTAATTATTTTTAATGGTTTTTCACGGTATAAATATTTAATTTCTGAAGTACAGCCACATTTAAAAATTATGGAATAAAAATAATCAGTCACCATGTTAAAAATTGTTGTTTTAGGATATAATGTATGTGAATTTTTGAATGCGTGCCCTCTAGTTTGTAACGGTGAAAGCTCTGTTAGCTGACGTTAGGCTAACAAAATTTTCGTCTGGAACACCAGCATTCTTTCTAAGTTAAACTAAATGGTTTTTATTAACATTTAATTTATTTCCAATGTATTTTACGCAAACTTTGGATAGAAAATGCCGGAACTAATCAGCGTTCAGCACACATGTCACCACTCTATTTATTATAGGCACTCTACAACGAGTGGTGACGTGTGCTGAACGCTGATTGGTTCCGACATTTTCTATCCAAAGTTTTCGTAAAATACATTGGAAATAAATTAAATGTTAACAAAAACCATTTAGTTTAACTTAGAAAGAGTAATTAAATTAAAATTTTTTAATTGTTCATTAATTCATCCAGTGTAGACAAAAAATCCCTTCCACTTCTCTACACTATGTTGTGTAGATACACACCGTTTGTAGTGGTGTTGGTTTGATGTTTGCTTGTGGGTGAATGGTCACACACACAACTACATAACACGCATAATTATGCGGACAGAGCAACGTACAGTTCAAGCAATAATGGTCTTAACAATATATAACAATTGTCGTGCATTCTTCGGTGATCGGCACCGACCGACTAAATGCCTTAAGCGGTATCTGACACACTGCTATCCACAGTTTTTTATACATACGCTTAGGACTTGATAGAGACTCTAGGAAGTTTGAAGCTTTGTTTAGTTTAATAATATCTTACTAGATGGCACGTCATTATTACATTGTAAACATTGTATACCGTGTGTGTAATGATTTTTTTTCCAACAATGAAAATTTACTTAATATAAATTTAAACAATTGTTATAAATTTTTTTCTGTTAATTTAAAATATCTAGAAAAAGTTTTACAGTAAAATAAAATTTGACTGTAAATTTATTTTTTAAGTACCTTTAGTTTACTTTTTCAAACGTCTGTAATTTCTTTTTTACGTAAAATAATTTATTTTTTTTGAAAATTATTAAATTGAAGGTCGTGGTTATATAGGAAGCTTGCACGCGCGTGTAGTACAAGCGCGAGTAAGCGCGTACACGCGCCTGTAAGCACGAGCACGCGCTTGTACGCGTGAGCATGCGCGTGTAAATTTGCTTCTTTTAATTTACACGCGCGTGCAAGCGTTTATGTACAGTGGTTATGGTGGTTATATAGAATCCTTCATAAGGTGAACAAACAAATTAGAAGACTGCACGGTCCCTTTACATATAAATAAGACCGACCATTAAAATAAGGAAGATTCAAAAACTTTTATAATATTGTAACTGACAATGGCTTATATTTCTAAGAAATGTAGTTAACAACTATTTATATTGTTTACCGAAAGCGTCTTAAAAATTATGGGTGAGAAATCGTATATACTCATTTAAAATAAACCGACTACTGTAATACAAAGGTAAAAATTTAATTTCATTAAAAATGTGACCCGTCCTATTTTGCACATAGAATGAATAGAAACAAATCAAAAGGGCCGGCATTCCTTTATATATAAATAAGATCGACAATTAAAATAAGAAAATTAAATTTTTACCTTATCCAAAAACTTTTATAAAATTACAATTTATAATGGATACTAATTCGGTTACAAAGAATAGGTGTAAGCATTTGGAATACGAATTTTCACAAATTAAATCTCTCAAATTTTAATTTCTAATTCAAGTTATTGTTAAAAATTTATTTATTTATTGTTGGTATTTATCATTAAAAAAAGCATTTATTATGAAAAATGCTAAAAATGTTAAAATCTGACAAAATAAAAACATTTACTTGCGCCTGCACGCGCGTGCAAAAATCTACAAGCGCGTGTAAGAGCGAGTAGGAGATTGCAAGCGCGAGTAAACGCCTGTAAAAAAATGACTACATAACCACTGAATACAAATTCAATGTAACAATATATATGAGCGTGCACGCACTTGTGTTACACGCGCGTGCAAGCTTCTTATATAACCACGACCAAAAACATAAAGAGGGAATGTTTTATTATGTTAATTCATTACAGCACCTCATATTGGTCATTTATACAGTGCTGTGATAGCCGACTCAATACAACGATGGCAAAAAATAATTGAACCAAAGCGTACGATTTTGTTTAGCACGGGCACTGATGAACATGGCATGAAAATTCAACAAGCAGCCGCACAAAACAATATGCAACCGGCAATTTATTGTGATCGTGTATCAACAACTTACAAAGAACTATTTAATCATTGCAAAATTGATTATACGGATTTTATACGAACAACTTCCACGTCACATATTAATGCCGTACAACATTTTTGGGTAAGTACAAAAAAAAATTCAGTTAAAGAAGGATTAGAAAATTATAAAATAAAGGGTACACATACATACATAGAGGTTTTAATTTTATTAGCATTATATCTCCCGAAAAATCGTTGTTTTAAATCTTTGATACAATTTTGATGTCAGCAGCAATGAAGTAATATAAGTAAATTTTATTAACTATATTTAGAGACAGAGATAATTCAGATAATTACATAAAATACTCATATATGTATGTATTCTTTGACAAAAATAAATTCGCCTTTGAAAATCAGTGTGGCATAATGACTATTTTTAAAAAAAAAATAACTCGGGACAGTAAAGGTTCCGGGGTCGGACCTGTCGATTTTGATCAAATTTAAATATGTTGTAGAACACTAAAAAGTAAGGAAAACGTATTTTTTTTTTATCTGCGAAACAACGGTTTAAAGGGGTAAAATCGCCCTTCAAAAATTAGCGTAAAAATTTAATTTTTCAAATATCTCAAAAACGGGAAGAGATAGAGCAAAAGTTTAAATTGGCGATATTGTTCTTTCTTAAAGAGATACTGATATGCAATTTGTCCAAATTACATCAATAGGGGCGGTTGGGGGTTAAAATTTGGCAGTTAATTTAGCGAAAAGACAATTGAATCTGGAATGAAATGAAGGGGTGGTAGGAAAGGTGGTTTCAGTGGGTGATTCGAACTATTCCACCGACACCACCATATTGTAATGTATTAACGGGGGTTGCAAGAGAAGGGTGGTAGCTATGGCTGAGTTTGATATCAATTTGGGCTAAATAGTATTACAATAAAAACCTATGTTCCAACAATGAAAGATAAAAATAATATAAATTCTTATAATCTAATAATGTTACATATTAAACGTTCATTACTGAATCCAATTACGGAATCTAAATACAGAATCCAATTACGGAATCTAAATACAAAATCCAATTACGGAATCCAAATACGGAATGAACATATCGACCCGTTTTTGGGCCTCAAGCCGAGCTCGCTAGGGTACTCCCCTTACTTCGCGCATTGGGTTTGGAATACCGGTGTCTTTTTATAATACCGGTATTTATTCGGTATTAGCATTTAAAATACCGGAATTCCGGTATTTCGGTATTTTTTTCGGTATTGAATGAAGATAGTATAGAAAAAACAAAAAAACATTAAAAATAATTTAATAAAATTAATTAGTAACAGTAATAATAACAAACTACATCATCTTTGGTTTTTAAAAATTTAAATACATAATTTTGTATTTTTTCTTATAGAAAAATACTTAAAAATATTCCAGAATTATAAAAAATATATATAAAAAATATGAATAAGTATAAGATATCTGGTCATCTGCACATATAGAAAACATTAAGCAAAACTAAAGACATTGTAATAAAATTTATGTTGTAAATCTAACGTAAAGAAAATATTCAAAATATGTAATATATAAAGTATTTGATTTTGTTAATACCGAAACCGAAATACCGGTATTTGAAATTTCAATACCGGTCTTACAAAACGTTTAAAAATTTCCGGTATCCCGGTTTTTCGGTAGTACCGGAATACCGGTACCCAAGCTCTACTCGCGCATTAATCGTTCGATTTCATATTTTGGCGTTTCGCTGATTTAGCGATTTAATCAAAGACTTCATTATTACATTTTCAACTATTAGTTTCTAGATTAATCTTTACAGTGGTGTTCAACAATAAGTATACAATATGTTACTATGTTATTAGAAAGTGGGTACAGTAGTGGGCATTATATTACAAATCGGTTACTTCAGAAAGGGAACATGTGTGTTTTTTTTTATTTAATTATTATATATAAGTAACTTAGAGTTAGAAATTTAGTAACTTAAAAGCTAAAACTAAAGCAGAAATATTAGAGGTATAAAACAAAGTCTTACCAGTAAAAATTACAATTCTTTTCAGCTACATATTATTCACAGAGGTTTTTATTACTCTATCTCAGATATTCGAAAATGTAACATGTGCTCTTTCTGCAATAAACGATTCAATTAGAATAACGTAGAAATGAAATTCTCAAATTCAAAATTCAGTTTGAGTAACATTGGAGAGGGGGATGAGTCATCCTCTTAAATTACATACCTACTAGTTTTTATACACTCATTTTTACTAAACACACTTATTGTTAGTGATGGGTAATAATGCCACAATAAGTGCTTCTGAAGTTGGACTGTCGTATGTAAAGTTTTTATATTATGATCAATTACTAATTTTAATGTAAAATACGCTTAAAAAAACGTTTATGACCGAAACACAATTATATTTAAAATAAAATATACACCTTGTTAAATTAGACTTATTTTGCATTACGATTAGTGATCATTACTAATAACAATGAATAACTCGTTTACGATATGTTCTCGGTCGAAAGATTTTGATAACGAAATGTTTTAAAATCGACGACAACTGCGTGCATTATTTTCAAAGGCATACTTATCTTTATTCTTTACATACAAATATATAGGTACATTTCAACAGTTAGAATATGAAGAATATTCTAATTATGTAAATTACGTTCATTAATATGCACGCAGAATTCGGTCACAAATGACTTTAAAGTGTTTTACTCTCATTAACTTTATTATTTTCACTTGTTTATTACAACCATGTAAGTAACTAAATATAGGGTATGATATGTTTTAAATATTCAGTAGGGTAAAGTGGGTAAAATATTCTAATAATATATACATAATAACATTTATATTCTCTATAACGCCTTAAGAGAAAAGTATGTTTAGTATTCTTACAGATATTTAATGAGATATATGTACATAAATATTGCCTTAATATTTAAATAAAACAGCAGTTTAAAGAATCAATTCAGTCATAGAATTTTGTTCATTCAAGTCCATATTATTTTTGAATGCAATATAAATTATTTCATCTTTTACATAATCTTATAATATTTGAATTAATTAATTAAACGTCTAGCTATTATTATAGTGCACTATCTGTTGATCTTGTTAAGAATATTAACACGTTTAATATTTTCAAACATAGTTTATAATTTTCATCTTCAGTAGATCTCCAGGTAAGAAATGTTATTTTTTACATTATTAATATTCTAAAAACATTTTTGACATTAGTTTTAAAGATGACGACAGTTACAGTGTCGTTGTTTTCTTATAAATCAGATATTTTTATTTATATACTTATAAAATATAAAACAGAATACATTTAAGTACAAGTCACATAACTGACATTTGAAAGTTTTAGTTTTGAAATGTACAAGAATAGTTAGATTGATTGTTATTGGCATTGCCAATTCTGGAAGTGGGTGGGAATTAGGGAGATTTAAAACATTCAGAAACACCAGTCCGCTGCGCGTAGTATTTTAAAGCCTCTCAATTTGGTCGATAACTTTTTTGCACTACAGGTCAGTTATATTTTCATAAATAATTCACAGATGGTGTTAATGATTGGTATAACACACACAACGATATATACGTTTTGAAACTATGCAGTTTTCTCGAAACTATACATTTTTTAAAATGGTGGGCAAGATAACTCCAGCAATTTTCATCCGATTGACTTGAAATATTACTTGTAGCTTCTTATTGTTAGATAGAGTATATAGAACAGTATAAACGATTTTTGAAACAATAAATAAATTTTTTATCTAATTATAGCTGATTTTTTCATCGATTTTTAAATTATCTTGTGTACCATCTTAGTAAAACTAATTTAAATAGTAAAAAAAATTTTAATGCTCTGGCTACTGTTTGAAAATTTTTATTAAAAACAAAAGTCTACGTTGGATCTATGGAGGGTAGATATCAGGAGCACCATCTCTGTATCAAAAAGTGTCCATAGAATGGCGTAAATTGGGGTATTTGACAGTAGTTGAAAAAATATCTATTTTGATTTTTAAATAATTACTCGAGTCATAATGATACTGAATATTGCTTTTTTACAGGTTATTTCATTCAAAAATATAAAAATTTTAATTAAATAAAATTACAAAATTTACGTTAAAAATGACGTATTCAAAAACATCAAGCAAAAGCAGCTTACGTCACAAGCTCGTTCGAATATATTATAGGTATTATATTGTAGTTAGGAAAAAAATTGTTTACTTTTTCGGTAACTATGAAAGAAATTTTTCATTAGGTATTAATTTTCATTACTAGACCTACTACTACTACTTAATATTTTAGAGCCAATGACGTCATACGATTTGAAAGGGACAGAACGTATCGTTTTGGCGATCTTTTTAAAAACTGAAATTTTATCGGTGATTTTTATTAAAAATATAGTACAAAATAATTTAAAAATGTGTATTATGAGTTTAGTAAGAAGTAATAAACACACTAAGATGGTTTTTAAAAAATTGTCAAATATCCCATTGTTACATATAATGATATAATAGTTTTATTATTTTAAAAATTTTTATAAAACTCAACACAAAAAAATCACTATACTCTTTTGCTACTCTAGCGCTATTCTGGCGAATTTTTGAACTGTTACTTAGTACTTAAAACGGGACACTTTTTGAACTATTTTTCTATTGTTTTCCGTACAAGATAGTCCTCTTTATATTCTACACTCCATAGTTGGATCACCCTCGTGCCGCCATTTTGTTTTATAGGTAAATTAGGAAAAAAATTTTTCGTGTACCTATACTTAAATTTTTTTTATATTGATTACGTTATTCGTTATGGAGAAAAAAATTCTTCACTAAAATATTTTTTGTCATTTCAGAGTGATATATAACACCTTAATAATTATTTTTCAGTCTTTCGAGTTCTTTTTCGACGTTGTTAAACCTACAAAACTATTTCATTTCCTTAATAAATGATACTCGTTGAAAATAGTGGATAGTATTACCGACCACCGGAGTACAGAGGTAACTCTGCTATCTCTATACTACTGAAACCAGTGCAACAAAACAAAGATGGAAAATATCCCACCAGTATGTTATATATGTGCACTGGGTTTAGTTTGTATTTGTCTGATCTGTCTTGTGTGTGTGAGTGATCTGAGGTGTGTTGCGTGGTGTAGTATACGTATATATAATACACCAATACCTCAATTTGCGTCGTGGTTACGTTCCAAAAAAACACGACGCAAATTGAAACGACGCAAAGTGAATTATGATTTTCTATAGCAAACCATGTAAAGATCGAATATGTTTTGGTTATTGTCACTATGTGTATTTATTAATTCTTTAAATACATTAAATTACAAATGAACCTAAATTATTATATTAAATAAATGAAATGTTATTCTTAAATAGTTGTAATAGTTGCAACTTGTATGTTCAGCCATCTTGACCATGGATGTCCTGTGTGTTGCTTGTCGAGTCGTAGATGCCCCGGTCCATAGAGAATATGTATTATAGATTCATAGATAATACAGATTCATAGATAATACAACATCTTCCCTTTTTCATAAAATAAAATCCTTAAATTTTTTTGGAAGGACTATCGAACGTTTAGGACGGTTCAAAGGAGTATTAGGACTTGGTAGTACAGGATCTACCGAAATAGTTTGTTGAGGATCTTCTTTTTGGTTGTCGAGCGGTACAGATTCCAAATGATCTTTATTAATGGAATTCTTTTTTGATATCATTGCTGAATCCTTAATCGATGGACTATTCAGCTGTTTTTCATCAATCGGTATTATTTTTTCTTCATTTTGAACTTGTGAAGAATCATTTGTTCTTTGATGATCATTCATTTCTCTAATCTGATCGCTTTCTACTGGCTTTAAGTGTTCCACGTTTCTTCTATAAAGTTTTTCGTCTACTTTGACAATATATGATCTGTCTTTTAATTTGTCCGTTACCGTTCCTTTTGTCCACACATTATTTTCCGGATTTAGTTTTGTAAATACGGTTTGCCCAATATTTAAAGTTTCATATTTTTTACATTTTTTATCATAATAGTATTTACTCTTTCCTTTATTGACTATAATTTTTTCTGGAACATTTTCTTCGATCTTTGGTTTCATATTTTCAGAAAAAATTGGGATACCTGTTCTAGTTCTTCTACAAAACATTCTTTGAACAGGACTTGAATTAATTTTATTTGGAGTATTTCGCCAGTGTAGTAATCCATACCAAAAGTCGGTTTTACTTTCATTAGATTTTTTGATAGTATTTTTAACAATTTTTACAGCAGATTCTGCTTTTCCATTTCCTTGTTGATGGTGAGGCGATGACGTGCTGTGTTTGAAACCCCATTCTTCAGCGAATAGCTTCATTTCCTTGTTAACCATATTGGTACCATTATCAGTACAGATTAATTTAGGTACTCCATGTCTACTAAAATTTCTTTTGCAGGCTTCTATTATACTTTTTGGAGTTAAATCTCTTAAAAAATCAATTTCAAAAAAATCTGAATAATGATCAACTGTTACCAAAATAGTTTCTTTTTTACCATTTAATTTTCCATAACAGACATCGAGTGAAACATACTGGAATGGATAAATAGGTACACTATGTGATTGCATAGTAGGTTTTCTTTGAGAATCAGCAAATTTGTTACAAATTTCGCAATTCTGAACAACTTCTTTTATTTGAGAACTCATGTTTGGCCAGAATATATTTTCTTTTGCTAATTTCATCGTAGCTTCAATGCCATTATGATTCACATGTACTTTTCTTATCATTTCTTTTCTAAGTTTAAATGGAATTAAAATCTGATTACCTCTGAGAATTAGTCCATTGTAAATAGATAATTCGTCTTTATATTTAAAATATAATTTCACATCTTCGTCTAAATCATGAATATATCTAGGAAATCCATTTTTAATAATATTCATCAGTTTAGTCATTACAGGATCTCTATTTGTTTCGAATTTAATATTTTGTAACTGTTCATCCGAACAATCGTTGTCATCTAACAATTTGGCATTTTCAATACTGCGAAATATATTAACTTCTTCCCCACAAAGTTTAAAAATATTAGCTTTAAAATCTTTCGTCAAATCCACATTATTTGTATCTTCATCTACAGGTGATCTACTTAATGTGTCCGCTATAATATTGTTTTTACCACTGACAAATTGTATTTCAATATTGTAACGTTGTAAGGCCATAAGCATTAATTGTAATCGCTTAGGTGCCTTTAGCAATGGTTTTTTAAATATATTTAATAACGGTTTATGGTCTGTTTTTATTATTGTTTTAGTATTACCAACAATCATTTGATCAAATCTAGTGCAAGCAAATAAAATTGAAAGTAATTCCTTTTCTATCTGCGCATAATTTTTTTCTGTTTTAGTAAGAGTTCGTGATGCATATGCTACTATTTTATTTTCTTGAAAAACTGCTGCACCCAAACCTAAACTACTTGCATCGCATTCTATTGTAATTGGTTTACGTATTTCGAAATAATGTAACGTATTTATATCACTTACTAAATTTTTTATTTTAACGAATTCATTTTCTTCATTTTGTCCCCAATTCCACGGAACATTATCTTTGATCAAATTTCTAAGCACTGATAAATTTGAGCTGAGATTTTGTATATATCTACTCAAATAATTGACCATACCAATAAATCTTTGTAGATCCCTTTTATTGTTAGGACGCTTCATATTTTTAATTGCATATACTTTAGAATTATCTGGTTTGAGACCTTCATCTGTCAAATAATGTCCAAAAAATTTAACTGATTTTTGACATAGAGTAAGTTTTTCGCGATTTAACTTGCAGTTATTTTTTCTTAATCGAATAAACAAGTTTTCTAAATTTTTATTATGGTCCCTTATGGCTTCTTCTGTAGTATCCCCTTTTCCAAAAATTAAAATATCATCAGCCATAGCTTCTACTCCACATAGATCATGTGTTAATTCATACATTTTTAATTGGAAAATTTCAGGTGATGATGATAAACCAAATGGTAATTTCAACCATCGATATCTACCGAAAGGAGTCCAAAATGTAGTTAATTTGCTACTTTCTTCCGATAGTTTTAATTGCCAAAATCCCTTTTTGGTATCGACTACGGAGAATACTTTAGCTTTACCTAATTCAGGTAAAATTTCGTCTAGTGTAGTAAACTGATAATGTGGTCTTTTAAGAGCTTTATTAAGTGGGATTGGATCTAAACAAATTCTAAAAGAATCCTTTTTTTGTACTAATAAAATATTGCTTACCCACTCTGTATTTTCCTCTTCTTTAGTAATAATATCGTTTTTAACTAGGTTTTCCAATTCTTTTTTCAATTTACCACGTAGTGCCATAGGTATGCGTCTTGCAGTTTGAACAACTGGTTTGACTTCTGGATCAATTTCTAAGTTTATTTCACCAGGCAATTGTCCATAACCTTCAAATATATCTTTATATTTTTCAATAATTTTTTCCGATTCACTGCTTAATGAAGAACCAGTAACTTTATTACATAGTTTTATTAATCCTAAAGAAATACATGCGTTAGCAGATAGTATAATTTTCTGATTTACATCCACTACTTGAAAGTTAATTGAATAATTGTTATCATTAAATTCACAGGGTATTGTAATTTGCCCTAATACTGGAATTTCTTTACCTCCAAAACTTCGTAATTTATATTTTGATTCCATCAATCTGGGACTATCATTGTTGAATAGTTCACACAAATACTGATATCCAATGACGCAAACATTAGCTCCGGTATCCAGTTCACAGTAAATATTTTTCCAGTTCGTACCAAATTTTAACTTTAATTCGGCTTCCAAATTACCACCTTCGCTAGAATTATCTACGATTTTACCAATACTTGCGGAATACCACTTGTCATCTTCAGAAGCACACTCGTAACTTGTAACTTCTTTTATTGTTTTTGACCCTTTATTATTCAATTGCCCTCTATCTTTATATTCACCTTTATTTTTCTTTTTGCATGCTTTTTCTAAATGATTTTTACCTTTACAAATGCTACACGTATGTCCAAAAGCTTTACACTTGTTCTTTTCAAAAATATGCCAGTTCTTACAAAATTTACAAAGACGTTTCTTCTTTTTATAATGTATACCCTCTACTTTATCAACTTTATTTAAAGGTGTACTTGTTATTTCGGTTAGCTTTTTCAATTGATTTTCTGCAATTTCGTTAGCTTTACAAGTATTAACGACTTCATCTAGAGTAAGATTATCAATTTTTATGAATTTGGATCTTTGCTCAATATCACGTATTCCTACTACGATTCTATCTTTTAGCAATTCTTCCTCCATATCCTTATACTGACATTTTTTCACTAGTTTTTGTAACTTTATATAATACGTATCAAAATCTTCGTTTTCTGTTTGATTACATAAATTGAACATTGCTCTGTTATACGTTATGTTAGTTTTTGCAATCAACCTTTTTTCTATAATTTCTAGTACATTTTCAACGGTCGTTTTGTCTGTATCTAATAACTGAAAATTATTATACTTTTTTAATGCTTGTCCACCAATGGCAGAAAGTAAATAATTTATTTTCCTATCTTCATCCTCCGCCGGCCATGATTTCATATCACTTGCGGTATAGAAAATTTGCCAACCAGTTTTGAATGTTTCAAAATTGTCGATAATGTTTTCATTGTCAACATTTAATGGTTGAGGCCACGGTGCATTAATATTTTTATTACGGTTTTGTGAATTAGATACTCTAGAAAATGTTTCTTGTTGTTGTTGCAACACTCTTATCTGTTCGTTTAACAAAGTAAGAGTTTCAGTTTGTTGTGTAATAATTTGTAATAATTGTTGATCCATGATATCACTTTTGTAATTAAATTAACGATATACAATGGCGTTCACGTTCAAAAAAATTTTTGAGTTGAGACGGTTGAGCACGTGTTCTTATAACCTTTATTACAATATAGATGATGTAATTCCAAGTTTATGCACAACCTGACACCATGTTTTGGTTATTGTCACTATGTGTATTTATTAATTCTTTAAATACATTAAATTACAAATGAACCTAAATTATTATATTAAATAAATGAAATGTTATTCTTAAATAGTTGTAATAGTTGCAACTTGTATGTTCAGCCATCTTGACCATGGATGTCCTGTGTGTTGCTTGTCGAGTCGTAGATGCCCCGGTCCATAGAGAATATGTATTATAGATTCATAGATAATACAGATTCATAGATAATACAACAGATAGGTTTCAGGGTTATGAAAATACTACTTTTTAAAAAGAAAATTGAACAAAGTAAACATTTAAAAAACAAAAATAATATAAAATTTTATTACATACATACAAAAAAAAAAAAAAACAAAGTCAATTAAAACAAAATAAAATAATCAATTAATTTATAAATACAAAGTAAAAATTAATCACTGTCTATTTAATTAATTTCGTAATACACATTTATTTTAGTTTTATACCAACATGCTCAAAGTAGTTGCCATCTATTATCAATCTTTATTACAACATCAATAGATACATATTCACCATATTACAATAGAGTCGTGCCATCTTTTAGAAAAAAAAGAAAATTTCAAAAAATTTCGAAAAAATAATTAGACTCGAACCCAAAACAACGCAACTTCGAAAATCTAACGACGCACAGTGAAAATTAGTACTAATTCAGCAGCGATGCAACTTCGAAAAAACGCAAAACGAAACGACGTAAAGCGAGGTATTGGTGTACTACATACGCATGTATGTGGCTTCGTACAGTAGTGGTAACAATGACCATAACAATCAAAACGTGATCAAAACAATTGAACTACGCTCATCCACTGACACCGAACAAGTGAATTCTAAGTAACCTAACGTGCTCAGAAGTGCCTACTGCTGATTACAGAAAAGAGATTGTAGTGTTCCTTCTGATATATTCTATGTTACCGACTAATATAAAGAGTAAAAGCGGATGACAAACGTAAAAGGACCAGTGATTAAACCACAGCATCAAACATTAATGTGACGGTAAATTTATTAAATTTGAATGTACGTACGGTCTCTGTTCCGTATATACGAAATAACTTACACTAGTATTTAAAGATTAAAATAGAATGAAATAGAAAATAACTGACTAGAATAATATGGGCTTTTAGGTAGCCACATTTGAAAATATACTGTAAGGTAATTTTAATACGAAAAGGTTCTTAATGCTATTAATTTTGTTTTGGTAAAATTTCAATTCAATTTATTCGGAGATATTTTCAAATTAATTCAATATTCTAATTAAGAAAAATATTTCGGAAACTTGTGCCGAAAATTAATTATTAGGTCATGATAGAAAAGTGACTTAATACTATGAATTATTAATTTATAAACTGATATCAAGGTTAATAAAAAATGGAACGTTGGGCCAATATTCATTCCCAATCATATTATGATTTACGAATACATGTATAATTTTTATGCGTATTGAAATAAAACGCGTGTTATGTGTTTAGACGCAGTTGAATTAAAAGCATAAATATGCGTTAAAAGAATTATAACTTCAAAAATAACGAATGGCAGAGTTACTATTCATTTGCATACTAATTGATTTCTGGTGATTCCTCTGCCTAAAATCTGCATAACTATGGCGTGAATTTTTGAGTTCTCACAGGTGATTCTCCTGTGAAGAGCCGCCAATATTTCAAAACGTGCATTACGAAACTGTTATACATATTTTTTATGTCAATAAACTTAATCAACGTGTGTACGTTTTGTAAAATGTCGGTGTCGTAAAATTGTTTGGCTCAGCGAATCGAGCAGGTGAATTACGTATAAATAAGACGTCGGTAGTAAAATCGAGAGACAGTCACTGGTAAATAATCGTAGTCAGTAGAAGCAATTAAGGTCGGTCGCCCTAGTGGCGACTGGCCAGAGTTGGCAAGAATACATCCAAGGAGGCTCCAAGAGTAAGTGTCATTTTTGTAGTTTTCTTTATATTTGTCTTAATTTAAGGGTTTAGGGGTATTTTATTTTGTGTTAGAGTTTTATTAAGGTTTTAGTAATTTGTGTATTTTATTATTTCTGTTTAATTTTTGTATTTAGTTTTTTAAGTCTGATTTTTATAAAATATAGTTACACCAATACCTCAATTTGCGTCGTGGTAACGTTCCAAAAAAACA
Organism: Brachynemurus nebulosus; assembly: GCA_035578155.1. Lineage (NCBI taxonomy): Eukaryota > Metazoa > Arthropoda > Insecta > Neuroptera > Myrmeleontidae > Brachynemurus > Brachynemurus nebulosus. The sequence goes on from JAPWDM010000005.1 coordinate 1,571,259, forward strand.
CGACGCGAATTGAAACGACGCAAAGTGAATTTAGTTAGCTATAGCAAATTTCGAAAAAAAAATTAAAGACTCGAACCCAAAACAACGCAACTTCGAAAATCTAACGACGCATAGTGAAAATTAGTACTAATTCAGCAGCGACGCAACTTCGAAAAAACGCAAAACGAAACGACACAAGCGAGGTATTGGTGTATATATTTTTTTTTTTTATAAAAAAAGAGTTCACTATTTTTGTCTTTAAAAATTCTTACTGTTCACCGTGCCTCCTTTACAGCCTAGGGTACATCTACATATATGATGCGACCCTAGATCGACTACTAGGCTCGATGCCTAATCCACAACTTTTCGTTGGTTCTAGGCAACCACTCGACTAGGGCTAACAAACAGGCGGACAGGTGAGTGTTAGGGCAGGTATAAGTGCAATAGGGTCAGACGCACCTCCTGCTTCGTTATATTCCACATACAGTAATTTCTTAAACTTAAATTCTCTAAACCTAATCGGTATCAAGTTGATACCTATTAGGTTTAGAGAATAATAACATATAATCTGATCTATATAGTTGATACTATCAATTATATAGATCAGATTATATGTTATTATTATTCCTTTTAGTGTTAAAGAACAATAATAAAGAGTCTATTGTGATTACAATGTCTTGAAAAAATTAAGAATAAAAATAAAAAAAAAATAAAAATCTTTAAACTGGTTGCTGCATATATACATATTATGCTATGAATATTTACATTTTTTTTTCTAAAACGTTGCAGCAAAAATGTTTCAACCTAATGTTTTTCAGGGCTGGGAAAAATGGTTCAGAGAAACCATTTAAAATAGAAAATGGAAAATGGTTTCCAAAAATGCATTTAAAATACAAAATGGAAAATGGTTTGGCTGAACATATTTAAAATAGAAAATGGAAAATAGCTATTTAAAATGGATTATAAAATACAAAATACTTTTTTTACTTTTTTATACTGTAAATATCTTTTTAAACTTTTTTATCGTTTTTTATATTAATAAAAAAAAACGTTAAGAAAATGTCAAACGTATTGAAATTATACAAGAGGGCAGTCTTTTAAGAAAATTCTATAAAGTTTGCATGATATGAAAACGAAATTTAACTTTTGAAATATTGTTATACTCAAAAATATTGTAAAATTTCATCCAGCCTTGACATAATCAAACCTTGACAACGCTACAACTGCGACTTCTAAATTATGAAAATCATCTACTCGAAATACCAAAACATTACTTATCGACGTATCTTAATAGCACACAACACCTCAGAAAAAAAGTAACAAATTTAACTCAAGTGACATTGAAACTCGAATTATAAAAAATTTGAGTCAATTGAATCGACTTACATTTAACACAATTTGTTAGACTGCGTTCAGTTCGAGTTCTATGATTAATATGAGTCATAAGTGTCATACGTATACACATAAAATTGAGTGCACATGCATTTTCATTTTAAATGGAAAATGGATTCAAATTTCCATTTTAAATACAAAATGAAAAATGATTGGACCGAACCTATTTAAAATAGAAAATGCAGAATGCCATTTTATATTTTAAATACGTATTTAAAATGAAATAATTTTAAATAGTTCCCAGCCCTGATGTTTTTATTTTGTTCAGTGAACACAAGACTATACAATATGCATAGTACATATGTATGTCTTGTATAATTTCGTAATTAAACGATCAAACAGTTTGTAAAAAATTGCAAGTGCTCGTATAAGCCTTGTCTGGTTTGCGCCGACAGCAACGGAAAATATAAACAAAGTGAATAAATGTCAGTTAACCCCCCTCCCCTCCCCGCCCCGCTATGTTGGTAATTGAGAAGAATGAATATCTTTATGGTAATGCACCACGAGTAATGTGGAAAAGATGCGGAGCAAAAGAAATCTAGGAAAACATAAGAGCATTACCATTGTGTTGTATATATGCATGGTATAGTAAATAATTAGCAAGTTAAACTAGTCGTAAAATAAATGCACCAAATATTGTATCGCATACCTATACTGTTTTTCGTTTAAGTGATGAATAACGTCGTAGTGTAGCCAATCTTAACTGTTAGTACTAAAATATGTAATGGTGGAGGCTCTGGGGAAATTATTTTATCTACGGTCCATTTCACTTAAATTTAACCATGCTTCATCACTTATACATTTAAATAATTTCCGTTTTCTTGGCTTTATCTCTTTTATTATTGCATTTACGTAAATTTTAAAACTGTAGCTTGTTTTTATAGCCCAATAGTAGTAATTTTAAGCCCTATCTCACTAAACATTAATTTTAGAATAGATATAAAAATTTTTTAAAAAGAGATTCTTGTAGGGATTTCTGAGGAGAATATTTGTGCAAAATGTGAACTCCCGGAAATGTTTTTTTTATATTTAAACATTCGTAAATAACGTTTTTTGACCTTTCACCGCTTACGTAGCGAAAACGGTGATAGATACATTAAAAAGTGTTAAGACCTTTTTTGTAGAGAATCGAATTCTCTACAAAAAAAGTCCGCGAGAGCACCTGTCTATCTTGTACAGGTGAAAAGATACAACGCTCCACACGCGCACTCAAAAATTCACTTTTTCGAGCGTTCCGGCAGGGTGTGCCGTCCGGAACCTTGCCGGAACGCTCGAAAAAGTGAATTTTTGAGTGCGCGTTTGGAGCGTTGTATCTTTTCACCTGTACAAGATAGACAGGTGCTCTCGCGGACTTTTTAATGTATCTATTACCGTTTTCGCTACGTAAGCGGTGAAAGGTCAAAAAAAGCTATTCATGAATGTTTAAACAATATAAAAAAAAACATTTCCGGGAGTTAACATTTTGCACAAATGTTCTCCTCGGCAATCCCTACAAGAATCTCTTTTTAAAAAATTTTTATGTCTATTCTAAAATTAATGGATAGATAAAATTTAGTGCTATTGGACTATTAGAAAATAATAGAAGATTGATTTGTTTTGAATATAAGAATTATTTAATTTTTTAACTTTGACTCATGATCAATTGTATTTGAAATATGGTATAATAATATTTATATATTTTAAATTTTATTTGAAATTTTGTTGACGGTAAGCTTTCTACGGCAAGTGGTAGTATGTTGTACATTTTAAGTCCGTAATAAACAACACCAGACTTTTGTGACACATTTCACAAAAGTGAAATGCGTCATAAATTTTCACATTTCATTTGTAAAGTTATTGGCACGCAAGACACAAGTGGAGGAAACCAGGGCCGGCGAGAGGGTTGGGCAGGTGGGACAATTGCCCGGGCGCTCGGGCAAAAAAAGGGGCCCGGAGAAAGAAAAAAAGATGACGTTTTTTTTCTTTTTTTTTGCTCGTCATTTGTATTTTTGGGAACAAGATTTTGAAAAATTTTTGTTGTTGTGCCTGGGGGCCCGCCATCGCTCTCGCCGGTTCAACTTCTTTGGTATACCAAGTCTTAAATTATTTATGGTCAGACTATTTCACAGAAGTTCGACTCGAATTTTTTTCAATTTCATCTAGTTTAATTAATTTGAAAAAAAAAAAAAAAACACTTAACAACTAACAAATAGTAATGCAATTTTCTTAAATAAATATTTAATGAAAATACGATCGTTGAATTCAGTCTTCCGTATAAATTGATTTCGAGAGAATTAAGATGTTTAATTCAATGGCTGCATCAGTGTCGCAATTTTTAAGTTCCCTTCTTATTTGAACATTAAAGTATTATGTTGCGACGCAATATGTATTCTGTGACGACAGCATTGGTGGTGTACCTAGTAAATGTTCATTTATAATCATTGTATAGAATACTAGCTGTACCCGCGACTTCGTTCGCGCATAAATTCAATGAACAGTATGTAAATATAATAATTACAAAGCATTTGCATAGAACAATAGTTTTGCGTAGTGCATGCATATGCTCAAAATGGATTTTGTATTTTCCCGAGGGAAGGAAACATTTACCCGTAATAAAAAGTGTTGATGTAGGTAATAAGTTATTACCACACCAAATTTCATAAAAATCTTATAAATAGTTTTTGCGTAATCTGTGCACATGCTCAAAATTGTTTTTTTATTTTCCCATGGGAAAGAGACATTTACATGGGATAAGAAGTATCTTAGATGTTGACCTAGGTAATAAGTTATCACCATACTAAATTTCATCAAAATCCGTTCAATAGTTTTTGGCGTAATTTGTGTACACGGCAATTCCATGAAATGATGGAATTTTAGTAAAAAATAAAAAATGAAAATAATTAATCAAAATCATGCCTACTTGATACTTAGAAGAATAAATCTCTGATATACAACGTTTTTTTTTATTTTTTTACCTTTGTTTTTATTTTGTAAATTTAGCTTAAAAATTTATTACTTAATAAAAAAAATATTGTAACTTGTGATTTTTTTCAAATGAATATTAAAATACAGCTAAATTTACCTTTTTCTTTATGCTGAAATAATTACTATACTCGTTTTGAGTATTATTTTGATTTTTTGTCAAGCTACGAATTCGAGTAATGGAGGCTATCAGAACCGACAGACGTTTTTTTTATTACTAAAAATAAACTTTTAAATCAAATTGTAATGTAAGTGACCATGGAATTACCGTACATGTTAAAATGGTTTTTCTATTTTCCTGTGGGAATGAGACATTTTCCCGGAGTAAAAAGTATCTTAGATGTTGACCCAGGTAATAAGTTATCATTACACCAAATTTCATTAAAATCCGTCCAATAGTTTCTGGGTGATGCGTGAACAGACACACAGACAGATAGACACAAAAATTTTAAAAATTGCTTTTCTGATATCTACATCGATAACTATTTACAGTACCAGTACAATTTTTAAAAAATATTCCATGTACAGAAACAGTCTCGTTACAGTTTTATTATATGTATAGATTTATTTTACAGTATCAGGAGTACGGAGTAAGGAATATAATATATACCTTTAAGTACTTGCCGGAGTCTACTACGTATTACGTTGTTAGTATTATCAGCACAGACGCTAATCTGATTCAACAAAGTATATACCAGGGGTGGCCACTACCTTTACCTTTGGGAGCCGCAATTCTATGAAGCTGTTTCGGAGAGAGTCACCCCATTCTGAGATTGGTAGTTCACACAATGAATACACGTTTTACATTTTTATGAAACTAAGTATATTTATGACATAAGAATGAAAAATGTAATTGTAATATGTAAACATACTTTTTTTTTTAGTTAGTACATGCATCATACCTAGGTACCTAAAACTTAATTTTTTGATGTACTTTTTCTTGTGTTCATTTTGGCCGTGAGCTGTTTGAAATCTGGCTCATAACTGGTGAGCGCACTTTGCACGAGTTCAGTTAAGTGTTCATTAGCTAGTTCAGATCGATACTTGGATTTAATAAACTTCATTGTTGAATACAAAGACTCACAGGCGTAAGTAGTTCCAAAAATTGAAATCAGTCTCTTAGAACATTCTTTTGCTAGTGGATATTTCTCTGATGGAACGTTTTTCCAAAATTCAACAGTGGAACCGCTAATTTTTTTCAGTCCTTTCAACGCTTCGTCTTCTTGCAGTTCAAGTATTTCTAACTCTACTGCTGCTACATATTTTGTTACTGGAGATGAAAGAGGACAGCCATCACCTACAACATCAATAGCAAAAGGGTTGTCTTGGAACGAAAAAGACGGTTTCAGTTTTCTCAAATCAGTGAATCTGTCATTGAGTTCTTCAGCAAGACCGGTCAATTTACATAAATAATCTTTTATTTCAATCTGGACGTCATCGTCAACAAGCCTTTCAGAAGTTTTCTTTAAACATTTGAAATGAGCGAACGTTTTGGTCTCAAGATCTCTCTGAAAAAGTGTCAGTTTGCTATGAACGCTAAATACACTCTGTGCTAAATCAGAAATAAGCTTCTCTCCAGCTTGTAGTAACATGTTCAGCTGCTGCAAATGCTCAACATCTGTAAAAAAGCTTAAATCTAACAACCACTGTGGATCACTAAATTCAGGGAAAGATTTTCCTTTTTCTTGCATAAATTGTTTAATAGGTTCAAGCAACTGAAAAAATCTTCCAAGTACATTATTGACTGATAGCCATCTCACCAAGCAATACCAAGATACATCATCAGGAAGGTCGTCATTATCCAGCTCTTCTATGAAGGATTTAAATTGTCTGTGTGTTTTAGCACTTGAACGAATGTAGTTTACAACCTTAAGAACTACTTGCATAACTTGTGGGTACTGGAAATATTTTGCTGCTAGATGTTCTCTGTGAATGATACAATGTAGGTACAGGTACAAAAGGAGGATATGATTTGTCAGCATTTAAAAGCCCAATAAGTCTTTGTTTGTTTCCTGTCATTGACGATGCACCGTCGGTAGCAATGCTAACAATATTTTCGATAGGCACTGAGTTTTTTTCAAAACATCATCCAGGGCTTCTTTAATGTCATTTAATGAAATTTTAGATTTTTTTCTTATTTAAAATAAACCTATCAAAACACATTTTCGAGATGCATTAAAGAGCCGCACAAGATCAACTCGCGAGCCGCAAGCGGCTCGCGAGCCTCGTTATGGCCACCCCTGGTATATACCCATACAAAATGGTTAGTTAATATTTATTTTATAACTATACCTGTGTGTGTAATATAATCATTTTGTTTTGTAGGTACAGAAAGCCCCTTGATTTCCTCGAATTTTTCTAGCGTTTGAATAAGAATAAAACTATATTGTATTGGCATGAAATTTTTTTTTTATCAGAAAGCTTGTATTCTAAGAAAGAATCCTAGCCTAGGCAGAGGCGTAGCGAGCATAACTGGCGCCCGGTGCGGAAACTTAACTTCTAAAATTTAAAAAATTTAAGTAACGTAAAAGTCCTTATACTCGAACGCGATTGAATATTCGAACAGTTTTGATAATTGTATAAATTTAAATAATTTCAAAATAACATTTTTTTGCAGTAAAATAGCAATATCTTTTTTTCTAAAGTAAAGCGAAGCAAATTTTAGACCATTTTAAAAACTACAATAAATGAGCAATCTTTTAACATAACTTGCCCGGGTAAGGTGGTACATTTCTTTTACAGCATGAAGAGTTAAACTTAGCTCATAAAAAAAAAAAAAATTATGAATCGGTAAAAAAGATTAATTTTTTCCAAGATTATAGGTAGGTATATTACCCTTACTTTGGATTGTGATCTACAAAAGGACTCTTCAGGGTTGCGTAATAAAAATTAGAATTCAGAAAATCTAGTCTTGTAGCTGTGGTACTCGAAAATCTGAAAAAAAAATGTCGAATTTCCCGAAATTCATAAAAGTGTCAATATCTTGAAAACCAGTGATATTTTACCAGACAATATTTTGATATTCTGGTCAGGCATGAACTGGTCTATCATCCCTCCAAGGGATATCGTTGACTTTTGGGACATTCTGTATATGTCTTTTGTATAAATGTTCTTATGTGTTTCTCAGTTGAATACCTATATGAATAAATACGAAGCCAATTCGAGAGTTATCTGTATAATATACAAATTGCAAAAAATAAGAAAAGGTTTTTTAACAGTTTCAAGTTACAGTTAAATTTTGTTTTATACCTACCTACAGTATTTATTTTTCATACCGTCACGCGGCATTCAGTTTCTTTTTTCCTTTTGTTTCTATTGTTTTTCGTACGTTTCTTGTATCAACTATACGTCTAGTTGACTTAGATTTAGGCTTCATCGCTTGGTACTGTTCCTACTAAAAAAGCAGGGAGTTTAAAATTTAATTTTTTTTTTGTTTTGTTTTAGAAAATTCCCATTAAGTAGTTAGGATTTTGAGATGTTTGCATGTATAGAACTCGATGAGTTGAATTTATATTTATAGAAATTTCTGTGTATTTTTGATTTTGGTATTTTAGTTGAAGAATTGTTAATTACCATGTAACAGACGAGTATTTTGGAGCGTCGTTTCTTGTAAGTCTGTTTCTGGTTGTGAAATACTTTAACTACTGAGAAACTCTGATGTTTCTTTAATTTCTTCTTCAAACTCTAACTTTTAGTTAATGGTGAAAATCGTGTGCAGAACATTATTCGCGTTTTGAGATAATCAATTAATCACGTTTGGGTAACCATTTTTTTTCTTTACTTGAATATATATATTTCTCAAAGGAAAATCTGATTTTTTGCTAAATCAGCTAGTTGTAACGTTTCAATGCGTAACCAACATGCACTTTTTTTTTTTATAAAGCTAATAAAAAACTTTAGCAAAAATTAACTACAAACGCAATCTGACATTTTTAAGGTAGTAACTCGCGCTGTTTTTCATACCTATTTTTAGGGGCATTTTTTTTTAAGAAAGAACAAATGAAAAGTTTTGAATTTTTTAATGTTTTAATTTACATCTGAAGGTGAAAAAAAGACTTTTTCTTCGAAGTCCGCCATTTTGTTATTTTTCGATAAAATTTCATTATTCTAGTTCCGACCAGAATGACAATATATCTATAGATTAAGACTAATTAAGAATTTTTGATTTCAGATGTCGCCAAGAGTCAAAATCACCCGGACCATCCAGGTGCTTTTTTGAGGCGCCAACTTCAAGTGTTAATAATAATAATAAAACAAAATTTAATTTATTAAAAAAAAATTTTTTTGTTACCTTAAGGGGAGGTTTACTTGAGAGTCGTTAAAAAAGATCGATTTTTTTTTTTTTTGCAGAAATTGGTAGCTAATTATGTGTAGAATATGTTCCTAAAGTGATTTTGCTGAAAGTAATTTAAGGGAAGGTTTACTTGAGATTTGATAAAAAAATCGATTTTTTTTTTGCCGAAATTGATAGCAAATTATGTGTAGAATATGTTCCCAAAGTGATTTTACTGAAAATAATTTAAAAACAAGATTTTTGCACATTAACCGAATCCAGCTTTCTATAAAAAAAAAATTAAAAAAACGTAGTTCACGCAATAATGGGTATTAAATATAAAATTTTGAAAATACGTTTCTTTATATATATTTTATAATATCTCGGAACTACATTTTTGAAACTGGTGGACACGATAACTCAAAAACTATTCGATGGATCTTTTTTTTTAATTTTTTATTTTAAAGATAAGTCAATTCTTCGGCACCTCTACCTAAGTTCGATACACTTTCAATATTTTTTTTTATTTTTAAATTTACTTTAAAGAGCGAAAAATAAGACAAAAATCGTAATCAAAAGTTCAAACATCCGCCATTTTTTTTTTCTTTCAGCAATTTATTGTATTATAGGTAGAGGTGTCGGTACTCTTCATATATTTTATAAATCTTTTTTGTTTTTGGATTTCGGTGGTTTATTACCGGCGCTAGGATGTCCACCAACAAGGCATTGGATTTTCGGATCGTCACACTGCACTATCTATAAAATGGACACTTTTTTATATTTTTCCTTGAAAATTTTTTTTTTGTGTAGTTTAATACTTAATAAATATGTGCACAAAATTTGAAATTGATATTTACTTCCATTCTTGAGAAAAAAATTCTAGAAAAATACATAATTTTTAAGGACTCTCGAGTAAATCTCCCCTTAAGATGTAAATAAAAACATATTAAAAATTCAAAACATTTCAATTGTTCTTTCTCAAAAGAAAAAAGAATTTCCCTAAAAATAGGTATGAAAAACAGCGCGAGTTACCAGACTACTACCTTAATTATACGTACAATTTGACCCGAGTTGGTCTAGTGGTTAGCAATTCAGCTTCTTGTCTGGTAGATCGTGACTCGTGAGTTCAAAACTAACCGGGGGAGATACGTCATCTTCATTACCATACCTTTTATAATATCAATAGCCATTCCGATATCAAACTTCAATAGTACTTACATTACAATGGTGCATATGATCTTAGTTGTTGCGCACCTAAAAAATAGAAAAAAAAAATTAGAAAAAAGTGTTATCTGAATTGCACAATTAAAAACTTACATGATTCGAGTTTTTCTTTTGCTGTAAAGTGTAGAACGGTATCGGTATACATTAAGAGAGTCATGTGAAAAATTTAATTTTAATAGTAAACAGAGTAAAAATGTCTTTTGTGTTTTGAATACTGCAGAAATTCTTTCGTTTTTCTTCCGTCTTTTCGGTATTTTCAATGTGAAAACATATTACCGTAAACAGGGATGAATTTGAACTTGAGTGTGGATTGAGGCAATGAAGTTGATTTAGAAATATAGGACGTAAAGAGAAACATTAGTAATAGTGACTAAACTTGAAGTTAGATGCAAAATATTAAATACCCCTGTCGCAGTATCTGCATAACATAGCGAATTTCCAAATGTTGGGCACTGGCGTATCTCATCTAAGACCTGTATCCATTTAAAATAGTTTAGCAGTTGTGTAATTAATTTTTGGCACTTTTGGGTCGTCAGGACCCTAGCGGATCTCAGATAGTGTAGCATATATCCATTTAAAATAGTTTAACTTTTTGATGGTGAAAAAATTTTCAAAATCAATTGGGTAGTTCATTTTTATACTCATCTAAAATAGTTTAGCTTTCTAATTAAGAGTAAAAGAATTTTCAAAATCGGCTGAGTAATTTATTTTTGGTATTTTTGGAACCGTGGAACCCAAACGGACTTTGTACAGCATAGTTGCTGTCCATCTAAAATAATTTAGTTTTCTAGAAGTGAGAAAATTTTCAGAATCGGTTCGGTAGTTTATTTCTGGCGTTTCCGGATTTGCAAGATCTCGATGGACCTCATTAAAAAATCAGCTCGACCGTATATTCTGGGCGGACCTTATGCAATATAACCTATTAGGTATATATGTCTGGGCATCCGCCGTGTCTGGTTAACGAACTCATCCAACGATTTCTGGATTTCAGCTCATACACCAAATTTCATAAGCATTAAACCTTTCGTTTGAGAGCTATCGTGGAGACATATCGTCAGCTGAGTACTGGTTTGTTGTTTTGTTAGTTTTGGACATTGTGAAAGCCGAAACCACTATCAGAAAAAATTTTTTTAAAAACTGACTTTGTACAAACCAATACTCAGCTGATGATATATATATATATATATATATATATATATATATATATATATATATATATATATATATATATATATATATATATATATATATATAAATTTTAGTATTTTAGTGAATATCATTTTCGTATTCTAAGGACCTTAAAACATATTTCTATTATAGTCCCGGGCTCAAGTCGCGCCATAACGACGACCGTAATAGCTGAACTTCCAGAATGGAAATTTGCTAAAAATCAATTTAAATTGCGTCTTCAGACAGTGTTATATTTTGTTTGTTAAAGCTTTATCTAAAAACAATTTGTTTTAGTGTTCTTATGAATAAATTGTTGTTTAATCGAATTTTTAATCATTGGAAACATATATGAGAAAAGAAAACTGCAAGCTTTCATTTGTTTTTATTTTTTTAAGAGAAAATTAATTATAAGAACTTGAAATTTGGATTAAGTTGCAGGTTAATCGGGGTGGAAAAGGGGTAAATTAGAGACACGGTTTAATAGCGACGCGAAATTTTTATAAATACATTAAATGAATTGCTAACTGCAGAAGGGAGATAAGTCATTAGGTATTTTCTAATTTTACAGAAATCGAAAACATTCCATAAATAGGGTAATTGTACCAGTGGTTGACCGATTAAACGTTTTTAGCCTTTCAATTTATTGTATATTAATTACTATAGGGTAAAAAAGAATAATTCAAAGTTTATAATTATCATCTTTAAATAGTTAAGTTTTAGATATATGATGTTATTTATTTACATTATTATTGAAATTACATAAAAAATCACTTTAGAATGCAGGTAAGACGAAAACACCAGTAGTTGACCGATTACAAAAAATGAATAATTTTTCCAACTTAAATGAGTTTTTTTTTAATATTTAATCTATAATTTTTTGTATTTAGTTGTTCTATGAAGTTAAACTTATATTATTAGTTAATAATATTCGTTTAGTTTATAACAAAACCAATTACATTAAATACATAACAAATTAGTACATTAAACTTAGATTCATTAGTGACAAGAGTAAAATATTTTAATTTAAATATAAAATTGTTTATATAAATTCTTTATAGCAATACTTTCAGATTCATCTTTAGTCTCTTTGGTTTTCTTGTTTTCGACGTCGAGTTGGAGTATTTTTCTCACTAACTTCAAGTTCTTGTTTTTTCTTTTCTTTTTCCTGTTGTTTTTTAAGTTTAGTTTCTTCTTGTAATTTTTTGTTCAATAACCGCTCTTCTTTCTTTCTTTTTCGTTTTTTTCTTTCTCAGTTTTCTCCTTTTTAATTAATTGTTCAGTTTGCTTTTGTAATTTCAATTGTTTTTCTTCGACTTGTTCCTAACTGAAGTTTTTTCATTTCAAGTTCTTGAAATTGCTTAGAAGTAATTGCAAAAATCTTATCTTTTTTTGTTTTTTTGTCTGTTTCGATTCGGGGAAAGTGTAAATGTTCCTTCCAAATTTTACTCCGTTTAGCTTCGTTCAAACCTTCACTCCATTTGTAATAAATATTATTATTATTCAAATTACATTCTAAAATCACAGTATTATCTAAATTTATAGAAGACTAGCCGTATACCCGATGGGATTTCCCATCGGTAACCTCTTTTTATTAGGTACTCACTGCTCACTTTCAATGTTTTTCAAAAGCCTCAATACCAATTTCCACGTTTCTAATTTCAGAAATGACGAACTTCAATCTTCATATCTTCTCTACTAAATTTCGTCCTTCTAAACCCAACAGTTTAGGCTGTGCGTTGTCTGTCAATCAGTGTATAAAATATTATTTATTTGAATAGTCATAGTAACATATTTTTATAAATATCTAACTTGAAAAATGATGAATTTCAATAAAAATTTGCATTTCATATTTAACCCACTTAGGGGGCGAATTTTCAAAAATCCTTTCTTAGCGGTCACCTACGTTACCTACAGGGAACTCCTGTGCAAAATTTCATTCTTCTAAACCCAACGGTTTAGGCTGTGCTTTGTCAGTCAGTCAGTGTTAGTAATTTATTAAGTAGATTTATAGCTGGGTGATTCCAATACTCTGGTGTCACTCAATCTGTCCTATAAATATACAAAATTCTAATTATATTTCCGTTGCAATTTTGGTCAATCCTATTAATAGCCCCAATTTACCCTTGTATAGTCTCTTTTGTCCTCAGTTTACCATAGAGTATAAGTTACACAATTTTTATTATTTTCGCAAAAATCAGAAATATTTTCAAAAATTTTTGGTTACTATAATAAACTAATCAACCATGCTCTCTCAACAGAAATATAATAAAAAAATACGATTTGAAGTTTGAATTCGTGCCAATTCACTCCAATTTACGGTATATATATTGAAATTTTAATGAGATCTTTTCGCTCTATACTGAAAGACAACAAGAGTTGGTGCAAGATAGCACACAAGTGGAATTAAACGAAGCACGTTTTTATGGAATGTATACAACATAGGTATAATTTGATACTTGTAATAGGATGGTAATGCCACATAGAAAAAATGTCAGTATTAGAATTCTGTTTCACAGAAAAGTGTGTTCCTTAACGTAGATGTTAATAGTCTTATTTTGTTTGAATTCCACTTATATTTTTGTTTTTATACGGTTTTACTGAATATTGTCTTTAAATGTGCCGTATCTATTTGTTGTGTTTATTGGAATTCGTTTTAATTTGATTCAGATCTAATCAGAGGTGGATTTAGTAATGCAGATATTCTCAATCAATTAGCACTATCCTATTTATATTGTTAGTAAAATTTGCCGTATATACAACCATCTGCCTCAATTTTCGAAAGTTCTTACATTATATCACAATATTACATAATTGTTATATAACGGCATGATCATCATCAACTATCGTCAAAATACCATGCGCTGCCCATCATATGTTTGCCACTTCCATTCGATACGAGGTGAAAACGGTGTTCCGGGTATTCTACTCAGTCTCTTTTTCCGCGATACCGTTCAAGAAAACAGTCTTCAATAATTGTATTAATTGTTTTCTAAAAAAAATAAATGTAAATTAAATTAATTTATATTGTTTAATTTTTTTTTATTTCTGCTTACCTATTTGAAAAGAAAGTTGAGAAGTATTTATTTCATTTTGACTCAACGAGATAAAATTTTCAAATTAGATTAGTTACAAGCAGTTTTCTTTTTTCTTCGTTAATTTTGTAATCTTTTTATTTCTTTTAAAACAAACGAAATTCGTAACTTTTCATCATCTGAAGAAAACACAGCAAAAAGTATTTTTTTTTTAATCACAATCATATTACACTTTCATTTTACCTTCATTCTATCCTTACTCACATTTTTATTCATTATCTACCCCTTTCTTTAAATATTTCACAATTTATTTAATCTTTTTTTTTTTTTATTTTAACCTTCATAACCCAACTATTTAAATAAATTCGTTTCCATGTGGTGAAATTTATAACTGTCATCAAACATTCCATAGATTTGTTTTCATTTCAAACTATAAATATCATCACACACTGTACCATAGAACCTCGGAGTATCATCCTTTTTTTTATATTCCTTTTGGTGGGAATGTAAGATCCAAAAATCGCTTCCACATAAATAACATCCTTGCGCGACCCAAAAAAACCTTTTTACGAAATTGATTTAAGACCTAATCGTAATTATTTAACGATTGTATACATATTATAGCAACCTCCATGATTTTTTTAAATAAATCACGGAGTTTTGTTACAATTAATAATTATAATGCTGATGGCCTATTCTTTTTATCTACATTAAGAGGAGGAAACCACATTAGTAGGTTCAAAAAAATCGATTTTTTTTATTACATAAGTCGTTATCTTAACTATCCAAAAATACGCTGTCAAAATTTCAAAATGAAATTCTCATTTGTATGGATTTTATGATCATAGAATTGAGCGTTCATCGGGTATACAGGCTGCAGGGCGGAGCAATACCTCAGGTAGCCGTTTTATTTACGAAGCCTATGAGGAAGAAGAAGGATTCATATATGGTGCTGGAATCGCAAATTTATCAATGAGCACTTTACATTATTGTTAACTTTCTTAAATTTCTAGTTTTCGAAAATTTTCTTCTCAAACGCTTTTTTTTCAAAATGACTTTTTTCACATTTGCTGGATGTCGAACTCAAAAAGTAATGAACCAAACATTATGAAAATTAATAGTATTATTCTTTATGAAATTACAAAATATATGAACCAACTCTTGAGATGATATCATGATTTTAAGGGTGTTTGTTTTTGCATAATTAGTGAAAAAGATGGTCAAATTGAAGTAAGTTTTTCCAACGCTTGCAAAATTTTCAATTTTCATTATTTTCACCTGCATTGAGATTCATATTCTTAGAAAATAAACTATTAATGTAAAATGAAAACCTTTTTGATTTCAAATGAAAATTAGAATGGCTACACGTACTGCAATTGAAGACTCTACTTATGACCTTTAACGGACATCAGTGCGTAACTTTGTTATTTTTGACTGAAATTATTCAAAAAAATTCGCAAAGTTGTTTGAAATATGAGTAAAATGATGTCAAAATTTAATTGAATTCTAATTAATTCTTCCCACCCAAAAAAAATTCTAAAAATCAATGAAAATAAGCCTCCTAGTGTGGTCTAATGCTTAAAAAAGCGTCGAGAGGGCGGATTAACTCACTTTGGGGTCCTAGACACTCTCTTCTTACCGTGCCCCCTCTCACTCCCACAAGATATAGAGCATACAAAAAATATAAAACAAAAACTAAATAATGTGAAAAACTAAAATGAATTTCAAATATTGATTCAAATATTCAGAATACTTAGTTTGACCGAACCCTTCGAAAAACCCGGCCTTAGCCACTTGTCTCATTTGTGTATGCTATAATCTGGCCCTGTACTGTTACATATCACGGTCTTCAGAATATTTTTGGTCTTTCCACCAAGGTGTCTACTAATTTTTACCAAATACAGTGCGAATTTGTGCGACATAAATCAGTCAGTAATATTTATTTATTCCCATTATTGATTTTACAGTCAGTTGTGCTTACAGTGTCCATATCTTTGTGTAGCTGTTACGAGAAGTGGTGCATCTTTACCCGTGGCGTGTTTTTCCCGAAATTTTACTAATTTTATGATTGTGAGAAAATTTGAATCTAAGATCTTTATACTTTAGTTTGAGATAATATTCATTTACTTACTGTGTTATATGATACGCCAAGTTTTCATTAATAATTTCTTCACCGTTTATACTAAAGAAAACATTAAAAAGAATATTAGACAAATATGTACACATAAAAAATGTATATTTTAATCTCTGATCACGATTATAACTTATTTTGTACCTCCGATAGCAAATATATATTTCAACCGAAATATAAACAGCGGCGAACTAGTAGAATATTTTCTCGGTAAACTCTACCACTCACGAGCAGGAAAGGAGAATAAAAGGAAAATATGAAACTTTCATTTTTCCCGATAAATTTAATAAAAACCAACATACATAACAGGAAGAACAGGGAATGGAGCAATGTGCGTATCGCGTGTGCGTTTAGAATAAATAAAACATTTGAAAGAGTCGTTGAAACGTGACAAATTTTTAATTCGCCAAAATTATATTTAACAATTTCATTTTTAACCGGAACCATCATTTTGTTAATATTGAAGAAGATCACAACTTCAGGTACAGAATTAATAATTTTAGCGAATTTCCAGAATGGAATTCAGCTATTGCAACCACTGTCATGACGCGATTTGAGTCCGGGACTATGACAGAAATTTGTTTTGAGGTCCCTAGAAACAGAAAATAATATTCACTGAAATTTATATATATATATATATATATATATATATATATATATATATATATATATATACCGTGTGAGTTTTTTGAGAGTTGCCATTTTTATTACAACCACACCGTTGATTTAATCGAAAAATTGCTCAGATAAGAGTTGTAGATATCGATGGGAGCAACCAATTGCTATAGTCAGGAGCTTTATAGCTCTTATGGTTTTCGAGCTACGATACAAACTTATAAATTTTTAAATGAGACTATATATTAATTTTTCGATAAAACTGATCTATTGCATTAACTAACAACATAAATGAGGAAAAAAATTTTTTTTACCCAAGTTTAATTTTTGAATTATTTTTAAATTTATCAATCCGGCGGTAAAAATATGCATATGTACTTGAGGCTACTTCAACCGACAGTGTTCTTTTTGGTTACATTTCTATTACATCCAAGAAAAGAACCTTTTCCAGTACCATTTCTATCATACAAATTTGGCTGTAATAAAAATGGCAACTCTTAAAAAACTCACCTGGTATATGTCCACACGATAACTCTCGAACGAAATATCCAAGGTTTACGAAATTTGGTAAAAATGTTGGAAGTCCCAAACCGTTGGACAAGTTCGTTAGCCAGACACGTTCGATGCCCGGAACATGGTTTTTGTTCGTGAAAAAAATTAGTTTTTTGCGAAAATTTCCGCTTATTTAAAAGTTTTTTCCGACATTTTTTTACACCATTAGAAAGAGGAAGAATCTACAGAATCTACATATTTCATGGGTCGTTTAAATGGGTTCCGAACCAAAAACTTTGAGAAACATTGCGCTAGAGTACTTCTACTATTACTGCTAGAAACTTCTGATATGAATGTCATGGTCTAGATCTAAAAAATAAAAAAAAAATTTTGACTAAAATATTCTCATTATTTGTGTACTTTTTATGTAATTATCTAAAAGTATATGGGTACTATGTAGCAACATAAATAAAATATAAAGAAAGCTGTGTACAGTTTATAGTATTTTGACGAGACCGTTTATTTTTTGTGGTTTTGTACCAATTTATTTGCTGGAAATTTCAAGAACGCAATCTTTATCTCGAAATATCAGGTCAGTCCATAAGTTCATGCGTATTTTTTTTGGTAAATTTTTAAATAATATAAAAAAAAACACAATTAAACACAATTCATCCTTTCTGCAGTCTGATCCACTGTTAATTGTGGCTCTGACTCCAGAAGATTTCGAAGAATGCCATCATCAAAATTAACAGGACGTCCTGAACGGGGTTCATCATAAATGCTGCTTTCTCCAACTTTAAATTTTTTAAACCATTTCTGGGCAGTCCTTACACTAATAGTGTGTTCACCATGTACACTATTACTTTTTATCGCTGCAGACCTGGCAGATTCATCACACGAAAATAAAAACTGTAGCACAGCACGTTTGTGCTGATTATCTATATTCATCTTCTATGGGTACTAAAATGCGTTCGATATTTACGAAAGTTGGTGATGAACTGAATAATATGTTAGTCAAACGATGACAAGTTTCGACAGGTTCAAAATTGTATTGGTTTAGTAAATGGGTCATAGTGAATTCTATGCATGCTACATTGCTACTAGTACGCACGAACTAATGGACTGACCTGATACTCTAATACCCCTGTTGCAGCATCCTGCATAACATAGCGAATTTCCATTTACAAAAGTACGTTTTTCTCGGAAACTAATTGATATAGAGTAATTGTAAATAAAAAAACCTTCCTTATGTGATTTTTCCGCCTCATTCTGCCAAATTTTTTTCACTAAAAATGTCCAAAAAACCGTAAACGTTTTCACGAAATTTCTTAAAAATAAGATGTTTCGTTCTCGAGTTATCGTACGGACAGTTAGTTAACATACCTATATATATATATATATATATATATATATATATATATATATATATATATATATATATATATATATATATATATATATATATTACTAAGTGTCCGCACGGTAACTCAAGAACGAAACATCTTATTTTTAGGAAATTTGGTAAAAACGTTGAAAGTCCAAAAATATTGAATGATATTAGTAAATAAAACACTTTACTTTGCGAAATACCACTTTTATTGAATATAAAAACCTGTTACTGAATATAAATATGACCATTCTCAAACACGTTTGAAAATGGTCATATAAACCGAAACATGTCATAAGAGTTTTTATATTCAATAAAAGTGGTATTTTGCAAAGTAAAGTGTCTTTATTTACAAATATCAAATATGGAATACCATAAAGTAACGCTCAAATCTATTAAAAATATTGAATGAGTTCCTTAGCCAGACACGGCTGATGCCAGAAACATGGTTTTTTGGGAATTTTTCGTGAAAAAAACTAGTTTTTGCCAAGGTTTTCCCAAATTCAAAAGTCTGCAATATTTTTTTACACCATTGGAAAGAGGAGAAAAATTACATAAAAATGGTTCTTAAGCCATTATTCTACGTAACCTGCTTTCGTAGAAAAACTAATTATTGTAAACGGAAATTCGCTATGTTATGCAGGATGCTGCGACAGGGGTATTTCATTTTTTGAAGTGGTACCTCCTCCTTGAGGTCGCTCAAAAAGATCGGATGGTGGGTCCAGAACTGTCCAATCCTGCTACTGACTTTCTTTTCTTATTTTCTCAAAAACTAGCTAATCTAGAATAATAGTTCAAAAACCTTTTTTATGTGATTTTTTTCCGTCTTTGCAATGGTGTAAAAAAATGTGGCAAAAACTTTTAAATTATAGTAAATTTTGGCAGAAAACTAATATTTTGCAAGAACAAAAACCATGTTCCTGGTATCCAAGATTTTTGGACTTCCAACGTTCTCACCAAATTTCGTAAACCTAGAAAGTTTTGCTAGAGAGTTATCGTGCTGATACATAAATACATACATATACACACACACACACACACACACACACACACACACACGCACATATATATATATATATATATATATATATATACGTACATATATATATATATATATATATATATATATATATATATATATATATAAATTTTAGTGAATATTATTTTTGGGTTCTAGGGACCTCAAAACAAATTTCTGCCATAGTCCCGGGCTCAAGTCGCGTCATGACACCGGCTGTAATAGCTGAATTTCCAGAATGGAAATTCGCTAAAAATCAGTAGGGATCTTGAAATTTTGAGATTGGGAAGACCTAGTTTTAAGTTGATATTTTCGAGCAATAAATTTACCTCATTAATTTTTTTAAGAAAAAATCTTGTTACCAGTGCCTCCACCCTATTTGGGAAAGATTCATTTTAGTATATTCAAAAAATTATAGAATCTTAACTCTAATGTTGCCGATGAGCGTTACAATTTTATATATTTTTAACTTCCCATAGGAAGTTATTGTAATGGGTCCGATTTTACGAATTGCTAATGTTGACATATCTCCACGTTTCAAGGTCACTAGAATCCGAATCCATCGTTTTTAGCGTGATGTCTGTGCGTGCGTTCGTTAGTTCGTTCGTTCGTTCCTTCGTTTGTGTATTTTTTTCGTCTCGCATATCTCGAGAACAAATGATGATATCAACTCCGAACTAATTTCATTAGATGCGTAATCAAAAAATGAAGACCGGATAAAGTTTTCAGCAAATTCGGATTGACGGTTTGTTTTTTGTGGTAAAAAAACGGAATTAACTTTATTAAGATAACATAGATTATATGGATTTTTTACCATAACATTATTATATAATGGCCTAAGAACCTTCCTTGATGTTAAAAACGCCAGTATTTTATTACAAAATTAAAAAAAAAAACGAAATAAGAAACTTGAAAAAATTAGTTTTTTGCCAAAATATATTTTGTCTCGCATATCTTGAGAACAAATGATGTTATCATTTGTTTTATAAGGGTGGAGCCCCCACCCTTAGGTACAGAAGGTGAAGCCCCCGGTATGGTGCAAGGGGCAAAGCCTCTATCGGGGGCCCAGGGGGGGAGTCGCCTGAAATGAAAAAAGAATTATTTATGTACAGTAGTCTCCAGTTTTTAAGGATATCCAATGGGAAGTTGACAGTGTGGGTAGACTTGTCCCCCAAATTTTTGTTAAAAGCTTTTCTCACTTGACATTTCATATTAGTGTGCTCAATGTGATATAATATAAACGTCACGTATTTCTCTTATTTTTCTTATGTTTGTACCAGTGGCGTAGCGTGGGCGTCGGCTGCCCGGGGCGGAAGAAAATTTTGCCGCCCTCTTATTTAGGTATTTCAATTTAATGTATACTATAATATAGAGAACTATAGAGAACTAATTATAGAGAACTTTTCGGCAAGAACAGTCATCATTATTTTGCATTATACAGGTTAGATTTTAAATAAAAAATGTATCTAAGTTTTACAATTACGTTTATTAATACAAAAATTCTTAAACTTCAACCACTTAGATATATTAATATAACTTAGGTACCTATCACTTAAACTACACCTTGACGATCGATAAGATTAAATAATTAGCGAATTGAATATAAAACGCAAATCAATTTTTAATTAGAACTAGAACGATACTATAATGTAATATTTTTATTTTTATTGAAAAGTAATATATTAAGTATTTGTTAGAATTAAAAACAAAACTTCCGTCTTTAATTAAAAATTTATACGTCTACTTTTTTTAAGAGCAAATTCTTTTATTGCACCATCAATGTCTATGGCATCACACACCTCTTGCTCAATAGACAAGATAGCCAAAATAGTTAGTCTTAGAATACTCATTGTCGATCTTAAATAATTTTTAATCAATTTCAATTTTGAAAAATTTCTCTCACAGCTGGCATTGCTTATGGCAACTGTGAAAAATATTGGGAACATTATTAAAATATTGGGCAGAGTATCTTCCAGCTTGGATTTAACAATAAATTTAAGTAATTCAAGTGAGTCTGCATTAATCAATTTATTTTCGATGCCTGTAGCAGCAACAAAAGTCCGCAGTCGAAGTCGTTCCAGCTTGAAATCCTGCTCGTCAATTTCGTCAGATGCGTAGTCTAGATTACATTTAGTGTTGTCTGGATGTAATAATATAGCCGGTGTTAGATAAGCAAACTTATCTGTTAAATTCTGTAGCTGTTGAAAACGCTCACGAATTTCTACAATGATTCTATCTAATTTTCCGTTTTTAGGGTTTCGGACCGCAAAAGGAAAAAATGGAACCTTTATCTATCTTTATACTTTTATTAAATCATCTCATTGTCCCCCTGTCGGTCTGTCTGACACGACCTTTTTTCATAGGAACGAGTACTTACACATATTAAATTGAAATTTATATCAGTGTTTCTGGTCTAGATCCCTTTAAAATGTGAAAAAATTAGACTTGTAGGTCAACGCGATCAAATGTGACTATTTATGCTGTAAAATCTCGCAATTTAAATATTACCGTAAATATTTGTACGAAACCCTAGGTACGCGAGTGTAAAACTCGCACTTGGGCGGTTTTTTTATTTTAATAAAGTTTGAACAACACATCAGACAGTCCAACATACAATTACATAAATATTTAATACTTACATAGTTGAATGTTAGGTACACGTAGCGGAAAAATTTAATTTTTCACAAAGTTGTTGAATAATTTCACAACCACTACACGTACTTATTTACACAAAAATCACAATTTGGAAAGCGTAACATAATTAAGATACGAGACAATGTGAAATGGACAACTGACGATCCATCAATAAAACTTTCTTTGAAATGTCAAACTTTGTGAAAGCATCACGTAATTCCCGGTACGTTAAAGGGACTTCCTCGTACGTGTAATAAACTATATTGAACTTAATAATATATGTAATAGAAGTCATTCTCGCTGATTATTAATCATAAACGGGGAATTCCCAAAAGTATAGACGTTGTTGCCAGTCGCTACCAAATATCATTCAAAGAAAAGGGATTCCCCGACTTCACCACAAAATAAGTAATGAAAAATTTCGTGCTTCTTTCAATCGGTCCGAATTTGTAGTTGCGATAAAAATATAAAATGGTTCAAATATTTACAAAATATTTTTATTATTTATTGTTAAATTTTGCCTCCCCCTAAAAAGTGCC
Organism: Brachynemurus nebulosus; assembly: GCA_035578155.1. NCBI lineage: Eukaryota > Metazoa > Arthropoda > Insecta > Neuroptera > Myrmeleontidae > Brachynemurus > Brachynemurus nebulosus. The sequence continues at coordinate 1,594,106 of JAPWDM010000005.1, forward strand.
GCCCGGGGCGGACCGCCCCTGCCGCCTCCACTACGTTACGCCACTGGTTTGTACATAATTTTATGAAAAACTAATCTAAAATCCCACGTCACATAACACTTATTGAATTTTGATAAACGCTATTAAAAATTTTGTAAATCAGTTTTATAATTTATGTGAAATTTAACATATAAATTATATAAATAATGATAAATCAATATAATAAATGAATTACAACTGTATATTCGGCCTGACCTGCTGCTATTGCTTGCCATCCGTATCCGGTTGTCACGGTACGGTAAAATTAATGACTAACTCCGGTTACAGGTATTAATTATCAAGATTAGAATGAATAATGTGCAAGACAATTCAAAATAAAAATATAGTGCACAATACAACAAGCACTTATATATAATATAATTAGACAGTAGGGGAAGGTAGCCCAAAGCGGGTAAGCTAAGACTGAATGCCTCAAAAAAGTGGCTTTTGACCTCGATAAGCAGATCTTTTTTTATATTATCAGATAAAATAGTTATTGAAGTTTAAAATTCGCTTACGAAATTTTTATACGATATTTATTTGTAACAAAGAAAATACTAAACCTCTGCAAAAACCCGCTTTGCCCGTACAGGTATCCTAAAGCGGGTAATCCTCTTTGGGCAAAGCGGGTAAGTACATTATGTATTTAAATACTATTATTATTTTTTAAAATAAACTTTCTTAATGAATATAGAACTTAACAATAATAATAATTAAGTAAAAAAATTGAAAAAAGACAAAAGTAATAAATTTGTAACAATTAACTGTAACTTTCTCTACAATATTGGAGTATCTTACTTCCAGTACCATTTCTATCATAAAAATTTGGTTGTAATAGAAATGGCAACTCTCAAAAAACTCACATGGTATTAATTAAATTTTTTTTTTACCATATTGATCCCGTATTTTAACCTGAAATAATTTTTTTGTAATCTTGAAACCAAATTTCAAATTTTTACGTTATATAATTTTTGAGGAAAACCTTTGTGATACACGGAGAGAAAATTCATATAAAAATTACTGTGCTCAGCACTACAATCGATGTGTAAAAGGCAAACATTTCAATTTTGTACAGTAAAAATATAAAAATTATAATTAATCATAGAAAATTTAAAGGATAGAATATTGTTTCCGTAATATTAGCTCCGTAAAATTTGTAAAACAGCATAGTAAAAAGTTCCATTGCCGACAAAAAAATATTTTTTAATTGTTTTTCTTACAAAAATTACCATGCTGTATTATAATATTTGAAATGCTATCTGCTAATAGTAGAAAGAAAAAAAGAGAAAGAAGGTTGTGTGTGTTGTGAACGCTGTTGAAATGTACCTCACTCATAGAAAGTTACATAGCCAACCATACGTTTGGACGACCAACTTGGTCGGACGGGTCGGACCAAGCACCTTGATCCATTAGACTGTCTTATAAGCAGCAAGCAGTATTCATTACACTGTGTTAGAGGACGGGGATGTCACCGTTTAATTCATCATTTTGTTACTTCACTATCTTTAGTATTAGAATATATTGTTGGCAATCATTTTTGTATGCATCATAAAGTTCTTACAGGTTCGGAGTTTTTACAGGTACCGCCCAAGCAACATAAGGTTGCGGGTCAGATGCGCAAATGAAAGAGTACGACAACAAGAATTAAACTATAACATATATGCATAAGATTGTGATAAAAGTTGTGTTAGCACATTAAATTTTACCATGCTAGCACATATTTTTTATTTTGGTCGTCGATCGCGCACGCATTATAAGAGAGCATGGTAATTTTTTTGAAATTTTATCTATAAAAATTATGATTTTTCTCTCCGTGTAGACGGACAAGGGTTCCGTTCTTCCTTTTAAGGTACGGAATCCTAAAAAAAACAACAACTCTAGGACGACTGGATTTTAAAAGTTAGTGAACTGCTTAGTGCTTGCTCTAGTTGCACCAAGTTAATTTTATATTCTGCGACGTACATCCCCGACGTAACCTTCTTCGACTTAAAGTAGATTTTCATATTCGTTATGTTGTTCTTGTTTATATTATATATACATTTGGTGTTGTAGTGGATGTATCTAAGTTACAAATTGAAAAAAATAAGGATTCTTCTTTACATTTTCATATAAACCTAGTCGTCCTGATTGTACTTACTTACTTACTATAGGTACCATCACTACAAACATATTGTATTGTTGTGTTGTAACTCATTTAAAAAAGTGAAGTATTTCTTTTTTATTTATTATTTTGTATTGTTCTGTCTGTTTCTAAGACGTCGAGGTTGGTTGAAACGAGAACAGTCGGCTATATTTATGTTCCACATTAAATTTCTGTTTATTGCAACGACTTGCCTCAACTGTGAACGTTCACTCGTTAAGCCCTGTTTACACCTAATGAAATTTCATTTAATATTAAATGTCCCAAACTTAATTATTTAACTGTGTTGTTAATAAAACCTTCTTATTTTGTATTGTAGAAATTTTTTTACTTAAGTTCCTTTAAAGTGTGGACATATGTAAACATACACATTTAAAAAAATAAGTAATAACAAGAAATACAATAACAATAAACTGATAAAATATGAAAAAAGAACACAAACAAACAAATACTTTTATTAAAGTTACGTTTACACATTTCAATACAATTACAAAAAATAAATAATAATGTAAGATTACATTTTCATGTGTTATCCGTCTATAAATGTTTACAGAAATCATCGCACAGGGACTGCTGTGTTTGTTACTGGTCAATACTTATAAATATGATCACTGATCGCGATTGGCTTCTACGGTTATTCGGAGTAATCGGATTGTAAATCGGACCAGCCGACCTAAATCTACATGTTCTATACAGTGGCGTCACCAGTTTCCCAGTAAACGTTTTCTGAATTTGTGATATAATTATATATGTATTATAAAAAAATTTTGATTTTAGAAAGATATTGACAAACTAATTTTAAATTTTATATTTTTCACGTTTTTAATAGCGTTTGGCTTTAAGTTTTTTTTTTTTTTTTTTTTTTTTGTAAATCATGTACTGAACTCCTGATACTGATAGGCTTTGGGTTAAGGGCATTACACACGATCAGTTTTAACCGACAGTTTTCACTGAACAGTTCAAACTGACAGAGAAAACTAATTGTGTGTAGGCAACTGATAAAATATTTCATCACATATTTTTTGAGTTTAAAGACAAAGGAATCCGATTTCTATTTGGGTGAAAGTTTCAAAAATATCTATTAGTAAATTATTTTGATGGATGATTTGACGTCATTTCTTATGTATCATGGTGAAACCATTGGCTACATCCTGTCCATTATTTGAACATTAAAATAAGTGGATGACGGAGTCACCACAGTACGAAATAAAGTAAGAACACATCTTAGCCCGGGCGTACATTGAACTGTGTCACGCAGTAAACGCAGAGCAGGGCAGAGCAGAGCAGAGCAGAACAGGATAGTACAGGAAAGCACGAGAAATAGACTGTGTGGCCGGGCGCGCATTGAGACAGCGCACAGGACAGTGCCGTTTGTAGGACGGGAGCAGCACTGTTTTTCTTCAATTTCTTCAATTTTTGCCATTTCGGCGAAATAAAACCAACTAAAACTCGAGAACGTGTTACAATGTCGCACAGTTTCTGTGTCACATTCACGAGTGCCATATCGGCCTCATGCGACGCAATGCTGCTCTGCTCTGCCTTTCAATTCGCGCTGCCCCGTTCTACAACAAGAGTCACAGAAATTGCGTTGCCCTGCTTGCGTTATCTGCGTCTAAATGTGCGCCCGGCCTTAGACTTGTGTCTCCCCAGCTCTCACGCCATATGTTAAATTTATATAATATTGGATTGCTCATACATCGTGGACCGTAAATACACAATTATTCATTGTAGGGTCAGAATCGACTATGGTCAATGTTCATGTGTAAACATTTGTTTTTCTAGACTCTTTCTTTTACTTTCAATATTTAATTCAACAATCGACATTTTAACCCAAACAAGATTTATTATCAAAATCATTCAGTTAACCGAGAAACGTCTAACACGGGACTTAGAAAAATAAATATATTACGCTTGCTCGAATGTAGATATACAAATACTATATATACCCAACCATATATTAATCGTACAATTGTGTCGTGTATCTGTTTGTAAATATTAAAAAGAAGAGATAAATATCATTGTGGATAAAATTTAAAAGTAATATATTTATATGTATAAAAAAAAAAAAGAAAATGTAAAAGAACATTACATTTAACCGTCATCTCATTCGCTGTGCCGCTTCATGTTTGTTGCCTGTCTATCTGTCTGTCGGTGAATCTCAAACGTGATTCGTATCCGTTTTCTATTTTATTACATAGAAACTTTTGTTATTTAACGATGGTAGGATGAACAGAACTTAATAGATTGCCCATTGTGAATGTATATGCAAGTTTATTATTGCATTTTTCTTTTTTATGAATTTAAATGTTATAATTTTACTTCATTTTTTTTCTTTTTTTATAAAAGACTCGATGATGGGATATAAGATTGAGAGTTTAACGGTAAGTTGTTCCTGATTTATAGGGTAATTTATTCGTTTGCATGAATTTTTATATAATACTTATACCTAATAACAATCACTGGAATCTGACTATGTACCTTACATAATATATATAATACATGATAGATTAAATATTCATTTGAATCGTAATGGCCTTCACACAATCAATGAAAGAAGAAATAAGAAGTAAGGAGTGTCCCCATCTAGTGACGTTAAATGGAACTTTAACTTAACTGCCCATAGGTAAGTATATATAAGTATTTTTGTACATCAAAATTCATGAGAACATAACGTTCGTGATGACTTTTTTTGTCACTTAATGACAAAAAATCACGAATTTTGATGTATAAAAATACCTGCACATACCTATGAGCAGTTAAGTTAAAGTTCCATTCAACGTCACTAGATGGCGCCACTCCTTATTTCTTATTTCATTGATTGTGTGAAAGCCATAACCGAATTTAAATCTGGGTTCATATTTATTTACTAATAACTCCATAATTTTAACATGGGCTTGATAAATATTATAGCTTAAAAATGTTTCAAGATTCTGTTATTTTAAAAAAAAAACTTTATGGTACGACGTTAATGCTTGCTTTTAACATGTAGAAGGTTATGAACTCATGAAGAATTATGACGAAATGATCAACTGGTACATTATTAGCGAATTTCCAAAACTGGAAATTCAGCTTTTACGCCAGGTGTCATGGTGCGACCTAAGCCCGAGACCATATCAGAAATATGTTTTGAGGTCCCTAGAATACGAAAATGATATTCACTAAAATTTATATATATATATATATATATATATATATATATATATATATATATATATATATATATATATATATATATATATATGTATCCGCGCGATAACTCTCGAACGAAGCGTTTAATGCTTATGAAATTTTGTGTGCGAATTCGATTTTCCAAATCGTTGGATGAGTTCGTTAGCCAGACACGTCGGATGCCCAGAAGTAGGTTTTCCGGGCGTTTTTTGTCAACAAAATGAGTTTTTTGCCAGAATTAAGCAATTTTTCAAATTTTTTTTTACACTAAGCCATTGTAAAAGGTAAAACGCATAAAAAATGTTTTTATACCGTTGCTCTAAATTACTTACTTTTCGAGAAAAACTAGGAAATATGTCGTTCTCCATTTCACTCGCACTCGCATTCTTTTTTTTTCTGTCTCATTTTTTGCGAGCTAAATTCGAAAAAAGCCGCTTTATAAGTAGCGTGTCATGATTTTTTTAATCCAATTTAACGATTCGGCTATATTCTATTTCTCTGTCAGTTAAATGTTTTTATAATGTATCTCTGTTCCATTTTTTTTTACAAAAAAAATCCCGACGATATCTGTTATGTGATATGATCAGAATTTAGATTATATTTACACCTTCCTAAAATTAATAAGAGTTTGCTTCAATCGTATAAAAATTACGTTAAATCATATTCAAACAATAATATTTTTACGTAATTTTTTATCCAATTGACAATACAGTTATGACATTGATATAGAAGAATATGGATGGAGACTATTTCTTAAGAGAGGGACAAGATATAGTTTAATATGATATGTTAGAATGAATACGTAGATTCTTTTGAATGTACCACAAAAAATAAAAAACAAAAGAGTAAATATACACTATAACACGTGCAAATAAGCACTAAACATCCAGTCCTACAAAAAATTAAATTTAAAATAAAATTAGTAAACGTAATACACCGTAAATATAATATTTGGGTAAGTAAATATTGTATTGATCAATAAATGCGACCATTTCTAGGGAAAATTTGTTAATTTTTCTACATTTTTCATCTAAAAAAACAGGTTTATAATAAGCGGAAAAATACCAATTTTGACATTACACAAAGTAAAGGAAATATCGAAAAAGGAATCATTCTACGTAAATAAGGAATTCGTTTTTTAGTTAAAATATGTGATAATAACGACAAAAATTTTAAAAATATTGTAAAAAATAAAATTATGTAAAAATTAAAATATAGGTTAGATTGACCCTTCATTTCAGTAGCGTCTTATATGTAAAATTAATGAGCATATAAAAATTTAACTTCAAGATCATGTATTTTGTTTGTATTTATTTATTTATTAATAAAATGATAATTTAATAACTGTATAGTTTTATTTATGTTTGTGTCTACTTTTATCAAAAAGATATGTCTTATTAGTGATGGAAAATTATAAACCAAAACGTAATCTTTTTACAAAAATTGTTATAAATTGTAAATAATCGATTAATTTGAGCAATTTTTGTTTTCAGTTTATGGTAATTTATAATATTCTTTAAGCACCGTTAAAAAATACAATAATTTAGTAGACAATTAAGAATTCGAAAAATTAACTGATAAAATAGTCGAACAGCATTCTTAAGGAGTTGATTATTGAATTAACTAGAACAGATATTAAAAATAATTAATTAATTGTTTCTGTTTTTATATAGAAATCACAATTATAAGAAAAATATACTAAATATATTGTTTTAAAAGCAATGGCAATGTTTTAATTAAATTAAAACCGTTACTGTATATTTACAAAATGACGTCATTCATAATACGCACGTTTAATATTCATAATATGTTGATCAGTATTTTGGGAAATGCTCCTTCCTTTACAATATTATATACCTCTCCTTCTTCCATGAGTTATGATTAGAATTGTATAATCAGAGCATTCTAATATTAAATAATTTTGCACATTCAATTTTTTTTTTTAACAAAGAAAAATTTTTTTAAATTTTGACACATTTTTTTATGAAATTTCGATTAAGAAATATTAAAAAATTTTAAAGTGAATCATTTAAAAAGAGTTAAAAATAAATTAAAAAGGAAACATTTCTCTATTTTAACATATTTGTAAAGAAAATTTTACAGTTTACTTACAGTTTTTTGAAAAAATGTAATAACATTTTTACATACAATAAAGATTATATTTGAACGGTAGGAAATCCACAAATTTTTTTTTATTTCTTTAATTAATTATTAAATTTGGTTTTAGAAGAAAATCTTCGTCTAATTCGCTCCAAGCCGAAAGTATAGCCACTAATAAGGACATTCCACTGTTAAAATAAATGGAAAATATATTGAAATTTATTTAATGAAAGCCATTCATACACATTTTTAAAATATCCTTTTGAATTATATAACAAATAAAATCTGTGTAAAAAAATCTAATTGACGTGTTTTTTCTCAATTTGCTAATATTAAGTAAGGCTCGTTAATTAGGGAGTGATTGTGTTAAAATTTTAATATAAAATATGGTAATTTTAACCCTCTTTAAAAGAACATTTCGATTTTAACAATAAAAAAATTTTAAAAAGTGTTTTCGTTTTTCCCGGATTACCAAAAACTGTTCATAGGCATATCTGTGACTAAAGTTGCCTCCCTTTCTTAAGAAAATAAAGTATTTTTAAAATTTTGTGCAAAAGAATAAAACACAATTAACGAAAAAAAAGTACGCGTTTCCATATTTTTAAGATTTTGTAGTACAAGAAAATCCTTATAAATTCATCATATCTGTTATTGCATTTACTAGCTTTTACGCAATTTAATAAACAAAAGTCTGAAAATGGACGTAGAATCTCACTGTTATTAATTATTATGTCTTAGTCTTTTGAAAAATTATTTTTTGAACTAAAATAAGAATAGGAGGAATATAAACTTAGGGGTAAACGACAGGAGTATATAAACTTTATTTTAGATTCTACGTTTATTTTTACAGAAAATCATCAAGTACCTATTATTTCTTTTTTGAATGTATAAATACAAAAAGTTCGAAATTATTTTATATTAGAATTTCAATTTTGGTCGACCCTACGGGTTGTCCCCATTTACTTTTTTCTCGTCTCTTTTGACCCCAATTTTTCATAGAGAAGAAATTATACGATTTTTGTTAATTTTTCAAAAACCACCGATATTTTTAAATTTTTTTGGATACTGCTGATAAAGTGACCATCTTCGCGTAAATTTTTAATATATTAAAGATTAGGTACTCATAAAATAAATACAAAAAAATACGGTGTGAAGTCGGAATGCGTACCTATTCATCCTTGTCTACGGTAGCACATTTTTTATTGACATAAATATTAGAAACGCAGGAAAAGAGACCAGGAATCAACATAGAAGTGGATTATGGTACGATATATTTTCTGAAAAAAGTGCTTAGGACCAAAGTTATAGAGTTCAAAGTGATGCACTTGATGATCTTGAAGCACTTGACTCTCGTGATGCACTTGACTTTGAAGTTGACCTTGAGGTCAATTTCCAAAGTCATTTGAAAATCATTTAATATTTTTCAAAAGGAGTAGTTTACTTTTCATCCCTAAATGGTTCAAAGTATATTCGAACGAATTTCACATGCAAGATAGAAAATAAGTGATCAAGAAGTAATTTTGAAAAATACTTGCTCAATCGCAATCGGAAAAATAATAGTTAATCATATGTTGAATTTAATTCCTAATATGATAACTATAGAGTAGCAATAAAAATTTTAAAAAATTTTGAAAATTTCTAATATAACATAAAGTTAATGTTTAACTTACAATTGGAGTGATATTAAATCTTTTCTTAACTTCTAAAATTACTTACAAAAATGTTTTCTTCTAATTTTTTCTATAAATTTGCGCCTATTTTTTCATTTCGTCAGGTTTTTATTTTTTTTATTTTAGAAAAATAACGCAACAAATCAATTTTGAAGATAGATTGAGTCAATACATGAAATTACTGCTTATAGGTACAGGATATGGTCAAAGTTCGGCAATGGCTAATCATTTTCAACTGACCTTGAAAATCGATTTCAGGGTCACTATCAAGTGCATCGCTTTAAATTCTACAAATTTGGTACTCAGCCCTTTTTTCAAAAAATATGCCGTTTCAAAAATATTTAGCTATAACTGTTTTCATCTACAGAGGTTGAATGGTGTTTTCTACCCCTAAAAAGCGTATTTAGCCGAAATAAAAAAACACGTATTTAATATTTTTCGCTGTTTAATAAGTATGTTAAGTTTCATTCAAATTGGCAAGTATTAGTTGGGTAGTGTTATTTGTCAGAATGTTTTGCCGATCTAGTTTTTTCAATATTTCTTTGCTCGTTTTCAGAATTTGTATTTTAATTTCTACGGACAAATAACTCATTCTTTTCTTCGATTTTAGTAACTTTTATTTGCTGATGTTGACCATTAATTGATCGAAACATATCAAATATTTTTCAATGATTTTTTTAGCGAATGTCGAAAATTTTGAAAATTTTTTCACCGTTAGTAAGTTAAAGTATTTGAATTCATTAAGTAATTAAATGATGTCCACAAGAACCTTACGAACTACCATAAGTTATATGAGATCCCTAGGACCCGTTTTTTACTGTTAGGATAAACTTTTTACTAAAATTATTTTAGATGAATAAAGGTTATGTTGTATGATTTCCGCCAGGGTTTACTGTTCCCATTATTGTAAAAAATAAACTAACCGACCGATTTTGAAAATTTTTTCACTGTTAGAGAACTAAATTATTTTAGATGGATACAACTATGCTGCACAAAGTCCGTTCGGGTTCTTGGGTTCCAAAAATATCAAAACTAATTACCCAGCCGATTTTAAAAAATCTTTTACTCTTAGAAAGCTAAACTATTTTAAATAGGTACAGTTCTTAGATGAGATCCGCCAGTCCCCAAAATTTGGAAATTCGCTATGTTATGCAGATGCTGCGACAGGGGTATTTTGATAACTAAAACACCAAGATATAAACAACCATAGCTATCTTTCTGTCTAGGTAAATAGGTGTGATAGGTTCATAGGTTTGCCGCACAATACGTAATATGTTATAGATCGCATCGCACCGCTCCCGTACGCACGGTGACTAGATAGAGAGCGAGCTATGTTTATTACATTATTGGTATACGTTTTATGCTGAGCGTCCACTATAGGTCAGAAACGCGGCGCGGCGCGGTGCGGCGCGGTTCTTACATCAATAAGATCTCCGGGTACCGCGCCGCTCTATCGACCTAGTGGATGAACTTGCGTTTATTCAGATGCATTCATTTCCGAGAGCGGAACTGCGCCGCGCCGCGTTTCTGACCTAGTGGACGCTCAGCATTATACGGAATTGTGACAACCAATTAACTCTTACGTTATCACTTAGTTATTGGGTTACTGCCAACGTTATAGGTATAATACTTAGATTTAGAAAATAAAAGAAAGTTAAGGGTTAAAAAAAATCTCAAAATATTTCTTTCTTATTACGTGACAATAAAAAATAGAAATATATTTAGTGTTATATGAACTCATAATCTCCCATAACAGGCTCTGTGTGAAATAATTCTATTAAAAAGAAACAGATATAGTTATTTTATTACTATCCCTAAACCGATTTGAGAAAAGAGGTGTTATCAAATAGGTGGTGTTTGAACAGTCGCAAAAAAGGATACAATAAACTACACTTTTTGTTGAAAGAGGGAGAGGAAACATTTTGGTATACCAATGTACTATATTCGTACAGGGTTAGTTTTCATAGAAAAGTTGTATAAATCATAAACTCAAAATGGTATGCCCGTATATACCTACTTGTCAGGGACGGATTAACCCATTTGGAGGCACTAGATATTTTCTTCTTACCGAGCTCCACCCTTCTTTTTTTTCGCTTACTAAAGCTTTCTTTACTAATTTCTGCAATTACTGCTAAGGCAAGAATTTTCTCCATATTTTTAACGAAGTTCTCTTTTTCAAAAATTGTGAATAACTGAAGTAGGGCAAGTTGAATGAATAGTTTAATAGTGTATGGCAAACAGTTCAACTTGTAGTTGAACAAGTTGAACCGTGTATGGGCCGCATAAGATACACAAAAAATACAAAAAAAATAAATAAATAAATACATAAATAAATAAAACAAAGCAAAGCTAAATAATGTGTAAAACTAAAACAAATCTCTAATATTGATTCAAATATTGGAAATAGACAGTTTGATCGGGTCCTTAAAAAACTGCGCCCTAACAATTTGTATCATTTGTCTATGCGATGATCCGGCCCTGCTACTTGTGTTTATAAAATTTTTTGCTTTCTGTACAACATATGTTCTTAAGAAAACATTTTCTACTTCAGAAAAACTAATTAACTTTGTACGTTTCAACCACAAGTGTTCTTTAATTTTACATTTTTATTTGTGATCTGCAATTGCTTTTCTACAGAAAACAGGCTCTTATTTTTATACTAAATAGCTAAAAAATATAATTCTAATAAGTTACTTTTTTGGTCAGGCTTACATTTCGATCCTTTAAATGTAATATTTAGATGAAAAGGCTGCGTCTCATGGCCAGCAAAAAAACTTGCCGTGACTTCTTAATAGAATCTTGTCCATTTTTGGATTCAGACGGAAAAGTTCATTTTGTGATTAAAATTTTTTAAAAATCATTTATGTCAGGGATTTTCTTGATTTTTCAAACTTGTTAAAGTATTCAACTTGTTCAACTCAAAATTAATTCTTCTTTTCAATAACCAAAGATCAAAACTTTCTCTCTAAATGCGTAATCGTTTCAATAACAAAAAAATTTGCAGAGACAGATCTACCCACAATGTCAACCTTCCATTGGATGCCCTTAAAGACTATTGCACATGAATATTTTTTTTTTTTAATTTAGGGGACTCCTCCTCTGAACTCCCAATACTACCACACCGGGGGTTTCGCCGTCTGTACCTAAGGGTGGGGGCTCCACCCTTATCAAATTATAACATCATTTGTTCTCAAGACATGCGAGACAAAAAATATTTCACAAAAGTTCCTTATTTCGTTTTCTTTTTTTTAAATTTTATAATAATTTACTGGCCTTTTTAACATCAAGGAAGGTTCTTAGGCCATTATATAATAGTAAAAAATGACATTGCATGATATTAAAGACATGGTAAAAAATCCATATAATCTATGTTGTGTTAATAAAGTTAAATCCGTTTTTAATCAGTTTTCCTGAAAACTTTATCCGGTCTTCATTTTTTAATTACGCATCTAATGAAATTAGCCCTAGAATCATACGTACTCGTCAAAACGACGAACGAACTTCTCTACCTGCTCCAATACTACAACTTGTCGGTGCCCGCTTGCTGTGAAACTTCTGTTATCTAATTTATTTGTTATTATAACACATAAGATGAAATAGTGTGCGTCAAAAGGACGACGATGTATGATTAACCTATATTTTTTTTTAAAGATTTTGTACTCCACATATAAAAGTTTTCCTAATTGTTCTAAAATTTATTAAAGATATGGATGTTATAAATAATTTATTCAATGATTATGATAATGTGAAAGATGATTACAGCTGTTTGACTTATAGAGACGACATAATACTGAAGTTTTAATATATTGAATCGAAAACTAAAGAATGCGTTTCAAGTGACTTAATAAAAGGTTAACAATTTATTTTGTGGACAATATTTTAATTTTTACTATTTTTTGTGATTTTATTCTAAAAATTACTAACAAATTTTAGAAAATTTACAAATGTGCCTAATGGGGAAATAACTACATATCTATAGGAATATTTACGACTGAGAAATTTCACATTCTGTAAAGTCACACATGTCCACTGACTCATAATAGTTCATAAAGTAATTATTTGAAAGACATGTTTTATGATACAATTGATGTATTTATCTATTTTTTAATTTTTATAGTGAAAATATGCTTTGATAAAAAGATTAAAAAAATTAATAAATATTTATATTAAGAAATTTTTCCAAATCCAATTTTTTTTAAATATTTTCTTCGCTTTTGTAGTATTGTTATGTAAAAAAAAATGTTTTTTGCAAATAAACTCTAAACCTCCCCGTAAAAAGTCCATTCGTCGAAACGACGCCGATGTATGATTAACTTGACTCGTAGACCAACGTATGATTCTAGGGTTAGTCCGGAGTTGATATCATCATTTGTTCTCGAGATATGCGAGACGAAAAAAAATTCACGAACGAAGGAACTAACGAACGCACACACAGACATCACAATAAAAACGATGGATTCGGATTATAGTGACCTTGAAACGTGGAGATACGTCCAAATTAGCGATTCGTAAAATCGGACCCATTACAATAATTTTCAACGGGAAGTTGAAAACGTTAATATTAACAAACTTATTAACATTACCAATAAACTTTTATTTTAAATGTAAATTAATAATTCCACAAATGAAAGAATTTCCCTAAGGAGACTTTATTAAATTTTTACAATAAAACATTAGCATAATGAAATGAAAATTTCAATGAAGAAAATTTTATTTAACGAAAAATAATCAAAGCGAATTTTCATCAAATGTAAAATTCGTTGATTCAAATGGATTCAAGTTTTCATGCACGTAGGTGACAATAACAATTGAATGAATATTTTAACGAAATAAGTTTCGAAATTATCTAAACGCCCTACGCTTCCCTCCTCGACCGAAATGAAGTTCGTTTTCCTTTGTTTGTGTATGTTTCTTCTATTCTTTTAATTATATAATACCTAGAACTCCTTACAATGGGATTTTATGTGTAATTTTGATACGAAAAGATTTATCTGAAGCGTTGGAATAAGTTTTATTATTTAAAGAAGATCATTGCCGTGTTTGTGAGTGGGAAATTTAACGCAAAATAAAATTTTATTTACATTTAAATGAAAAATTCAATTATTTGTTTTATATACACGGTGTTTACTAAATAATTTATCGAAGAATGCAAATGATAAGATAGATTGAAAAAATTCTGATCGAGGTTTTTCAATCTATCTTATCATTTGCATTATTACTCATTTGGATTTCATTATCCGCTTTACAGACATATCAACGTTTCTCAACTTTTTTTTCAGTCACGGCCCAATAAAACCTCGATCAATTTGCTGCAGATCAGTCACATATAGGCACAAGAGTTGTTTTCCGACCATTTGACTTTGTAATTCATATAAATATCTACACTCTTTTAAGCAATTCTTTAATTTGAAATCGAATCTTGTAGCTTGGGGTCATTTCTGCCATTAATTAGAATAATATTATGGTCCGTCCACACGGCTCAAGCTTTACCACCGACTTACTTGCGCAAACCAGGTTTGTGCAAGTAAACATGTACGTATGGACGGGAAAAACGTAGCGACTTACTTGCACAAACCTGGTTTGCGCAGGTAAGTCGGTGGTAAAGCTTGAGCGTGTGGACGGGCCCTTAGGTTGTGTAATATGAAATGTCGTTTTCCGACCACTATATGTATCTACCATGTAATTCAGATAAATATCAACACGTTTTTAAGCATTAGAGAAATGTTTAAAGGCAATTCTTTAATTTTAAAAAATATAATTTTTGTAGCTTGGAGTTATTTCCGCCATTAAGTGGAATAATATAGGTGTATATCATAAAATTGGGAAAAAATCCTAAAAATTTTATAAAATTCATAAAATTTTAAAAAGAAGCATCTGTGTTGTTCATCGTGTTTGATCATTGTTAATATGTAATTATTTTTAAAAGCAAACTATTAAACATCGGAGAGGTTCACCAACTAATTAAAAAAGAAACATATCAAATTTGAAGACAATTGGTTGAGTAGTTTTTAAGTGATAGCATTAGTGTTCGAAAGATGGAAGGAACTCTCTTGCAACTTTCGCGTTAAATTTTTCATATTCTTGATTAAATTTCCTAACAATTTTAGCATTAAAAAATGGTCGAAAAAAATGTTTTTACACGAGGTGCCTTCTTAAGAGGGTAAAATTTATTTGAAAATGTAAGAATGTTTTCTTTGTCATTTTTTACCAAAACAAAATTGTTAAATTAGAGGCATCGTTTTAGTAAATAGTGACAAACTAAACATTTTAATATTACCTCTAATATGGATTTTCACAAAGTGAATTTTTTAAATGTTAATTGTCTATTCATCTACCAGGCCCAATAAATTCATACCTTTCATATTAAATTTCTCATAAGTATTCTTCTTTAACGATCAACTGTGTTTCTTCTCCATACTTTAAACATGCAAAGACTTAAAAAAAAAAAACAGTCAACGTATAAAAGAATAAAATGGCTGATGGGTTGCATCGATAACATTCGATCGAACAAAGTGACACGACGCGACAGTGAATTATGAGGGATTGGCGGGCGCGAGGGAACATACTGGATTTGAACAGGTCAAGTGTTTGTCGTCGTTTTGATTGAACGAAATCATCATCACACTGATGTATCGTGTATATATGTTCCGTCGTTCCTTGGAGCACTCGTTTAATGCTTTTTATGCTTTATGCATAATATTATTGATTGGCAATTGATGGCAAATTTTATTACTTAAAGAGTTTGGCTTAAATTAAGAAATGGAAGGATTGGTTGTGTGCACTATGAATGTCTATAAGGAATATTTAGTCTATTAAATAAAAAGAAGTATTCATTTTTACTAAATATTTTTTAGGTTCTTACTTAAATAAAAACATAAGTGAATACTTAAAAAAATAGTTTACTTACAAGAAATAAGTAAATTCAAATAATTTCCAGTATTTACCTACTGTTGAAGTATTTACTGATATTTTTTAGTTGAATAAAAACAGGTAATGACTTAAATCAATAAATAATTTAGCCTTTGTTATAATTCTTATAATTCTCCAAAATTAAGTGTTTACTTACAAGTAAAAGTTAATACTTATAAGTAAATACTTAAATGTTTAAATTTTTTCCAAGAATTATTTTTAATGAAGTAAGACCTTATACTTATAAGTATTCACTTCTTTGCATAAGTAATTACTTAATAAGGTTTTACTTTTTTTATTCAATAGACATATGATATTTTCTACCGATTTTGGCATTATGCACGTTTTTTATAGTTTAAAAAGAAATAATTGTTATAAAAATCATATTTTCTAGATTGAATTTGTAGTGAGGAGTATTCCTCTGGGGTACACTAGCACACTATGCGTTATATGGCACAGCACAGTACAGTGTACACCAGCATAGTACTAGTGATTCTTCTGGAGCACACAGCGCGTCTAGCACACTGTGTTGGATGTATTATATTCGTTTAAACTTATCTCTGTAAATTATTAAATACATAATTATAAAAATAAAAAAAGAAAAACTACAAAAATAGTGAAGTGATGGTTTGGGACAGTTTAAACAATCTTGGAAATCGACTCTTTTGTCATTAATGGATTGTTGAATGGTCAGGGATAGCTTGATGTTCATGGTAATGGTTCTTTGGTTACCTGATTATGTAAAATTGGATTGGGGACAGGATTGTCAACATCCTTTGAGAAAAAATTAAAGCGATAATACAAGCCATATATTGCAAAAATATTAGAGCGAGTTGGGCTTCACAATTAGATTACTATAGTTAATAAACTCTATTAAAATTAAAATTTTAGCTTTAGAAATCTAGGATATTGAAGGAGGGAAACACAGCCACTTTAAGCTATATTATTAAGACTACTGGATCAAAAATTAAAAAAAAATTAGAATTCTTAGAGATAGTTCTTTCAAATGATACATCACCCGATAATTAGGTTTTTGAAGAAAAAATTTTTTTGTCATAAATGGAAAGATCATATATAAGTTTTATAAGAAATCTCTTTTTATTTTTTTTTTAAACGTAATAATTAAGAAATTATATTAAATTAAAAATAAATTTTCAAACTTAGAACTGATAACGGGCCGATAGTTCACGAGCGCTTATGTGACGTAATAAAGGTTATATGGCTTGAACATAGCTACATTGTGTCTTTTTATTTTCAAATAGATTATAGATCAAGAGCTACTGGCCGATTTGCGATGGTCATTTCAACACGCGTTAAATTAAGAAGAGAGAATCTTGGATACTTATTCTACACAGAAATTCAGTTCTGGCAAGCCTATTCGACTCAGCCCGGTCGAATAGGCTTGCCAGAACTGAATTTTTATGTAGAGTAAGTTGTACCCAAGATCCTATCCTCTCAATTTAATGCGTGTTGAAATGACTATTGCAAATCGGCCAGCAGCTCTCCTACTATTATTGTTGCTATGAAATTATTGTTACTATGAAAATATTGATGCTCTGAAATTCTTGTTTCTATCCAAATCATTGCTTGCTATAAACTTCACTGTCGAAATATCGAAACTAAAGAAATATC
Organism: Brachynemurus nebulosus; assembly: GCA_035578155.1. Taxonomy (NCBI): domain Eukaryota; kingdom Metazoa; phylum Arthropoda; class Insecta; order Neuroptera; family Myrmeleontidae; genus Brachynemurus; species Brachynemurus nebulosus. Next base: position 1,611,743 of record JAPWDM010000005.1, read on the forward strand.
GAGCTTGTTTTGTACCACTTTGTGATAGCAATACAAAAATAAATCCGGAAAAAATGTCCCTCAAGATTTTGAACGTCGAAATTAATGAAACAAACATCAATAATTTTTCCTACTAAATTTTATTAATTTTTACACGTGTGACATATTACCTTTATGACGTCACAGACATCGCGATCTTTTGTTGTGCTGTTTTTAACCAAATGATATTTTTAAAAATTTTTTATGTTTTAATTAATTTATTATTTATTATATATCATTTTTAAAAAATTTTTCGTATCGATTATCAATATTATTTGTGATGTAGAATTGAAATAAAATAAATAAAATAATATTTATTTTTTATTCAAAAACCCAGTTATATTCAAGCTTTTTTTATTTAGATCAAACTGACCCCCATTTTAATCCAGAATTTTCTTTTTGTAATCGTTGACTGGCGATATATTTTAAATTTTAAATTACTACAGCTTTCGAGAAAAATCTGTGTGACAAACAGACACGAGAGTGATCTTATATGGGTTACGTTTCTCCTTTTAAGGTACAGCATTCCTAGAAATACGCAAATTAAAACTCATTTTGTAAAATTTAAAAAAATCAATACGAGAAAAAGATTGCCTCTAATTATATATGTACCTAATCACCGTGAAAATAAAGTGTGTGGGCAGAAAATATACATTAAATTAAACATTTTTTTATTAATTTTTCTTTCAGAATCAATTAAAAAAATCTGGTCATATATATCTGTCGGATTACGAGGGCTGGTATTGTACATCGGATGAAACGTTTTTAACGGAATCACAACTGATGGAGAAACAATTACCAAATGGTGACAAAATTAAAATTTCCATCGAATCCGGACATCCAGTTGAATGGACACATGAAAGAAATTATATGTTTCGTTTAAGTTTATTTCAACCGAAATTGTACGATTGGTTAATTAAAAATGGTACGTACTGAATATTCTAATTAAAATTTAAAACAGGACTTGAGTTGAAATGATGAATATATCATATCAACATATACTATATCATATTAAACATCGAATATTTACTAAATTAGCCTCTACTTATCATAAATTAACCTTGTATATTGACATACTCAATCCTTCATTCCAAATTGTTCCAAAAACATCCAAAAACTAATTTTATTGTGATTACTGATATTATCTAAGTGAATTAATTAATTGTTCAAATAATATTAAATGTTTTTATATCAAAACTTTTAGGTCTGAAAAGATTGTAATAAATTCATTTTTAAAAACTTTTATTTAACTTGCTATGTTAGTATGTTGGTTTAGATCAAATCTTGGAATCAAAATTTAGACAGGTTCTAATTAAGCTAGAGGTTTCAAATTTTGCATACCTGTCTAACGTTGATGACAATGCAGTATTGTAAAATTAGTTTTGCCCTAAATCGCCCCAAACCAAAATTTTTGATTTTTAGTCGTGTGCAACTTTTTGACATTTCGAATTGTCAAATATTGTCCATTGATTTTACATTGCAATTTTTTGTTTCCATAGTTATGCTTGATTAGGGTAAATTAACCGATTAAAATATAAGTAAAAGAATTACTTCTTTAATTTTTTTAAAAATTAATTGTAATCAGACTAAAAAGTAAAAAATAAATTAAAGTAAAAAAAATGTTTTTTTAAGAAAAAGCTTTTATTTAAAAATGGGCTAAAAAAAATAAAATAACTTTTGAGTGAAGTTTGAAGCAATATGCAACATAATTTATAAAAGCTTGAGGCGTTTAATTAAGTTTGATAACTACTGAAAAATAAAATAGCTACACTTATATCCAAAACATCCAAAACAGAAATAATTAATGATAACGCCTCAAGCTTTTATAAATTATGTTGCATGTTGCTTCAAACTTCACTCAAAAGTTATTTTATTTTTTTTTTAGCCCATTTTTAAATAAAAGCTTTTTCTTAAAAAACATTTTTTTACTTTAATTTATTCTACATTTTTTTAAAGTTATGAAAAAATAATACTGTATAATATCAAAATTAATCAAATGAAGTTAGTCGTTAAACAGAAGACTACTTACGCGTAGGGTCTAATAATAATTGTATTCAGCTATTTTTTAGTACACATTAGGTGCTTTATTTCCCTACGAATAAAATTATATGTGTGCTTATAAATTATATACAGTGATTGATAGTTTTTTAGTTTTTAGTTACTTTTTAGAAACTTAGTTTTATACATTGTAGTTTTTTTCACTTTTATTGTGGGAAAAAAATTAAAACAGATTTTATCAGTAAAGTAAAAAGAAAGACACAAAACACTTCAATGATCATTTTTATAGTTGCGTGGCCCCGAACCACGTAACTATTATGCATTCACTCATTCGTCTTCATAAGTGATCATTAATTCCTTATACACATCGGTGGCGCTTTCCACTAAAAACAGTTAGGCAGTGAGTTATTTTTCATTCAAACGTACATTACCAATGTACCACTAAATCGTTGTAGTATGTTTACCCTTGAATCATTTTTAGTTAAAAAAATAACTGATCGTTTTTTGGACGGATTTTGGTGGCAGCAGCTATGATGAGATACCAATCCTTTAAATTTACATATAAGCATACCTAAATCATGTATGTACATTATTAATTACATACCGACACAGTTAGATGGCACTGTAGTGCCATATAATATAGTTATCTGTATACATACAATACAGTTACCTGTATATTCAGTTTCACAATCAGTCTATGTGTCGTTATGTAATGATCTTTTAGATCAACCTCCAGTAGATATCGCTAGATGGCAACACTGAACATCTGCGAGAAATACTATTTTTACACAAGGTAAATGTTTAGTTATTGACCCTGTCCCAGTTTTTGACCTATTTGGTGCAAATTTTATTTTAACTAATGAAATTTTATTTTAGTTTTAAAATAAATACTAGAATATAAAACATTGATGTGTGCTTTTTTTTTAAACAAGAATTTGTTACCATAACATACCTCTTATAAATAAAATTTCAATACATATAATTATGTTCATTTGTAGTCTGAACACCGTTGTTGACACATCGTTACAGTTTTCTTCAGTGCAAAGTTCTTCTAAAATATAAAGTTCTTACGATGTAAATCATAAGTATATAATTATTAACTTTTTAGAAATATTAGAAAAAAACTCTAAATTTACATTCAAAATGCTTAAAATTAATAAAACAGTTATTTAGTTAAAATATACGGGTCAGTAAATCGATCACTTACTGAGATCGATGAGCGAGTTACTGACCCTCTTAACCCTTAACTGGTCTACTCACTTTTTGAAACATAAGTAGTCTACAGGGGTACAAAATTTATTTTCCTAAATTATTGGTTAATCTGCTTTGAAAATAGAAAAATATTATTAAAAAAATACTAAAATATTTTCCTGAAATCATAACATATTTTATTTAATCGTTTTCACAAATACGTGGGTGGTTCAAATATAAACAGGAATTTATATTTATTTTTTTAATAAATGACGATTACAATGCACTTATTCTATCGTTCCGGAAGCTTTTTTATACCGGAAGCGAAAAATTCTTTAGGTTGAATGTTAATCCACTCTTACACTGCCTCAATGACGGCATCATTCGATTGACCACGGAACTTTTATAATGCGTACCCGACACGCACTTGGCGAATTTTTCATTGTACAGTTAAAAGCTTTCAGTGGTAAATTTAATTGATTCAAAACCATAGCAACAGAATATTAAATAATAAAATATGAACTATACTGACTTAAGGTGAATCGATTACTACTGACAAATGAATTACAAAGTCTATTTTTTTCTCTATAATAGTATATTATTCAACGAGCTGGTAATGATAGCTATTACTGACGAAGATGAAATTGCGACACGAGCCGAGTTTACGAGGCCAGTGTTGCAATGCATCTGAGCCATTGCAAGCGAGTAGAATACGATATTTTTTCTACGACTTTTTTCCTTTTTGATTTAAATAAAATTTAATATAAATTTTAAATTATAAGAATACAATTTTTAATCTATCTCTAATTTCATTAAACGTTTGTATAATGTATCTATAGAAACGATCAAATTAATATATACATTTTTTTGTTTATTCATACGTTACTACGTAACATATATGAAATTAAAACTAATTGATATATTATTCACAAAACAATCGCAAACCCATTGAATAATGGTTAAATACGGTGATTTCATTGGTCGATAGGTATTGAGTAATGATCATTCCTTCACACCTTTGAATAATGCCTAACTTTCTCTACAATTAACGGATATGTAATGAGTGTGTTCTTCAACAGCAGTAGCAAAATAAATATAAATTATTCGTAGAATAAAATAGTTAATTAAAAAAATTAAAAAACCCGACGAACGAAGCAAAATAAATATAAATTATTCGTAGAATCAAATAGTTAATTAAAAAAATCAAAAACCCGACTGTGTAGAACTCGTCTGCAAAATTTCACATTTCTAGACCCAATGGTTTTTCTATATAAATTTTACGTTCCCTATTTAGGGGATGAATTTCACTTTCAGGGGATGTAGCCTACAGCACTCCCCAGATTAAGACGAACCCAGCGACACCTTTTTTACCAAAATCCGTTAAGCCGTTTAGGCTGTAGGCTGCGCAACAGAAGCAGACATAAGCAGAGGATATATACATACTTTCGAAATACCTTACTCTCTTTCTGATGCAGTCGGGTAAAAATAAGTTAAATTTTATACAGTATAGCACCGATAATGGAAACATCAGTTTTGGAAATTTTTTGAGAGCATCAAATTAGTCAACATCACTTTTGGAAAGTTACATTACATTTTTGATGCAACTTTCCAAAAGTGATGTTGACTAACTTGATGCTCTCAAAAAATTTCCAAAACTGATGTTTCCATTATCGGTGGTATACTGTAATACATGTAACAGTATTAATATTTGATTATTGTTGAATCTTCTAATTTTAATAATTTTAAAAATAATTAATTTGATTCTGGTAGTTGACGTGTACGCACAAATAATAACTAATACATAAACAAATATATTATGGGTGTGTTCCTGTCATTTATAAATATTTGACATTTTTGTAGTTTTTCTATTTATTACAATAAATAAACGTCCAATAGTAAACAAAATAGTTTTTTAATGATTCAAAAACATAAAAGAAAATAATTTTCAGTTTTTTAAAATCTTAAAGTTGGTTTTTAATGACACAACTTACTTAAATATATACCTCTGATTCACCTCTAATCATACTTTGGCATTTACTCGTACGTTAAAAATTCTAACTTTGAAAATTTATTTCTTCTAAACTACACGTCAGAAATTATTCAAAATAGTATCAGTGAATGCGTCATATCTTTCTCTATAATATACTAAAATTTCAAATTCTAAACTTGGAAAATTTCTTGTAATCGACTCACCTTAAACTGCTTCGTATCCACCGGATTCAATTTGAAGCTTTGTGAGATAGACTTGACTGAGACTTCGACTTGAGAAAACTATCGAAACATTGAGCACAAGTTCACACAAATGGTTCAAATGTATTCTTGTTAAAAATTTCCACAGAAGCGAAATCAACTTTGACAAAAAGATTTATTCCGTTGTTCCTTTTTCTTCCTTTGTCACAAATCATTTTCACTTGATACGTGCGAAAAAAATTAAAGTGCGGTGCGCAGGGAGGAATGAATTTGCATGCTGATTGTTATGTATATACATGTTCAGATTAACACATTGTTTTTAGCTACATTATAATCTAACGCATTTTTAATTCAACGATAACAGATTGTTAAAACAAACGCATATAAGGGAGAGAGAAAAAAAAAAAAACGTGACCGAAGCCTCAATCCCCCTAGGGCTCACACCGATGGTGTTGGTGTTGGTGATGATGGTGTTAACTTTTTAATTTTTTCCCAACAATTGTGTGAAAAGTTTTAATTAAATTTTTCGCCGTCTATTATTATTTGATTTTTCACGGCTTGAGTATTTTTTTTTACGCTTGTGTTTAAAATTATTAAAGAGATGTATTATAATATACGTACATGAATCATTTAGTCCAGAGGCTCTCAAAGTTTTGCGTCAACAGATCCAGAAAATATTTTAAAATAAGGAAAGATACTTCAGCTTCGTCGTTTCAGTGAACAAACTATACCCATATATAGGGTTGCCAGGTCTTAAAACCGAAAAGCCGGACAGATCAGCCAGTTTCGCCGGACATTTGGGTAAAAAAGCTGGACACCCTTATTTTTTAGTCTTACTATAACACGACTATTTTTTTAAAAGTAAAACAAGGCTTTTCTATCAATTACCATAAAATTTTCTTAAATTCTAATGAAACAACAATAAAATTAAATGAATCAGTTTCCTTTATTATTAATCATTCAATAGTCATTACAATATTAATTTCAATAATTGCATGGCAATAGTAGTTAGCAGTAACTACTATTGCAATTTGCAGCGAAAAATAAAATTAAACAAAACACTAATGAACTAAATAAATTTTAATTTAATTGTAACATAAAGTAATTAATATTTTTCATTGGCAGACATCTGCTTTAAAAGCTCATTTACTTTTAAAATTGAATTGTAAAACTCTTTACAGCTCAAATTTTTAAAATTAAATTGTACAACCAAAATTTTGGCTATAGCATCAACATTTAATTTCTTACGTTCTTTCGATCATTGCTCACCTATCAAAGAAAAAATTGCATTTGCATTATGATCTGGAATCGAAAAATAATATTGACAAATAGTAAGGAATTCTGAAAAGCAATCTGAATTACTAAAAAAAAATTAAAAATGATTCATGAAACAAATCATGGGCGGAGCGAAAACCGACACATGACAAATGTAAAAAAAAAATTGTCAAATTTAAAAAGTTTAACAAAAGCCGGACAGGCCGGACACCGTGTAATTTGGCCGGACACGCAACCAAAAAGCCTGACTGTGTCCGGCTTTATCCGGACGCCTTCCAACCTTACCCATATAACGCCGAATCTTCTATTCTAATTTACAATCACCTCCGGAGAATAAGTTGTATTTTCTGAATGAATTTGATTATTTTTACAGGAAAAATAAAAAATTGATACTGAGATTACGAAAATTTCACCAACAGGCCTAATTTCAACCATTTTTATAGCTATTAATTAAAAAAAAAATGAACTTGATGACGTCATCATGTATACTAAATTTTTGATGCTACTTGCTAGAAACATGAAATTTGTTCCTTTTATTTTTACTGCTAATAAAATCGAAATTGTAAAGACAGCATAAAAATCACAGGCGGAAATTAAACCATATTTCTTGGACAAATTTGATTATTTTGATCTAAAAGAATCTCATTTATGTAAGAGTAGATCACTGAGCAAATTTTAACAGAAAATCAATCCGTATAGTAAAAAAGGTTGGACACCACTGATACAGGTATAAAAACTATATAATAAACAACATAATTATAACACTTATAAAATTTGATATTTTTAAGTATTTTTTATAAATACTTAATCTTGAGGAATTAGAGACTGTAGACAATCGAACATTGCGAGCCGCATTTTTTCGCTTCGCGGACCACACTTTGGGGACCCCTGATTTAGACCATTCAGATATGCAAATTTAAAATGTTACAAAAGAAAGAACGTAATTTTGACGATGGGTATTTGTCGATTTCCCATATTAGGAGCATGGACTAAACGGAACGCAAAATTCCACAATAAATTTTGATTACAAAATTAGAGGCGCGGGATTTGGTAGGCTACACCGTTCGCACTGTCCTCGGATCGGCCCTGCATTGAAGACAGTGGCTTTTTTAAGGAGGGAGTTCAAATAAAAAAGCAACTTTTTTATTTATGATTATTTTGTTTTTTAAAATTTTTTTTTCAAATTAGGGAGGGTTTCAAATAGAAAATTTTGTTTTTGAAACATTCATTACCCTTCCCTGTGGGGGGAGGGGGACCTTTTTCACAAGTTTTTAAACGTTTACAAGGAACGCCATATTTCAAAAAGTAATGGATATTTTCTAAATTCTTTTTCATCATTTTATTCCTGAAGGACCTGTCCATAAAGCTGAGTATGGGTTTCAAGTAATTTTAAAAATTAACTATAACATTGTAATCCCAAACTTCTAAAAATTATAAAACCCAATTTTTTATTAAAAAAAAAGTGTTTAAAAATAGTTACAATTGTTCAAATGGAAAAAGCATACTCCACTTTATGCGCAATATGTTTATGAACAAAATTTTAAAAAAATTATGTCTCTATCTTTTCTAGAACTTGAGATATGATTTTCCTTGTCGGAAAAAACACAAGTTTCGGGAAACGGTAAAAAACAAAAATAATAACAAAAGAAGCGGTTTACTCACTGTTTATTAAAACGTCTACAAAGGCATACAAATAAAAGAACATTATCTTAGTGCATACTATAACTCATGTACACACTAAAATTAAATATTACTGATCAAAACGCGAGGGGGGGGGGCGGGCGAGCGTTGTCTGTAAAGGAGCAGCAACTTGGCTGTGCGGCGGCTCACAAATAAATATGTTTCTACTTGAAAAAAAATTTTTTTGGCCATGTTTTATATATCACCGTGTTTGTAAAAAACCACAGAACGAAATAAAAGCAAAAAACGAGATTCGAAAAAAATTAGTTTATTAGCCGTTTCTGGCGTGAACTCCCTCCTTAAGGCAACTTTTCCTTATCTACGTACACATATAAAAATTTGTTACTTATTTTCTTATAACAGTTACACAATGTTTACTTTTTTGTGCCATTGATCTTGTTTTAAAACAAACGAACTGCAGCAGCAATTTTTGTTGAAACATTTGTTTGCTTGCCATAAAGTTTGATCTTTTATTTACGTTGAAAAGACGTATAAAGTAAACGACAAACACAGCAAATTGTTGTTCATGACTGACAAGACAGAGATAAAATGTATTTACTGTTTCGTGTAACGGACAGAAATAAAATCTTATTTTTACGATGCAATTGTTCCGTTGCGATATTTTTAAACGTTTTTATTTTATTGTTTTTGTTTAAATAGTTGCAGTAGTTTGTATTTGAAAAAAGTTAATTTTTATTTTTGTTATAAACAACAGTTGGAAAGTGTAATACTGTGAAATGAAAAGCCTGTTGATCTTAAATTGTATAGACGCGTTTTTATTTGCCTGTCTGTCGTCTTGTTTCATTATTCTCTCGTCACGAAATATGTTTGAAAACTGTTGAAAATTTTTACAACAATATAATATTTATACTCGTTGTAAAATTCAATGGAATTATACACATGTCAGTTTGGTGTGCGTTATGTTAGAAAATGAATTTGATCGGTTGGCGGGTAAGTATAGAATTTTTGCAAAAAAAGTTAGAGAGGAGAAAATTACTTTTATCGAGAATAGTTTTTGTCAGGAATTAATAATAAGCTGTCAATTTATAAATACAATTTTTATCACTAATATTCACAAATGTCTTTAATAATAGTCACTAACATTATTACATCAATCACTACTGTATATAATTTGTATTCGTATCGAAACAAACACGTGTGTATTTATACACATTTGAATAAATAAATAGCATGAATACAGTGTTATTTTTTTATAACACGCCAAAAGATGTATACATGTCCGTAAAGTTAGCCCCGCCATTTTGTCATTTTCAAACAAAAAAGGTTGTGCTGCATTGTGCTAGACATGTGCTAACATGTGCCGTAAATAAAAAAACGAATTTTGAAAATTGCGATTTTTAGAGCCAAAAGCAATTTTGGGTGTAAAGTTAGCCCCGCCATTTTGTATTTTTCAAACAAAAAATGTTGCGCTGCATTGTGCTAGATATGTGCTACCATGGGCCGTATACAAAAAAAATCAAACAAATCTTACGTCACTGACAAAAATGTTCCTGTTGAAAATGACGAGACATAATTTTGTCTAATATGGGAATGATAATCGCAATTTTTGCTTTTTCAATGTACTAAAGTATTTGTTTTATGATAATTTTTTTATACATACTCGTACATTGTAGCTTGCGGTAAGGTAAACTTGTGAATTTTTTTATCAGTTATCACAAACATAAATGATTTTGATTATTAGAATAAATATTGATGAGACATCAGTTTTTATTGAACACTTTATTCTAACGATTGCTAATATTTGTTTAGAGGTCATGAGACAACATTAATAATTTATTAAGTATAGTTTCTATAAAGAAGTACCCGAAGTACCCATAACGTCTTAAGGATTGTCTCTGGAAATTGTTTAAAAATATAATACAGAAAATATTGTTTCTTCACATCTTCTATTTGTTTTATTGTTGTTTTGTTTATCTTTAATATATTTCGAAGTCTGTCATAAACAGTACCAACGGTACCAACTGCTGAGATTTTACAATTTAAAAAGAAATATTTTCCTTATCAAGATTTTCATTTATTTTTCTCAGCTATTTACTGTGTATGTTTTAATAACCTAGAGTCCTAGACAGTTTATTTAAAGATGAAAAAAAAAGTAAAAGAAAATTCTGTATCATTTAGAATACATCGGTTATATCCTGGAGAAATTTTATCTGTCTGTCATTTATTATGCGAGGTTTATAATTTGTCCGATATATTTCTACCTGCCTGATTTTCATGAAAGGAAAATTAGTTTTTTAAGTAATGTTAATAATTCAGTAAGAACAAATTGTTTCTGAGATAGTTAAGCTGCTCAGTTTTGAAGTTGTTCATATAAATATGTATAACAAGGTAAAAAAAAAAAAAATTGAAAAGGGTATGACGGGATAAGAATGGCCGGTTGGCCCCCAGACAAGATCTTCAACGGCACTTTGGCTACTATAAGGGCAGCTGATAAGACGTCTTGTGTGCAAGTTTTAGCCTCATATCTTGGGTAGTTTAGAAGTTATTTGTGATAATATGTATTAAGGCCATGATTTTTTAAACCTTTATATCTCGTAAACTATTACAGATATTGAGATAAACTAAAAACCATTGAGTAGGTCTAAGTTAGTACTATAATATATATTTCTTTCAAATTTTTCCGTTAGTAAACAATCATAGAAAATTCGAGAAGAAAAATAAAAAAACATTTTTTTAGTGGTTCCTTCAGAGTGACAATCACGAAAAAAGTCTCAAATATTGCACATTAGGTCCTGTTTAAGTACTGCAAGTTTCGTTAAAAACAAAGGGGTGGAACAGGGTCAAAAAGGAGAAACCTCGATCGAAGCCACCATCGGAAAGGTGAATTTCATCATTCCGTTATGTTTTTATGCCGTGCGCACAAGATTAATTAAGAACCTGGTGATGTTTTAACGATATGCACTGATATACCTATCATGACTTCCAAATATACAGTGTGTTCAAGGTCATGTGAAGCCAATATATAAATATGTAAAAAAAATTGTTGGTAGGATAGCGGTCATATTTCTTGACCGATAGAGCTGCTATTTGGTATTGTGAGTGTTTATGTGAAGTTCTAGGCTAAATTCATAGATGGAGTTGATTGTTAATATGGGATGAATTCAAAATGGTGACTTTTCATTATCAATGAATTTATTATTATATTATTAAATTATTGCCAGTTTAAAACTATTCAGCGAAAAGAGCTAGTCTACAAACAACTTAAACATTGACCCCAATTATAATTATAATAAAATTAAGCTGTCATCCGATAAAAAGGTAACCGCTGCCACAACTCTCATACTTCAGTATACATTTCGGAATTTGCCTGCGATACTATGATTGTATATCTATCTAAAGTTAATGATAAGTAGCTATTAACTAAAACTGAAATTTACCTCGTAGATAGGTACAATTGATTAAATAGTTTCTCAAATGACAATAATTTTAAACTTAAAATTCTCAATATTTTGAAACTATCCATATTGACAATCAACTCCATCTATGAATTTAGCCTAGAACTTGACATAAACACTCACAATACCAAATAGCAGCTCTATCGGTCAAGAAATATGACCGTTATCCTACCAACAATTTTCCTTACATATTTATATATTGGCTTCACATGACCTTGAACACACTGTATATTTGGAAGTCCTGATAGTTATATAAGCACATATCGTTAAAACATCACCAGGTTCTTAATTAATCTTGTGCGCACGGCATAAAAACATAACGGAATGATGAAATTCACCTTTCCGATGGTGGCTTCGATCGAGGTTTCTCCTTTTTGACCCTGTTCCACCCCTTTGTTTTTAACGAAACTTGCAGTACTTAAACAGGACCTAATGTGCAATATTTGAGACTTTTTTCGTGATTGTCACTCTGAAGGAACCACTAAAAAAATGTTTTTCTATTTTTCTTCTCGAATTTTCTATGATTGTTTACTAACGGAAAAATTTGAAAGAAATATATATTATAGTACTAACTTAGACCTACTCAATGGTTTTTAGTTTATCTCAATATCTGTAATAGTTTACGAGATATAAAGGTTTAAAAAATCATGGCCTTAATACATATTATCACAAATAACTTCTAAACTACCCAAGATATGAGGCTAAAACTTGCACACAAGACTTCTTATCAGCTGCCCTTATAGTAGCCAAAGTGCCGTTGAAGACCTCGTCTGGGGGCCAACCGGCCATTCTTATCCCGTCATACCCTTTGTATCATAGAGTATCATATAAATCTACGTAATTTTTACTTAACATAATATCAGTTTTAGAGTGTGTAATGGACTTTTTTTTGTTAATACTATAGAAATTTACAAATTTTATCGAAGCGAAAGCTCCGTTTCTGTCGTTCAGTGTTAAAACAATTTGACGATCCTTATTTATCGAAACGGGAACTTCGGTGTTTTACAAATGGCGGTATCTCAAACGGTAATTTTTGAAAAGAGTATTTTTTCTTCTGATACTAGTAAAGTAGCGAAAGTACCTACCGTAATCATTTTTGAAATTTAAAAATGTTTTCTCTTCAAAATTAAAATTTTTACACACATTTTACATTTTACATAACAGATAACATTGAGTACGAAGAAGCTATGTGCCACACTCTATTGGCATCGTAAGTACAATGGAATATACTGTTTTGTTATTTTATATTTTTAATTCCTTTAGTAAAGTTAATTGCTTCTAAATTTAACTTTTCGCAATATTGTTAAAAATATTGATTACTACAGGTTAACGTAAACTCCAGTTAACAACGTCTCCACCATGGTTGCATGATTGCAGACTTGGTGTGATCAAAATTCATTCAATTAGACTTACAAGAATTTTATTACAGATTTTCTTTCTTAATTAAATAATTTATTGTAATTTGAAACAATTTCATAAACAGCTTGTGTAAATATTTCTGACATTGCTTGCAGTCACGCTTCACCTGTTACAAATGAGCATTAAAAATTCTCATAAATATTCAAATTAAAAAATAGTTAGCTGGTGTGTACAGTTGAATTATGTGTTTTATAGTTTGTATGGTATTATAGTACAACTTCGATAAACCGTCACTCGTTTAACCGTCAGTTTAAAAATTATTTTGTACTAAGGGCAGGGTAAGGTATTAAAATAATTTTTTTTTTGCTTTTTTTTTTAGCTGGATGCATAATATCTCAAGAATATTGTTTCAAAATTTCAAGTTGATTGGAGTAAAATTAACGAAGTTATAAGCATTTTTGTTGTTACCTGGCAAATGTGTCACTCTCTATATATCTCTCTCTCTCAGTTATATTATAAAATTTCAATGCAAGTACAAACGTGTTTATACCTGTACTGTATATTTTGTCAGTATAGAGTACAAAATTACTTTACCAGTAAGTATTCTATATCAGTTTTATACAAGAATTTTTAAGTGTTCAAAACTTTAAAGCGTTTTCCCCACAGCTCACGTTTTCAAAGTCGGTGCCCCTCATAACTTCAAAACTACAGCACCGATCCTTTTGAAATTTTGAACACTATTTCTGTACATAATTTACGAGGTAACGCTGGAGAGTTTTTTTCAAATTTGTTAATAATTTTTATTTTACAATAACAAATTAGCCGACTTTTTTCGCAAAAAATCGTGTTTTTCCTTTCTAAGTGTTCCAAAAAAGTAAAAAATTGAAATTTCGAAAAACCCACCCAGCGTTACCTGAGGAAAACTATTATCTAACGAATGAACTTTCATTTTTTTTTATTTCGGATGATCCAGTACCAAGTTATGAGAGGCACCGCAATTCTACTTTTTTTCGAGACACGTCCGAATAATTGCTGCCATTACTGTATTTTTTAATATTTCTTCGTGAAAATTTTATACAATATTCTCCGAATGTCATACTTTAATGTACCACTGGTTTTAGTAAAGAGATTTAACTGTGTCGTCACAAAAAAATAACAAAAACCTTTCACAAAAGTGCCGTTTCCTTTCACCGTCACAAAAAAATAACAAATGCCTTTTATTGTACAAATTAACCTTACCCTCTCCTTAAGAAAATTGCATTTTCGTTTTAATTTTCATCTCAAAACTCTAGTAGTAACATTAAATTATTAAATTATTTTTAAATTATTATAAAAAAAAATATTTATTGTATCTGTGTCTATTCAATTAATTGTCATAGTCCCGGCCCGGAAGGTGACGGTTAATCGAAGTTTTACTGTATACATATATGTAACCTTGCTTCAGTATAGCGCACACAGTATCTAACGATTCTGTTTTATCTTAATAAAGTTTTTTATGCATACATGTACTTACTTTACTATAGTGCTTTGCGAAATGTAATGTAAATTATCTAAGAAGACGGTTGATATTTATAGCACTACTTTCTCGGGCAATCTTAATTTTTTTTAATGAAGATATAATTTTTGGAATATTTTAGTGATTTAACGAAATACTTTTTACGTCGTTTTTCGTGAGCCATATTCTGTTTGCATGCGGTCAAGAATGGTTTAAAAAGGTTAAATAGTTTAAAAAGGTTTTGTATTCAAATAGTGTCGAGTGTCCCTAAAAATATATTAAAATACCAGCCTACGTCATTATAGGAATTTATTTTAAACTAGCCGTACCCGTGATGTTGTTCACGCGAAACGTTGAGTAGTTTATTTTTCCAATTTGTAGTTTCTTGCAACACAAAATGCATTAAATTGTCTCCAAATTGACAATTGTGTATTTATTGTATTTTTCGGTACACAATTAGCAACCTTTTTTTTTATTTAAAATTCAGAAAATTTCCAAACTATAAAATTTATTTACAATTTTTGTTACTATAGTTATGAAATTTTTTATGCAAAAGATAAATTGGCGTAATGTGTGTAGATGCTCAAAATAGTTTTTCCATTTTCCCGTGGGAAGGAGACATTTCTCGGAATAAAAAGTATCTTAGATGTTGACCCAGGTAATAAGTTATCATCACACTAAATTTCATTAAAATCCGTCCAGTAGTTTTTACGTGACACTTTTACCCCTCTTTACCCCGAAGGGTCCTTTAGTAAAAAAAATTGGTGTAAATCCTATTTTGTTCCTGGAAAAGTATTTTCAGCGTAAAACTAATAGATGACAGGATTTGTAAATATCAGTTAAAAATCAGTTCAGAATTTTTGTTCAAAACATTATTCCGAAGATAGTTACCCTAAGGCAGGAGTTCCCAAACTTTTTATACCCGCGGCGCCCTTATGGTATAAATTATGTCTGGCGGCGCCTCCCTGATCAGATTTAAAAATTCCCGTTCAGAAATATGTGACGAGCAAAAAACATAAAAACAGATAAAACATCCTCAGAAAAGATTTGAAAATCTCCTTCCAAAAATATAACTGACGAGCAAACAAACATATTTATTAAACTTTAATTTACATAATCATTTCCCCTTTTTGTAGCAAGGTAGCGGTGGCATACAGTTTGGGAAGCCCTGAACTAAGGGTTGTGTGGATTTTATATAGAATTTTTCTTTTTTTATTGCAATATCCTGTACCACCAAGAATTGTAAAATAGGAATACATAAAATTTTTCTCTTTCAAGTGCTTCTTGATTAAACGTTGTCCATTAAAGGAAATAAATTGAAATCATTTTCTTCTGATCGACAAGGGATTACATTCGAATCTCGTATATTTATAATTCTATGAAATATATCGGTTTATCTTCTTCTTATGGTACTAATATAAAAGACTATCTCTATTAATAATAGTTAAATAGAGAAGAAAATATTTAAAAAGAAACCCATCACACCGTACTAACCGATTTTCTATTTATATAGAGAAAAAAATTGTTCCTCTCTTTTCAGAAAATGCTGTGAAACCAAAGAAATTTCATCGAATATTATTGGACTGGATAAGTGACACGAACTTCCCGGATATATCAATTTCACGTCCGGCCTCACGAGTTCACTGGGCCATCCCTGTACCTGAAGATGATGATGACAACCATCCGAGAAGTGAAGGTCCAGGAGGCGGTTCAGGTGGTGGTGGTGGCACCGTCGTCGCTCAGAATGAACAACAACGCAGTTCTTCACAAACGGTATACGTATGGTTGGATGCTTTAGTGAACTACTTAACGGTAGCTGGATATCCAAACATTGCCGGCGATAAGTTTAAAAATACGTGGCCACCTGATGTGCAAGTTGTCGGCAAGGATATATTAAAGTAAGTACATATAGAAAAAGGACTCGCATGTAATAAAATACATACAGATATCGATGTAGGTTTAGGTGGAAAAAATGTAGGTAGATACATATAAAAGTGACTGAAAAGATTCCATCCACAGGAATATTAAGGGGAGGTTTACTTGAAAGTCGTTAAAAAAAATCGATTTTTTTTGCAGAAATTGGTAGCTAATTATGTGTAGAATATGTTCCCAAAGTGATTTTGCTGAAAGTAATTTAAGGGAAGGTTTACTTGAGATTTGATAAAAAAATCGATTTTTTTTTGCCGAAATTGATAGTAAATTATGTGTAGAATATGTTCCCAAAGTGATTTTACTGAAAATAATTTAAAAACAAGATTCTTGCACATTAACCGAATCCAGCTTTCTATAAAAAGAAAATTCAAAAAACGTAGTTCACGCAATAATGAGTATTAAATATAAAATTTTGAAAATACGTTTCTTTATATATATTTTATAATATCTCGGAATTTTAAAGATAATTCAATTCTTCGGCTCCTCTACCTAAGCTCGATACACTTTCAATATTTTTTTTATTTTTAAGTTTACTTTAAAGAGCGAAAAATTCAAACTTCCACCATTTTTTTTTCTTTCAGCAATTTATTGATATTATAGGTAGAGGTGCCGGTACTCTTCATATATTTTATAAATCTTTTTTGTTTTTGAATTTCGGTGGTTTATTATCGGCACTAGGACATCCACCTACAAGGCATTGGATTTTCGGATCGTCACACTGCACTATCTATAAAATGGACACTTTTTTTATATTTTTCCTTGAAAAATTTTTTTTTGTATTGTTTAATACTTAATAAATATGTGTACAAAATTTGAAATTGATATTTACTTCCGTTCTTGAGAAAAAAATTCTAGAAAAATACATAATTTTTAAGGACTCTCGAGTAAACCTCCCCTTAACTTTCTAATTGGGGAGATTTCTGTTAAAACTTTAGTCAGTGTTGGGATTTTCATTATCTAAATAACAGATAATAATATCAAATACTTACGTATATTTTGTCGAATACTGAAGAGTGTAAAAAAATGAAATCTGATGCATTTATTTATATAAAGTAATTTTTTGGATATTTAATTATTTTTAGGTAATCCAGAAATATATTATGTATACACAAAAAATATATACATCTACATAGTCATGGCATGTGTACTGTTTAGTAATTATGTATTTAAAATTTTTAAAATTTAAAATAATTAAAAAAATACCCCTGTCGCAGCATCTGCATAACATAGCGAATTTCCAAATCTTGGGCACTGGCGGATCTCATCTAAGACCTGTACCTATTTAAAATAGTTTAGCTTTCTAAGAGTAAAAGAATTTTTAAAATCAGCTGGGTAATTAGTTTTGGTAGTTTTGGGGACCCAAGAACCCGAACGAATTTTGTGCAGCATAGTTGTATCCATCTAAAATAATTTAATTCTCTAGCAGTGAGAAATTTTTTAGCATCGGTTCGATAGCTTATTACTGGCGTTTTCGGATCTGCAAGATCCCGGTGGACCTCATTAAAAAATCAGCTCGACCGTATATTCTAGGCGGACTTTATGTAATATATATATATATATATATATATATATATATATATATATATATATATATATATATATATATATATATATATATATATATATATATATATATATATATATATATATTCAAAACCCGTTGTGTAGCATTCTACGCCGCATTTGCATCCGCAGGACAGTTGTGGATCTCAGATAACACAACCTGTACCTATCTAAAATAGTTTACCTTGGTAATAGTAAAAGGGTTTCAAAATCGGTCAGTTATTTTATTTTTGACACTTTTAGGTCCTACTGACATTTCAGACCTTACATAACGTAATCTATATGTATCTAAAATAGCTTAGCTCCCCAACAGTGAAAAAATTTTAAAAATCGGTCGGCTAGTTTATTTTTGACGCTTTTGGATCCGATGGACCCTGGCAGACTTTACATAACGTAATCTATATTTATCTAAAATAGTTTAGCTCTGTAAGAGTGAAAAAATTTTCAAAATCGGTCGGTTAGTTTATTTTTACCACTTTTGGGTCCCATGGACCCTGGCGGACCCTAAATAACGTAATGTATGTCTATCTAAAATAGTTAGTTCCCCAACAGTGAAAAAATTTTCAAAATCGGTCGGTTAGTTTATTTTTGACACTTTTGGATCCATGGACCTTGGCAGACCTTACATAACGTAATCTATATTTATCTAAAATAGTTTAGCTCTGTAACAGTGAAAAAATTTTCAAAATCGGTCGGTTAGTTTATTTTTGACACTTTTGGATCCCATGGACCCTGGCAGACCTTATATAACGTAATCTATATTAGCTAAAATAGTTTAGCTCTGTGACAGTGAAAAAATTTTCAAAATCGGTCAGTTAGTTTATTTTTGACACTTTTGGGTTCTATGGACCTTGGTGGACCTTACATAACGTAATTTATATTTATCTAAAATAGTTTAGCTCTGTAACAGTGAAAAAATTTTCAAAATCGGTCAGTTAGTTTATTTTTGACACTTCTGGATCCTATGGACCTTGGCAGACCTTACATAACGGAATCTATATTTATCTAAAACAGTTTAGCTCTGTAACAGTGAAAAAATTTTCAAAATCGATCAGGCAGTTTATTTTTGACACTTTTGGGTCCTATGGACCGAGGCGGACCTTACATAACGTAATCGATATTTATCTAAAATAGTTTAGCTCTGTAACAGTGAAAAAATTTTCAAAATCGGTCAGTTAGTTTATTTTTGACACTTTTGGGTCCTGTGGACCCTGGCGGACCTTACATAATGTATTCTAAATCTATCTAAAATAGTTTAGCTCTGTAACAGTGAAGAAATTTTTAAAATTGGTCGTTTAGTTTATTTTTTACAATTATGGGATCAGTAAATCCTGGCGAAACTCATACAAGTCTAGTACTCTAACAGTAAGAAAAGGGTTCTAAGGATCTCATATAATCTATGGCAGTCCGTACGCTTCTTGCGGACATCATTTAATTAATTAATTCAAATACTTTAACTTACTAACTGTGAAAAAATTTTTAAAATCGATTGGTTAATTAATTTCTGGCCGTTTTAGGTCCCGAAAACCTTGACCTCACATAAAATACCTTAAATACATTTGAAATGGTTTAATTCTTTAACATTATTAATTATTAGTGAAAAAATTTTCAAAATCGATTCAAAATATTTTTCCGTGCATACATATGTACATTATACATACTTTGTTTTGTTTCATATATTTAATAATATTATATCATAACATAATCTTCAATTTCTTGTTTACTTAAAAATTCAATAAAAAAAAAAAAATTCTTCATTACATTAGCTTAGAAAATCTGTTTAATTTACATTTTTTAACATGGGATAGAACCATGCTAATTATAATGCAATAAATGAGAAACAAAACTCTATACATGTATGTGTGTTATATCAAATATATGTGAATAGTTTTCACTTGTTCTCACAAAATTCTTTAATAAAAAAGTGAAATATTTTTATACTTAATAAAGAACTGAGATATAAATATAAATTACTTATTAGACTAACAAAGAAAGAATAAAAGTGAAAATTTACATTTTCTCGAAAGATACTTAAAATAGAAAGAAAATTATAAGAATATTTTCTTCATAATTTTTTTTTTCCTTTTCAACGATGTAAAAATTGAACTGCCTTATGATAGGATCGAATGATAAAAAATGGCCAGAAAACCTACTTCTGGGCATCCGACGTGTCTGGCTAACGAACTTAGCCGAGCGAATTCAGAATCCAGTCCGCACACAAAATTTCATAAGCATTAGACGTTTCGTTCGAGAGTTATCGTGGCGACACATATATATATATATATATATATATATATATATATATATATATATATATATATAAATTTTAGTGAATATCATTTTCGTATTCTAGGGACCTCAAAACAGATTTCTGCCATAGTCCCGGACTCAGATTGCGTCATGACACCTACTGTAATAGCTGAATTTCGAGTTTTCGAAATTCGCTAAAAAGTTAACTGTTGCAGTTTATTATTGAATTTAAAAAAAATTAAAATAATTTTTTAAAAATGTGTAAAGAGCCTTTTAGACGGTCATATCAGTTCTCAGTTCAGTTTCAGTTTCCGTTCTCATTTCATTTCAGTTCGGAAGAAGATTTGTTTTTACACGGTCCGTTCAGTTCTCACTGTTCTCAGTCGTTTCAGTTCTTTGTATAATCTGAGTTACTCTAAACAAAGTGTTTCGCTTTAAAAGTCTTCAACTTATATTCTTATACTAGTTTAAAAGTGCTAAAGTCGTGAATGAAGACTATTTCACTGCAATAGCGTTAGATTTGGTGCTGAAGAAAGAGCGGAAGAAAAGAAGCTAGTGGAGTAAGGTTTGGTTTCTTAAAAGAAGTTTATTGTCGCATATAAATTTAAGGAAGGAACTTCGCATAAAACCATGTGATTGGTTGAATTATTTACGAATGAATAAAGATACGTATCTCCTGTTTCTTCCTGATTTTCATCGTCGCCGTCCATGGTATTAACACTTGTTACAGTCGGCTGTTGGTCGCTGGTGAACGAAAAGAGATCATAATACCATAGTGATGGTTTGTATACTTCCCCAGTTCCTGCTTCACTTATTTCACTGTCCTTAACTTTCTTAAGTTCTTTGTTGTAAGCTGAGCGTAGGCTATTTAGCGTAGGGTACATTTTACCATATCGATTTACCACCGTATTCTTTATATTTCTTTAATAGAAGAGTGTAGGCAACTTCCTTAATATTTACATTGTAGTAACGTACATCTATCTTATTCCATGAACACGGTAAGGTTTTATAAATTTTAATAAATTCAACAACAAAATCTTGATCCTAGTTGGACATAGCAACAGTTGCCTATATAAAATGTGCACTTTGTCAGATTTTCAAGAAAACTGACGTGAGTAAACGGACTGAGGCATGATGCGCTTGTTTACACATACGATTTCTAAGATCTGAAGCGAAACAAATAGGTCTATCCATCCTGTCAGTTCTCAGTCTCCGGTTCAGTTCTCCTTTCCGATTTTGATTTTTACACGTAGGAAAAACTGACAGTTCGACTGAAACTGAAACTGAACTGAGAACTGATATGACCGTCTAAAAGGCCTTTAACTGCTTCTTTCAGCGAATTTTCAAATCGAAAATTCAGCTTTATTTTGTTTAATTGTTTTACAAAAAAAAGAAGAGTCGGCACTTTAAAATATTTATATGTAATGATAATTTTGAAAAGCAAAACATAAGTAAGTACTTATGCCAAATTTTTTTTTTTAGCTTAGGATGAAAGATTCTGGTATAGGGAATACAAAATATCGAATAGTATTGGCTGAATATTCGGATATTTAGTCATGGTATACCTACCAAATATTCGGCTAAGGGTCGGATAGGTATCGTACACAAGCCTAAAAAACATCTAGATAAACATAATAGATAATTTAACTGTATAACATATATAGGAAATAATTAAAGAAATATTCAAAAAATAAACTTGAAATAGTAAAACCCAAAAAAATATTTTATCTCTTTAGCCTATTTGTGATAATTTTTTGCATACTCTTAAATACATTGTTACGTACTCCAGTGGTCTAGTACATTAGTTCTCAAACTTTTTGGTCTGTGACCTCTCCTTGTACTTAAGAATTTCAAAAGACCATTGTCTTCAAAAATATGTAGAGATGGGTAGAAAATATGTAGGAAATGGATATGTAATCTATAATCAATTGTTTCTGCGACACCCTCAAATAATTTTA
The DNA here is from genome assembly GCA_035578155.1 of Brachynemurus nebulosus. Taxonomy (NCBI): domain Eukaryota; kingdom Metazoa; phylum Arthropoda; class Insecta; order Neuroptera; family Myrmeleontidae; genus Brachynemurus; species Brachynemurus nebulosus. Next base: position 1,634,068 of record JAPWDM010000005.1, read on the forward strand.
GCAACCCTCTGAGGGTCGCGACCGCCACTTTTAGAGTCATTGGTCTCAGAGGTTACATAATTCTAAGAGTTAAATTCAAATCGAATCAGCCATTTTCGTGTTACAGACTGATCTGATAAACTTCACTGTGTCTTCACAGAAACAAAAGTTTCACAAGGGGGCACATGTCTGCTCACTTTAAAAACATACTGTATAAATGTGAAATGTATATAGATTCAACCAAGTATACCATTTAGCGATAGGTTAGTGTGACGTAAGATCTGGTAGATTACACAAAATATGTGCAGGTAAGAACACATGAAAGGATTTTCTACTTAATTCTACTGTATTTTTTCAAACAAGAAAATGTTACTATGATTAAGGCTACTACATATTATTTGGATTAACTAAACATTACTGTCACAAGCCTCTTTAACTAATTGTTTTTGTAGCTAAAGAGACTGGATTAATTTCAATGTTCCATGGCTGTATTTACAAGTTGGTTTAATATCATAGTCATTTATTACAATTATCGAAGACAATGTGGCAAAAAATTTATATTAAGGTAGTTTATTTAGATAAAATTGTGATTTTCCCAAAAATAACTATGGCTCGTGTTTGATGTTCTAATTGGAGTGTTACTGTACTTACTTTATTTAATATATACTTATACCTGTATAGAAATTGTTAACATTTTTATCTTGTTAATAACGTTTAAGGAAAAACACTTTTAGTATTCATTAAACCTGGAGTACAGTCGTGTTTTTCGATGTCGACATTTTAACTAGAATGTTTCGAAATGAGCGAACGTAAACGCTATAATCTCATTTACATAATTAAAAGTGGATTTTGAAATTAACAACAAAATTTTCTTCAATGTATTTTTTTTTCGATTTTTGGTTAGTTGCTTTCATTTTTTTTTTTTTTACTTTTATCTTTAAGGGGAGGATTACTCGAGAGTCCTTAAAAATTATGTATTTTTCTAGAATTTTTTTCTCAAGAACGGAAGTAAATATAAATTTCAAATTTTGTACACATATTTATTAAGTATTAAACTATAAAAAAAAAAAAAAAAAAAATTCAAGGAAAAATATAAAAAAATTGTCCATTTTATAGATACTGCAGTGTGACGATCCGAAAATCCAATGCCTTGTTGGCGGATATCCTAGCGCCGGTAATAAACCACCGAAATCCAAAAACAAAAAAGATTTATAAAATATATGAAGAGTACCGGCACCTCTACCTATAATATCAATAAATTGCTAAAAGAAAAGAAAATGGCGGATGTTTGAACTTTTGATTACAATTTTTATCTTATTTTTCGCTCTTTAAAGTAAATTTAAAAATAAAAAAAATATGGAAAGTGTATCGAACTTAGGTAGAGGTGCCGAAGAATTGAATTATCCTTAAAATAAAAAATTAAAAAAAGATCCATCGAATAGTTTTTGAGTTATCGTGTCCGCCAATTCCAAAAATGTAGTTCCGAGATATTATAAAATATATATAAAGAAACGTATTTTCAAAATTTTATATTTAATACTCATTATTGCGTGAACTACGTTTTTTAAATTTTTTTTTATAGAAAGCTGGATTCGGTTAATGTGCAAGAATCTTGTTTTTAAATTATTTTCAGTAAAATCACTTTGGGAACATATTCTACACATAATTTGCTATCAATTTCGACAAAAAAATTTTTTTTTTTATCAAATCTCAAGTAAACCTTCCTTTAAATTACTTTCAGCAAAATCACTTTGGGAACATATTCTACACATAATTAGCTACCAATTTCTGCATAAAAAAATCGATTTTTTTTAACGACTCTCAAGTAAACCTCCCCTTAAGTTACTTTTATTTTTTTTTGGCAATGGTGTTGTGTTGATAATAATTTCATAAATTATAAGGTATTTGAAAATTGTACATAACTTGATTACAACGGATATGTCAGTAGATGATTTATATGCCGACATAAGTTTGGAAGAATATTTATAATCCCACTGTGTCGTCCCAATTGCAAAAAAAGGATTTATGGAACCTTTTGTTTCAATAAAAATAGAAACAAAACGCATTACTAAATACGACATGAAAGGTCGTAGTACTCCTGAGAATTTTTCTTACGTATTAAAGTAACAGGTATCGACAACCATACCATGATATAGTATACAGTCTGTTTCAGGAAATTAAGATTTGTTGTGGTATTCTGGTTTCGTTTTACGACGAAACGCTTTTGGAGCACTCAACGTTCCACTAAAGTTTTTGAAATAAAAGATAGTATCTTTTTCAAACAACAATTTATTAAACAATTTTACGATGTATTTAACAATGATTATTAATAGAATATTTATTCTAAGTACAATCGTTCCATTGATCCTGTTCGGTTGTCCACAATGTCCACTTGACTGATTCACTACTTGCTTCCACTGCACTTTTTCCGCTACTGGCTTCTACACTCGATCCTCCTTAGTCTCCGACGTAGCACTTGATTGCAACTGATTCGCAACTGATTGCCACCATCTGCCGCAAACGCAATCGACTTATATACCCATTTGATGATGGTGTGCTGTTGTTGTGATAAAAGATATGGGGTACTTCTTTACAATGACACAATATAGAAAAAAGATCGGTCAAGATCGAGTCGGACCTGCACAATTATATATTAGGGGTGTGCGAATTATTCGAAATGTCGAATAATTCGCACCGAATCGAATAGTAATATTCGATTCGAATTTCGAATCGAATAATTCGAAAAATCGAATTATTCGAAAGAAAACGAATAATTCGAATAGCTCGAATTTTTGTTTTTTCTTTTGATTCTTAGAGATTTTTAAACATTTAATTTAAATAAAAAAAAAAAAAAATTGATAACACTACAATAATTTCATAAATGGAAAGTTACATTATGCCTAAAGAACAGGATAAATCAACCAGTAATAATAAAAGCTTATTGTTACAAAAACTTGTCGCCCCATGACAGTGGGTGTAATAGCTGAATTTTCGATTCGAATATTCGTTAAAACTTAAAACATAAAAAAATGCGACAAAAGAATCCACTGCAATAACTTCCCAGTGGGAAGTTAAAAAGAATTATTTTTTGGATGAATTTGCTCTGTAAATGAAACTGTTATATTAATAATATATATAAATTGTATTATTAAAGTTCTTAGTATGTTTGAGTCTTAGAAATAAAAAAAAAAGAAAAAGTTCAAGTTATCCGAAAAAATGAATCGAATAATTCGTTTTTTCGAATTATTCGAAAAAATCGAATAGCACTATTCGATTCGATTCGATTTGAGCACTATTCGCACACCCCTAATATATATATATATATATATATATATATATATATATATATATATATATATATATATTTCATTGGTGATATCTTTGTCTCACTTCGTGAAGCAAAAAAGTATTGCAATCTGCTTTTATTATTGTTTCCATCAAGCTATTTTTCTCTATTATTGTACTAAATTCAACGATATACTTTCATATTGTTGTGTAATCTAATACCAATCATTATATTCTTTGGCCATTGCTGTATTTTTCGATTTAGCACGTTGCGTTGCCATTGACTATTATTAAAATTGATTTGTGCTTTTTTCCTTTTCATGCGTGACTATCATATCGATGAGCTTTTTTCTCCGATAAACTTGTCATACCTCTACCTACTTTTATCTGTTTTGTGCGTGCACAAAACATATCAAAATTGTTTGTTTGAATTGTTTATTATAAATAATTGTCAATGATTGAAAATTGATCGAATAATTCGCAAAGATCGAATGTGGCTGACACTGCGTTGGCGGGAAATCTAAATTATAAGTTAAAATTAAACTCAATCACTTTTCTTGATTATAATCGATTGTTGTACTGATAATTTTGGTGACGGGTGAATGCATGAGAGGGGACTGTGCGGGTGCAGAAAATGGAAAACTGTCATAAATATAAATTAGAATTTTGATATATAAATTGTTTCTGAGTGATTTATGATGATCAGTGTGAAGTGGAGATTGTTGTTAACAAAATTAAACATTTATAGGTATGTACTTTATTACAAATTTTGAGTTTAGTACATGTGTAAGAGCAGAGAAAAGAGGAGGTACTGTTTGTTGTTTTGCCGATGAACCAGTCTAAAGTTATTTTTATCTCACGCCAATAAAATCTTTCTCTCTCTATTTAAATTCCAGATTGCTTTAATTAGGTACGTCTTGCAACCTTTTACAATATTTATACCTATTCATTTCTTATGGTGGCTGCGTAATGAACTACACACTTAAGAAACAAAGAGTTATTTACTGCAAATATGTACGATTAGGGTGTGCCAAAAAAAAACATTTTATTTTTTTTCTCGCTTTCCGCTCAAATTATTGTAGGATATGTGTAAACAAACATTCTGACTAAAGCGGAGCTCATAATTCCAATTTTCAGAAGTGCATCATTGAACCTAAATTTTTTCCATTTAAATAACACAGAAAAAAAATGAATCAAAGCACCTTATTAAGCATTAAATTTTGGACAAAAAATTTTATTGAGTCAACTTTCTACAGAGCCTTAAAATTCAATTTTTTTAAAATTTTGCGTTTTTTACATTTTTAAGCTAAACTATTAAAGATAGAACAAAAAGTTAAATGTCAATTTTATAGTCTAACTGAAGCTTTAGAAAAAGCTTTAGACAAATTTCTTGTATTATAAATAGTTACAAAGTTACAGACCCTGAAAGTTTATTTTACTTATGATATTTTTTGGCCGGAATGGAAATTCAGCTATTACAGCGGGTGTCTCATGAAAAAACCTGAACCCGAAACTATGATAGAAATTTGTTTTAAGACTTCTAGAAACCGAAAATGACCTTCGCTAAAATTTATATATATATATATATATATATATATATATATATATATATATATATATATATATTTATATATATATATATATATATATATATATTATATATATATATATATATATATATATATATATATATATATATATATATATATATATATATATATATTAGGGTTCCATACAATGGGAAGTCAATAGACGAAATAATTTTGAAAAGCTTCTATGACAGACGGATCTCCTCTTTGTTGCAAAAAGTTGCATTAAAAGTTGATTTCTTGAGAAATTATTTCCAGTACCTACCATGTAATTTTTATTGTTCAGACTCCATGTCAACTGAAATACTTTTGTTAAATTTTGTATTCGATAACCTTTGATTCGGTTGTAGGTTAATAGTTTGTGCTTTTAGTCATGCGAACATTTCTGTTAATTTGTTTTAATAACAAGTATATATAAATGATTAATAGAAGGACGGATACGTTTATTCAGTATATCAGTTTTTCATGAAAACTACAATATCATATTTTCTCATTTGTAAATTATGAAAATATATTATAGGGTACTTCAAACAACAAGGAACGTCATATTTTAATCATAAAATATATCAAATATTTTAAAAAGGGAGCGTCGCAACTTTTTTAACGTATTATGGGAAAGACTACGAATTATAACTAATCCATACAATGCATAAAATTTAAAATTACTTAAATGTTGTGTCGAAAAATATTTTCAACATTAATTATCGTGTCCAACGAGTCACAATCTTTTTTTTTGCTTCATAATATGTTAAAATTTGTATGTTCTTACTTCTCTGAAATGTACTGTATATTTACTTGTCATAATGATCGCTAGTATAAATCATTTTGAACATGAATTATGTAGCTAAAATGTCAGTTTAGTGGAAAAATATATTTTGAAAATCATTTGGGGCTCCAGTAAAATTAATTTAATTTACATGACGTAATTGATAGGTATACCAATCATGAATTGGATGCGAACTGTGGTAAAATTTGTTTAAATTAGTTTAGGTCACTTGATTTCGAGCACTGGTACTGACGTCAAATTTAAACTTTTTGTGAAAATTTCGCTTTAGAAAAGGATAATAAGAAATTGTAATACATATATTGTGATTAAGGGCGGGATAAGGTATTAAAATATTTTTTTTTTTGCTTTTTTTAATTTTTAGTCGAATTTTCTCCGAAAAATTAGACTTATACAGTCTATACGATAAGAGCTGCGAGAGGCGAGACCAGGGGCGCTATCCGTTTTCGGACCCGTAGAACACGATTATGTAAAAAAAAAAGATGTCTGATATATATATATATATATATATATTTTCCCGCAACCTTTTAATATGTGTAGGGCCCCCCTATGGAAGTTAAGAGATGAAATTTGGTAAGTGGGGCTTATTCCGATGCACAACAATACTATCAAAGTGGGGTCAAATTTTGGGCAAATTTTTTTTCGGACCCGACCTTTAAGGGGGTGGTGGGGGGCGGAAAAGCAATAAAACTTTTCCAAATCGGTTTTAAATAATGTTTCGGTCAATTATCTACAACATATCCAAAATTCAGCTTCCTAGGATGATATGGTGGGAGTAGAGGGGGGAAAAACGATTTTCGCTGGATCTAACAGGCCTCCAGCCCCCCAGAATTAACGTAGAGGGTTGAAATTTGGTGTGTTGATAAAGCTCGTACCTAGGTTGTGCTTTTCGGAGGTTTTAATATTTTACCCCCACCCCCCTCATTTTTAAGCTACAATTTCATGCATTTTCGACGTTTTCGAAGTTTGTACCACTCGCACAGGTCACCCGAATAAACCTAGAGGGCTGAAATTTTGTATTCGGATTGAGTTAGTATCAAGGGGGTGCCTTTTGGGGGTCTCGACTTTTAACCCCTACCCCCACCATTTTTATACCCAAAAGAACATGATTTTTCTTGTTTTTTAACAGTTTCGTTCGGGTCAAAATCTCCCCAAATAAACCTAGAGGGCTGAAATTTGGTGTACAGGTTAAGCTAATAGCCAGACACTGTTTTTTGGAGGTTTCAACTTTTAACCCTTACCCCCACGATTTTTACGCCAATATTTCCTTAATTTTTTTGCTTGTTTTCTAACACGTCTAGAGACTCCATAAGGAAACCTAGAGGGCTGAAATTTTGTACGTGTATTCAGTTAGTGTCCAGCTAGTACCTTTTAGTGAGTCCACATTACTTTTCCCCCCACTTCTTCCATTTTTACATCGGAATTGAATGCTATTGTTAAATGTGTTTTAAATGCATTACTTTTATTGTAAATACAAGTAGGCGAATAGTAATTTTAAAAAATTTAAAAAAAAGTGAATACAATTTTTTAACAAATGAAATATATACATATTAAGTAATTTGCAAATGTTATTAAAGTCACTGTTTATTTATTTATTTAATTATTATTTAGGAATTTTGGATTTTTATTATTTATAAAATAGAAATTTTGGATTTTTTTGGAAAGAAAAAATATCTTCATAAAAGCCTTCCAGTTTACTATTTAAGTTCCTTTTTTAATATTTAAAAGTAAAACACAAAGGCAATTGGCGGATAAGCATGGATAGAAATGCCCTCGTACGAATTGTGTTGGCTTTTTCCCTGTTAACTTCTATCGGCACAAAATTGAAATTTACTGTGATTCAGCCCTTAAAAACTTAAAATCTTTTTATAAAGCCCCGATCAACCGGACACTCATTATCAGTTTTGAAACCACCAAAATTACAAATCGCTTGTGGACTTTCAATTATATTTCGCTTGTAGACACTCAATACCGAAGAAATAATTTTTTATTTTTTTTATTTTTTATTTATTTATTTTTTTTTTTTTTGAAAGAAAAAATATCTTTATAAAGGCCTTCCAGTTTACTATTTAAGGTCCTTTTTTAATATTTAAAACTAAAACATAAAGGCAATTAGCGGATAAACATGGGCAGGAATGCCCTCGTACGAATTGTGTTGGTTTTTTTTCTGCTACCTGTTTTCGGCACAAAATTGAAATTTACTGAGATACAGCCCTTAAATACTTAAAACCTTTTTTTAAAGCCTCGATCAGCCGAACACTCATCACCAGTTTTGAAACCAACAAAATGACAATTCGGTTGTAGACTTTCAATCACATTTCGCTTGTAAACATTCAATACCGAAGATGAAGGGGAAAATTCGACTACCGTGATGGGGCCCCGCTGCTCACGGCGTTTTTTTAACTAAATGCATAATATCTCAAGAATATTGTCTCAAAATTTCATGTTGATTGGAGCAAAATTGACGAAGTTATAAGCATTTTTGTTGTTACCTGGCAGATGTTTCGCTCTCTATATACATATATATCTCTCTCTCAGTTATAGAAATTTCAATACAAGTACGAACGTGTTTATACCTGTACTGTATATTTTGTCAGTGTAGGGTACAAAATTTAGTTTAGCAGTAAGTATTCTATATCAGTTTTATACAAGAAATTTTAACTGTTTAAAACTTTAAAGCGTTTTCCCTGCAGCTTACGTATTCAAAGTCGGTGCCTCTCATAACTTCAAAACTACAGCACCGATTCATTTGAAATTTTGAACACTATTTCTGTACATAATTTACGAGGTAACGCTGGAGAGTTTTTTTTCAAATTTGTTAATAATTTTTATTTTACAATAACAAATTAGCCGATTTTTTTCGTAAAAAATCGTGTTTTTCCTTTCTAAGTGTTTCAAAAAAGTGAAAAATTGAAATTTCTAAAAACCCTCCCAGCTTTACCTGAGGAAAACTATTATCTAACGAATGAACTTTAATTTTTTTTATTTCGGATGATCCAGCACCAAGTTATGAGGGGCACCGCAATTCTACTTTTTTCCGAGATACGTTCGAATAATTGCTGCCATTACTGTATTTTTTAATATTTCTTCGTGAAAATTTTATACAATATTCTTCGAATGTCATACTTTAATGTACCACTGGTTTTAATAAAGAGATTTTAACTGTGTCGTCACAAAAAATAACAAAAACATGCCTTTTTTTATACGAATTAACCTTATCCCCTCCTTAAAAAGAAAGTTACATTTTATTTATTATATACAAATGTAAATTTAAAAACAAACCTGGCCTTATATTCTTGGAACTATAGAAGATAATAAAAATTTTTCAAAACTATTTCTATAACAGAGAGAGGGAACCAATATAGCCAACATGAGAATCTTCTGCAACCAACCCCGAAAGCTCCAACACCTCCCCCCCGCCCTATTATTTTAAATTGCAAAACCCCACTTGTGGTACATCATTGAAAAGCTCTTTAAAGATGCCATTTATTTGTACCAAACATAATATTAATTTATCGAATATTATTTGAAGGATACGGAAAATAAGTTTCAGTAGCTTAGAGAATACATTTTCCAAAAATAATCGATAGATTAATATTATTTTGTATCTTTCGACTTAAAGATTGTAATTTCTTACGATTTTATTTGAAACATGTCAACTTACTGAAATTTATTTTTCATATTTCTCAAGTAATAATCGATAAATTAATAATATGTTTGGTATTAGTAAATATCGTTTTTAAAGAACTTTTCACTGATGTATCACAATTGGGGTCTTACAATTTAAAAAAAAATAGGGTTAGGGTCGCTAAAGCCTAAGATATTGGTTGCAAAAGATTCTTATGTTGGCTCCCCTTCCATGTTCTAGGGACGGTTTTAAGAAATTTTAATTATCTTTTACAGTTCCAAAGATATGAGACCGCCATGCTTTTAAATTGATACCCTATATGTTTTATTCTATGTAAAAAGACTATGGCAGGAGCGCTGGTAAGAGTATCATTTGATTAAAAGAAAAGTTACAACATTGTACTGACGATTTTTCTGACAATTCTTTGCAGTGTTTAATTAAAAAATTTGGACGGCGAAAACAATATCGCTCTTAAAATTTGGGACTAGGTACATTTTCAAAGCAATTTCTTTGTGTATTAAAAATTTCTTTCATTTTTTTCTTTGATCCAAAAAAAAAAATTTTTAATTTAAAAAAGTGTTACTTTGATTACTGAAAAAGTAAAGAAAATGTTTCTTTGAATCAAAGAACTATTTTTTTAATTCAAAGAAATAATTTTATGATTCAAGAATTTTTTTAATTTTCAAACAAAGAAATCATTTTGAGGGTGATATATTTTTGGGGTGTTTTAACATTTTATGAAAAGAAAAATACACTGCCAGTGGGAGATGGTACACAGCTTCTTTGAACAGGTTTTTGTCTAATCCTTACAGTGATTTTGTGCTTAAACTGCATGTTATCTTAAATTTCGTGTCTTATCATATTATTAACGTCATGTTTGAAACAAGAATAACTTTAAGAAAATTTGGGGGACAGGTCTACCCACACTGTCAACTTCCCATTGGGTGTCCTTAAAGACTAGAGGCTTAAAAAATCAACTTTTTAAAAAAATCAACTTTCAAGACTAGAGGCTTAAAAAATCAACTTTCAAAAAAGAAACTTAAAAAATAGGAAGTAAGTACTTCTTTTCTCGGAAGCAAAATCAAAAGGCTCTTGATCTACTTTTAAATCGTATTTAATTATTTTTGTAACGTTCCGGAAATTTATTTTATAGTTACTATTAGTAACAAAGAAGAAAAAGGTCACTAAAATAGATCACGCTTCATTTCAGAAAGCAGATATGGCACACGTCCTAGCATTATATCTATTCTACCATGGAGTTAGAAGAAATGTAAAATACATAATATATTAATGTCAAAATTGTAATGGTGCAAATTTTTATTTTTGATTTATTTACTTGTGCTTGCGCTGCTGGCGCACATCTTTCGTAGTACATATCTTTCACATATTTGTATGATGTATGAAAATCATATAAATTATTTACATATTTTTAATGTGCAAATGTCGTTTCCGGTTAGCGTTTGTAACAATATATTTCTCGAAATTCTAGATATTATCACACATAACTAAACGATATATACCTATATGTGTAATATAAACTTAGAATGTCTGTTGTGGTTTGGGTAAACACACAGTAATAATACCTGGGTCTGCTACACCTACTAATGCTACAAACTTTTTACTTTTCTAGACATTTTGATAGTTTTATTCTAAAATATTAATGTTTTGTTGCTGTGTGAAATAGGACAAGGTGGGACAAAACGGGATAATTAAGACACAGTATAAATAAAAGATTATTACCATAGGCAGTAGCGAAACGCACTTTCTATCCTTTTTTGATAGTACAAACAATTATGTATGTCCTTTTTTACTTATGTGATTGTATGTGTTTGTACATGTGAGATTGAGGGTTGATAATGGTCATGTTAAATTATATGAACAACTAAAAGCAACTTTCTTCAAAATGAATTGAGCAAACGCGAAATTGATAACAGTATTCAACACGAGAATTTAGATCGTCACGACCTATTAGCACCAACCACTGTCGAAATCGAAAATATTAACTGAATTATTATAAAATATTAATAATTATTTATTATTTAACGTATTTTTACATAAGCATTCAAATTATAATAATACTTAAAAATTTGCATCAAACGGCACTCAGAAAAAAACATAAATTGAAATTTTGTTTTGAATGATTTAAACAAAATTTAGCAGCACAAGAATTATCACCAGACATTTTAAGCCACCATAATAATTAAATACATATCAGAAATATCTTACAGATCACAAAACACACTAAAATTACAAGGAAATATCAAAAATAACTGATGACAAGCTTTAAATAAAAAAAATTTAATGACAGTTAAAATTCCACTGCCATCGTTGTTAAAAATTTTAAAAATGTCAGTGAAACTTAGACAAAATTAAATAATTTACTTAATTATCAACTGTAAATTTTCACAAAATAATTTGACCTGCAAATTTATTTTTCTATATTAAATTTACTTTAGTGATGATATTTTCACTGTATTAGTATGCATAATGTTATGCATTAATTAGGTACATAACATGGATAACCCTTTGGAATTTTTGAATTCCAAATGACACTCTTACGTCATCTCGTTTCGTAACTGTTTGCGAAACAAACTATTATTTAAACTGTGATTAAGATTTGATGGTACTAACCAGGGCCGGCCCGAATAGACACGGGGCCTGATGCGAAATTGACTTGCGGGGCCTTGAAGCGAATTTAGTACAATAAAATTATAATTAATTGTATTTTGCTATTTTAAACATTACACAAATTGGTATAGTAAAAAACGCGTAAAAATGACTAGATTACAATACTTAAATAAAATTAACATTTCACATACAAAAATCGTTATTAAATTAAATGACAATAATAATTGATTCATATACTAAAAGCCGGATATTGCATTAAGATTTTAAATTTCTGTGATATGTTTCGGTTCATATGACGCTCGACCCATTAACGAAACATGTCACAGAAATTTAAAAACTTAAAATACAAAGTAAAAATTGTTTCTAATTTAAAATGGAATACAATAAAGTAACGCTCAAATCTATCAAATAGGTATACTAAAAGCAGAATTTATATTTTTTCGGGTCTTAAGATTTATTCGAGAAAAGTTAAGTTAACGCATGTTTTTTCGAGATATTGTTACAAAAAGATGGGAAAATTTATTGAATTTGCATAAAGAATATCTGAAAATATAGAATATAATACTCATATACCTCGACAAATTCTGGGCAGATTAGCGCCAATATTTTTTTAAACAAAAATGTTGGCGCTAAAAATGCAATTTGGAAACTTGGGTTTGCGCCGTACAGCCTACAGATCTTAAATATTATCTTAAATCAAAAAGTAAAATATATGCCGTTGATGTAAATACGCTTTGCATGGCGAAGAAAAAAAAATTAAAATTTCAGGACCATTTTGAAAATATTCGATTAAAGACAATAGTTATAAAAAAAAAACCTAGGACTTCATGCAATAGCCAGTATAAATTAAAGAACATTCCTGTGAAATTTTATGCAAATCGGTATGAAATTCCCTAAGCTACATGGCGCGCGAAAAACATGGTTTAAGAAAATCGCGTTTAAAATCGTTTACTTATCCTAGGTAACATTTGAGCGCTACATTTACATGTAGGTATTATAGAAACATTTATTCTTCGAATTTAGATTTAAAAATTTTAGAGCATATTCTGAAGATGTGCAAAGCAAAAAATACATATACATATCTCGAAAAAATATATGCTTACAATATTTGCCAGATACAAAGTAAGAAATAATTCTATCAAAGAAAAACTGCGAAGTGCTTGGATAAAGGTGTATATACCTATTTATAAAATACTTGATATCAATCATTAGTTAGTTTTCCAGGCGCTTTATACACTTTATACGCTTTATAGCAAAGTTGATAGTATCGTCATCATTAGTGTAGTGTCATAAGTCAGCGGCACACCTTTTGCACCTGCTTCTGGTCGGCCCTGGTATTAACATAGAAATTCAATTATTTATTTCCACCGTTTTCTTATGACTAACTTAATTGAACGGACAGACCGAACGCGGACACTGGCTCGCGATTGGTCCGTTCAGGTGGGGTATCCTCTCTTGTCCCGCTTTCCCCTATATGTATATTACTACACTATAATGGGTAGTATATTTACACTATATTTAGATAGAATACCGGAGAAAAGAAAAACATTAAAAAATCCAAATCAAAATACACTACTAAAGGGTGTGGCGCATAGCTTCCTCGTCGCCGAAATTTTTAAAGTAATTTTGTGATACGCCATGTTTGAAATATGAATAACTTGGTGGGATTTTCGCATACACAGATAGACAGACACGAAACTAGAATTGTTTAGAAAATTTTAAAACGTAAAATGCTCTTAAAAATGATTACAATGCTTCTGCTACCTTGATAGTCTCCGAAGCAAAATATGTTGCCAATAGCTGTGGCACATAGCTTCCTTGTACCCGTAAAATGTTTGTATAAGAGTAGGTTCTTATCCAATTTTTAAAGTGATTTTAACCACTTCTTAACTTTTTCTAATCGATAATATTATAATATTATCAAAAATCATTCAAAAACTAATTTTAGCAATTTCTTAAATTATTATAAACTAATTCTAACAATTCTTTTCAGTCCTATGATTCGCCCTTTTAAATAGATTATCTAATTCATATCAATCAATCATTTCTGTCGTGTCACATTTTACAATACTTCAACAATAATTTTAAATTTTTTCTTGAAAATTTTTTACAATTTTCTTCCTACGCAACAGAAAAGCAATCTTCTGAGAGGGATATTTCCATACGTATGTGTATAGATTTATACTTTTGTTAACGGTGTCAAATATTTCAATATATATATATATATATATATATATATATATATATATATATATATATATATATATTTTCAAATAACATTAAAGCTTTCATTATTATGACTCGAGTACAAAAATATTTGATTGAAAATGGAAATTTTTAATCTTAATATTATTAGGTAATTTAAAAAAATTTTAAATTTTAAACTTAAATTAGATATCCGAAAAATAAAAATGTTTAGGAAATTTCAAATCAAAAGATATGAAATCGTGTTAACAAAGTTTATTTAACAAATATTGTTTAATTTTTTACAAATTGGTATTGTTGAATATTACAAATTAATATTCGTGATGTTGTGACTAGCTCCAAAGGTACAATCTGTAAATTTTATCTCAGGGGGTCAATTTACGAAGAAATTATTTAGAAAATGTTCAGACAGAGTGTTACATAAGCAATTTTACAAGTAGGAAAGATAAAAGCGAATTACAAAAGCAATCAACGATTAACCCTGTATGACAGTCAGTAAATTTAAGAGAAAAAAAATACATAGATAAGATAAAGATAAGGTAAAGATAAAGATAAGATAAAGATAGCTAAACAAATATTTAGTGACTGACATGAAAGGAAAATCAACAATAAAAAGTTAGATAAATTGATAGTAGCGAGAAGCCATTCACACGACGAATCGAAGAATGTAATCAAATCTATTATGTTAAACAAGTATAGGTATAATAAAATTTGTAATTTCGAATTTTCGGGGAATTTATTTAATATATATAAATAATAAATATACGCAGTAGGTACTTGATTTTTATTGTAAACTTAGAATTACATACATTTTGATTGTATTTTACGTAACAAGTGCTGAAAGTTGCATATTACACACAAATAAAAAAAGTTCCGCAAGACCGCGAATACGAATACGTAATACATTTCTAATAAGTTTTAAAATTATACTGAATATTTTTAAGTCGCCGAAAATACACTGAGTCGAAGGTCATTATGCACCAATTATTTCACAAAAAACTTGAATTAATACTTTTTACCAGTTTTAAAAGTTCGTTCGTTCGTTCGTTACTCTATAGACGTATATTTTCTCAGCACAACCAGTCAAATAAACTTTTCGTAGTTTATAAGAGTCATTAGTAAGTCGTTAGTTGAATATTTTAATGGTAATATATTTGTTTTTTTTTTTCTTTCTTATACCTCTCAATTTCTCACAACTAATGGTCGGTCCCTTATTAAAATAATTTTTCCATTATTTAAATTATTTAATAAATTGAACTTTGATGTAATCATATTATATAATATTTTGGGCCGTACAAATGTCGTTCATAAAAAAAAATTGATTAATGGTGTTAAAACTGAAAAGATATTGCCTGTGCCCACGAATGATTGGTTCGGCTATTTAAAATAACATTAACCACAATTTTGTTTTAGCGCATAATATGTTGAAATAATCAGCGAGTTTTTTTTTTTAACGATTTTTTATGAATTATTGACGGAATCTTAGTAATCTGGGGGCGCCTAATGTAATGGTAAATTTTGATTTGGAAATATGAAATTAATTTCAAAAATTTCAAACCGATGGAATTCAAGTAAGATATGTGTATTTCTTTATTTCTTTTTTTTTTTTATTAATATCGATTTTTTTTTTTTGTAACTAGCTTATTCAAAATTTAAATAACTTCAGTTTTTTTTGGAAACATAATATTTCGATCATCTGTATTCTCAGTAATTTTGGAAATTTCAAAAATTAAATTTTAATAGTTATAAGGTTATAACGGACGTTTAATAGTTGTTTTGAGATATTTATTTGAACTTGTAACGAGCTCTCTCTGTCATGTAATAATACAGACAGTTTAAGGTGGTTGGTCCATTAGAACATTTCAAAGAATAGTGAATGAATTTCCGATATGTTATATTTTTAGGATTAAATGCTTAAATAGAAGAATTTGATGTGAGATAACAATTTTTAAAATTATTTTAACACAACAAATGGAGCTACTCTCAAAAAATACATCGAATATGGACTCAGTCTAATAAATAAATAAAAAGTATCTACCTTCTCATAAAGATTGAATGATAAAAAACTTTTTTTAAAACAAATAATTATGATTTTTTATTATAATTTTTTTTATAATTATTATAAAATGAGTTTTAGGTACGTAATTTTAACAACTAAATAATATTAATTTGCGACAGTAAATGATAGATTCACCTATTTGTAATTTATTTTGTACTTAAGCTTGAGTGTATCAACTGCCTTAAGCCTAAATCGCAAACTATAAAACTTGAACATAAGTTTTTCCCTTTCGTAAATGTTTCCATCATTTAATTCTTTTTCTGCTTTCCTGGAAAATTTTTTCAATAATTATATTGTTGCTGTTGAAATATTAATATGAAATTTATTTCTATTGAAAAAAAGTTTTTACACAAAGTTTTTGAATTAGTTGTTTCAAAAGTTGTTCTTGTTCTTTCTTGCTGGTTTGCGTGTTCAGCACAAGTGTGTTGATCATTAGAATTTTTTGATAAACCAAAAAATTGGAACAGTTGTTATGATTTTATCACTTCTTTCTATTGCAAAAGATTTATTTTAATTGTTAAATGTGTATTAGTTTAGAAATGTTACTTTTAATTGTTACGATAACAATATTTTTCTAATTTTTAAATTTACATGTTTTTGTGTATTTAGTTTTTATGGACGCTATTAAAATGTTAGTATTATAATTTTCATATTTAAGGAGGACTGTACTCAGTTATAAAGATAAAAAAAATTTGGAATCTTTAGGATTTTTTAAAACTCCGAATTTATTTTTGATGGTAGGACACTTACTGAACGATTTTAGAAAAATTGGATTTGCAACCAGATGACGTTAGTAAACTGACTTACTTAGAGTGCCTATAATAAATAGAGTGGTGACATGTGTGCTGAACGCTGCTTGGTTCCGGCATTTTCTATCCAAAGTTTTCGTAAAATACATTGGACATAAATTAAATGTTAACAAAAACCATTTAGTTTGACTTAGAAAGAATAATTAAATTAAAAATTTTTAATTGTTGATTAATTCGTAACTTATTAACAATAATTATGTACTCAAAAATATTTACTTAAACATATGATAATTAATTTTGAAGCTTCCCGCTCTGTTTTGGATACAAAATGGATGACATGTCACGACTTACTCTTGAGGAATAGGTGATTTTCTTTTATTGTTTTTTGAATACTAGTGTTAAATGATTGACAAATAGTTGACTATACGAGCATAAGACCTCTTAAGGTTTAAATGGCATAGTTGATAATTTGAATTTTGAATTGTATTTCAACGTACGAACATTTTGTAGTAGATATTAAAAATTTTATAGTTGTTTTGTTAAATGGAATATGTAATATTTTCTTGCGATTTTTCTTTGTATAATACATATTAGGTCTGATACTGTTTAAGCATATGTGTCATTATGGAAATATATGCAATTAAAAATATTGATTTATTAAAATGTTGTGTTTTATTGGTGGCTATTAAAATTAATTTTATATTTTTAGTATTATACACGGGTGTAAAATAATTCCAATTATAAAACATGTGTAGCGAATTAAACATTAAAATTTTTGAAAGGTAAAATTTTATTTTCACATTGTTAATTTGCATTTTAAAAAAAAAGTTAAGTGCTCTAGGTATAATAGATATGGCTTATGAATTAAACGAAACTGTTTATGTGTCTGGATTGAATACCTTTTTGATACAGTAGAACCTTTGATTACAGACACTGCCATGATATGACAACTCAGTTGGCGTGTAAGATAACATTGCGTATTTTGTTGGCAATTTTGTTGTTACATTGTATTGATGCGATATAGATTTTGATATATGGATCTCTTCTCTATGATATGTAAAGCGCAGGCTCGAAAAATATATTTGGCCTAGCTTGTCTCTCTTGTTAATTTGAAAATAAAAGATAATTTTTTTTTAGTTCCGTCCAAGGATTAATTCAATAATCAGTTCCATGTAGCCAGTTTAAATATTCGTTTGAAATTAAATAATTTAAATTATCAGTTTAAATATATTTGGTGGCATGTATAGATTATAAAAAAAATTTAATTGGGAACTGTTTCCTTTCGCGACACAATTTAATACGCGCATTAATATATTGAATGAGTACATCATAGCATGCTGTTTCACTGCTTAAAAACGACGATACATGAGCGTTCACTTCTGGCAGTATGGCGAAGTGACATATACGGGTTGCCTTGCCCGCTCGTTCCGGAACGAACATGAACAATGGCATTGTTTTTCTTAATTTTTAAATATTAGTAATATAACAATACCAAAATTATAAGAATTATATTAAAAATAATATGTTGACATAGTATTGGAACAAGTACTGCGTGTAAGGATTTTTTCTTTTAAAATTATTTTTCAACATGGCGTTACGCGTACATTTGGATTTCGGAAACACAAAACAAGACAGTTTGGGTAATATTAACAATCATTTATCCTTATATGTTTTTATTATTTTAACATATTTTATATGACTGGCCTTTCCATGCTAGTCATATTATTTCTTCATTGAAACGTTGTCGTGTTTCAAAATTTAAAAATATCGCTACCTCAGATAATGTTAATTAATCATTTCTGTTGGGTAAAGAATGCGATATGAATATTTAATATTTAACACACATATATAATCTTACCTTAGTATTAAAGAAAATGTCATTTATAGTTAATATAAACTTTTCTCGCTTTTAAATTTATTACGTCATCCTGACGTCATCTTGTTTTGAAATATGTTACTAAAATTATTAAACTTTTAAGCTATTACGTAAATTGTTTGTTAACTCGCGTTCTTTTAATTTTAGCTTTCGTAAATATTCTATAATTTTGTTAACCTTCAGACTACGATTATTTTTTTAACTTTTAAAATATTTGTTAACTTAGTGATAAAATTATTTAAATTTAAATAAATTTAGATTTAAACTTATTGTTTACTTGTTTTTCTACATACACGCCATATCTTTCAGAAAATTACTTTATTTTCAGGGTGAAACCGATTTGTAAAATTACTTAGATTTATGGCTTTACTAACATCATTTCATTTCATATCGGCGTTATACCCTCCTGGTGAAGTGGGTCCCACCAGTTTTAGTTATTGGCACGCTACCCCCTGTAGTTATCAAAATTCACAATTAAATTTAAATAAGTAAAATTGTCAGTAATCACGTGTGATCGACTTTAGTCCAGGAGCCGAGCACCCTTGTAGTCGAGGAGCCCTGCCTTTTAATATTTTTTTTTTTTATTATTTAATTTCCAATGTCACAATCATTAATCAAAATTAATTAATTTTTCTACCATTTAGTATTTTTATTTTTTTTATTCTTATTTTTATTTTTTTTTGTGACAACATCTCTCTTAACCGGACCCCTCCTATAACCGGACAAATTCTTTATGATGGTGGCATTCTATACTAAAATCAGTGCATTCAGCACTCTCTTAAGCGGACCCTCTGTTAACGGGAGGCGGACACAATATTTTTTGACGAATTTATATTATTTATATTATTTAGTACATTGTTACCTTCATTAATCGGACGCCAGTACATCTAGTGCATATGTATACTTATATGGGTTAAGTATAATTGTTCATGTTTTAACTTGTTAACAAAGATTCCAATGTGACGATGCATTTGGAGACGTAGATTTTAAGTACCTAGATTCGTTCATGAAATTGAATTGAATTAAAAAATTAAAAAAAAAAATTAGTTATGAATACTACAATATTTGATGCTGTTATTTACTCTGTCCCTGTTAAGCGGACACCTATGTTAGCCGGACAAATTTTTGTGTGACAGTGTTGTCCGGTTAACAGAGGTTCTGCGGTATTAAACGAGCTTTATTTGTCTGTATGACCTTTTTTCTTCGAAACGGCTCTAACGATCTTAAAAAAATGAAGAATCTAACCAGATGCCAACTTTTAATGTCAGGTTTTCATTTGTTACCAATTAAGCGTTTTAAAATATTAATAAACTAGTAACTGATTTGATAATTTCAAGAGATAGACTTGAATTTCGTAAATGAAGTTCGAAAACAATATTGCCGCAGCTAATTTAAAAGATAGGAAGCTTTTTTTTATTCAAATATTAAAAGTGCAAGTATTCGATATTATTGTGCCTCGTTGGACAATTACGACCAATAAAAATGAGACATTTACATATTTTGCACGTGTTGCATACAATATTTTTTGTACTTCTGAAT
Source organism: Brachynemurus nebulosus (assembly GCA_035578155.1). Classification (NCBI taxonomy): domain Eukaryota; kingdom Metazoa; phylum Arthropoda; class Insecta; order Neuroptera; family Myrmeleontidae; genus Brachynemurus; species Brachynemurus nebulosus. Next base: position 1,654,389 of record JAPWDM010000005.1, read on the forward strand.
TAAAACAAAGTTGGATGACCTCAAATAGAATTGTTTAATAGAGATGTATTTCAAATTGTAAAACTCATCATAGTATAAAATAAACCAAAAATTAAGTTCGAGCACTTATTCAATGTGCAATTGCAAAATTATAATCAATACAGGCGGCTGAGAGAGAACGTTCTGCGCCTCTATTCCTTTTGTTATGTTTACGTATGTACATTTTATCTCAGAGCAATGTAAAATTAGACACATAATAAATTACCGTATAGAAAATTTGTTTCGCATGATCGAACGCGACAAACAAAATTTTAATCGAATCACTCACTTATCTCTGTGTGGTTCTCTATAGCATTCAATTGTACTCGTATATGTACATAGTATTATGGTAAGTACCAGTACTTACTGGGTAGTAGGTACCTACTGAGAGACAAACACAAAGAACATTATCAATAAATTACATTGTAAAATATTCATGTCACGTTATAAATTGAATCGATTGTAATTATAATCTAATTTTCTAAATAATATTATTAAATACATATAGAGACCTATAAGGTATGTCTTGTGAAACAGTATATACGAAAATAATAGATGAAACAAGTAAAATGTATTGTATACAGTCATTGTAAATTTACAAAAAAAAAAAAAAAAACAAATAATAAAATCAATAACTTTAATTTTAAAAAAATATTTTTTTTTATTTTTAGCTATTAACCACGTAATCAGAAACATTTTGCTTGTGACGTCACATACTCTTATAGTTCGATCGATTCTCCTACTATAACTACAGAAATTGATATCAACAATTTCATTTCCTAGTTACAATAAAAATAATTTTTTTAGTTTATTAACGTGGCTTTATTAATGTACTTCGACGCAGGCCCGGATCTAAGGGGGGCAATCAGGGGCCCCTGCCCCGGGCGTCAGCTTCAGGGGGCGCTAAAATCATGCTTGGTCGGTCTATATCAAATGGTCAAAAAAAAAGTTGGTTGCTCGACCATTTTAGAAAAAATTCATATTCTTCTAGTTGTTTCTATATTATATTTGAAGTATTGAAAACAATTCTTAAAAAAATTATCTTGAAGCGTTTAAGCGTGGTAGCCATTTTTGTTTTCCAATTTGCGCTGATTTTTTTGTTCGCAGCCATTTATGCCAAAGCACATATTTCATAAACCGTTCATCCTAAAAGGTTGAAATAAAAATCATTTTAAAGGTAATAAATGTCTCTTTATATTAAGTGATGTCCATATTTAACCTATTTTCGTCCCTTCCATAAGAAAACTTTACCTAAAGTTGGATATTAAAATTTAGCAAAATTCACTTTTTGAACATTTTTTTTTCTTAAAAAAGGAATGTTTTAAACCTCTTAGTATTTTTTATGAGAATAGCTGTATACGGGTACATCTACCCATTATGAAACAAATACACACTATTTCTGAAAACCATAACTTCCGAAAACTGACTTTCTTCCAAATTTTGGAAATTTGCGCCCCTGTATCTGGGGCTGGTGATAAAATTTTGAAATTTGCACAACTTGTAGTGCTTTCGGAGTAGATTTATTAAAATAAAAAATCAACTTGTACCTATATTGATCCTTTACAAGACCCTCAATTTTTATCATTGCCGTAACGAGAAAAATAGGGGTTTTGTAAAGGACTTATATACTTATGAGTTTTTTTTGACAACTTATGTCAAACGTTGGAAAAGGGGGGCACCATTTTGAAGATTTTGCCCCGGTTCTAAAAAAAAATGTAGATCCGGGGCTGCTTCGACGTTAATTCCGTCACAGGTGACGAAAAGTTTATGTCTGTATTATAGTTATTTTGAAAATTAACTGTGTTCTCAAATGATAGCGGTAGCTTCCACTGTAGCCGATCTTGTGATAAACTTTGTAATCGGATTACACGAAGACACATAGTTAAAAGTTTATTAAACTGACACAAAGAATTTTTCGTACTTTTTTTTTTAACGCTACATCTCTGAATCTCCTTGAAATTAAAGTCATTTTTTATTTGGTTTAATAACAAGTTTATAACAACATCTTACTAAAAAAAGAATGTTATTTAAAATTTTTGAATTTTTTACGAAGTGCTTTAATGAAAGTATACGACTAGGTCCATAATAATTAATATAGATGACAGGATATGTTATGAGTTCAAATACTTCGGATACAATACATGCGAAGTACCCAACAGTGTACAATAGTGAAAAGTAGACGGTGAACGTCTTCTAAATGTCTTCTGGAACAATTATTAATATTTTTGCATAATTAATGGAAAATTTATGAATGAGTGGTTTTCTCATTACGTATTATAGCCTATTGTGTATTTTTAACTTCGCCTCATCAATTAATTAAAAGCTTCTTGTAAGGATAGACGTATTGTTTATATCATTTTAAAGTAATGAAAATTTAATTGACATTTTATTAATTAAGTATTGTACATGCGTTAATTGTATTCTTAAGTCAGTTCTTATATTCGTGTCTTTGACCCCTATAAAAGTAAGTATTTACTAGGAGAGTTTCAAAATTCGGCAAGGGCGTAGATGAACCATGCAAAAATTAGGGTTCCGTAATTACTTAGTAAGCTAGGAAAGTAAGAAAAAGTAAGAACTTTGAACATTAATTTGTGGTAAAGTTAGTTATTGATATAAATTGTTGCATCATTCAGCTTGTTTACATATGTAGGTATTGAAATTATTTAATATTATAAAAATGAAATAATTATTTTAAAATATTTCTATATGTAAATTATTCCCTTATCTTGTTTAAGGCCCTTTTAGACGGTCCCAGTTCAGTTTCAGTTTTCGTTCTCGTTTCATTTAGTTCGGAAGAAGGTTTGTTTTTACACGGTCCGTTCAGTTCTCACTGTTCTCAGTCGTTTCTTATACTCTTATACTCTACTACTTCTTATATTCTTATACTCTACTCTACTCTACTTATACTCTACTACTTCTTAAAAGTGCTAATATAATAACTCATGGATGAAGACTATTTCACTGCAATAGCGTTAGCTTTGGTGCCAAAGAAACAGCGGAAGAAAAGAAGCTAGTGGAGTAAGATTTGGCTTCTTAAAAGAAATTCATTGTCGCATATAAATATAAGGAAGGAATTTCGCATAGAACCATGTGATTAGTTGAATTATTTACGAATGAATAAAGATACCTATCTCCTATTCCTTCCTGATTTTCATCGTCGCCGTCCATGGTATTAGCCCTTGTTACAGTCAGCTGTTGGTCGCTGACGAACGAAAGGAGATCAAAATACCATAGTGATGGTTATATACTTTCCCAGTTCCTGCTCCACTTATTTCACTGTCCTTCTCCTTAACTTTCTTAAGTTCTTTGTTGTAAGTTGAGCGCAGGCTATTTATTTTAGATTTTACCATATCGATTTACTACCGTATTCTTTATATTTCTTTAATAGAAGAATGTAGGCAGCTTCCCTAATATTTACATTGTAGTAACGTACATTTGTTTTATCCCATGAACACGGTAAGGTTTTATAAATTTTAGTAAATTAAACAACAAAATCGTCATCCTTGTTGGACATAGCGACAGTTGCCTATATAAAATGTGCACTTTGTCAGATTTTCAAGAAAACTGACGTGAGTAAACGGACTGAGGCATGATGCGCTTGTTTACACATACGATTTCTAAGAACTGAAACTGAACAAATAGGTCTATCCATCCTGTCAGTTCTCAGTCTCCGTTTCAGTTCTCCTTTCCGATTTTGATTTTTACACGTAGGAAAAACTGACAGTTCTACTGAAACTGAAACTGAACTGAGAACTGGTATGACCGTCTAAAAGGCTCTTTAGGAAAACAATTTCTAGGGAAATCGTGACGTTTTGAATGTTCTGAGTTGTGTATTTTTTTAGATTTTTTTTCTGCGGTCCCTATTCAGCTCATTTAAATTTGCTATCTTTTATCCCGAGAATTGTGAAAAACTCCATGCAACTGACTATGGAACCCGGTTTTAATGCGTGCCCAATATGCACTTGACGAATTTTTCTGTTTTTGTTCCTCGCCTTTTTTCAAATTTAAATTTTTTAACCACTGGTAAGTGGTAACACTTTCATCCTTTAAAACAAGGTTATGCGTTATACAGTTTGCTTAATAAGAAATAAAAAATAAAAAATTTCCACAAACAAAATTATGTTTGGAAACCAATCATTGACATGGACGTAAATTAAAACCCTCAAATGGTTGTTTACGAATTATTATTATTTACGCTTTGCACTGCAGTTCCCAACGGTATTTTCTCGTTGCATTTTTCGTTTCTTCTTGTTGTATTGTACATTTTCTTTTAAACATTGTAAAAGCAACTTTTAAACAATTTTACGTTGAATTGGTCAATTAATTCCCTCTAGTGTTTTGACAAATTTTAAATTTCAATTATTTCTATATTTCTAACTCCCTTGTCAATTGTATCAGTTTTATCTTCGAAACGCTATCAATTTACTTGTGTAAGTAAATTTCCAATTTCAAACATTTATTATTATTGGATTCTTAACCCCTTATCGCATACAAAGCCATATATGGATTCTGAGTTTTACTATTTTTTTTTCAACATATTAATTTTTTTTTTTAGAAACTAATGTTAAATCCTAATGAGTAACGGAACGTAATTTTTGTTGTCTTTGGTAAGTGCGGGTTGTCAAATTATTTGAAGTTATGTTCCGAGTGTCCGACCATTATAGTGCAATTAATAGGTGCTAATTTTATTTGTGAAAACTAAACAATAAAATGGTAAGTACTAAAATCAAAAATTTCCAAAACACATTCTTTATATATTCAAAAACATGGAATAGTTGTGATTCGTGTGTGTTTTCTTGTTTCCTTCGATTTTTGGGGCTTATTTTGAAGTTGCCATATTTGGCTTCGTATGCGTTTAATCCAAATTATTATTGGGCATATCTGGCTTCGTATCGCTTTTATGGTACATCCCAGCATGTCAATTCTATTCCTGGTGATGGCTTCGTGAGTGACGATGATTTTGCTTCTGATTCCCCAGTACTCCCACCAGCCAAGGCAGTCCATCAACTTTGGTGACCAGAAAATGAACTGCAACAAGCTGAAAAGGTACTCCGTCTAGCTTGCCCGGCTCACCTATACTCATTGAAAAACTCCAGCTAGACATCAAGACCTCCCTTTGAAGTCTTTGCGATCAGATAAGGTGACCATTTCCCCGAATGGACAAAACTAAATTGACAATTATGTCAAAACTGCTCAAAATTCCGTTCATTCGCCAAATGTGGAAAGTGTCAAGTTTATTTATGTTACAATGGCAAATAAAATTGCATACAGATTTTCATAAAATGTAATTGTATTTTTTATTTAAGGCATACTAAGTCGTATATCGATTATAATTTATTATAATACTAGAATGCATTCGAAGCCATATATGGCTTCGTTAAGTAATTTCTAAAAAATAAGACTTAATTTTTTTTTCTTAATTTGACTACTAAAATAAAAGACGTGAAAGACATTTTCAGTAAAAACATTTTTTTCTTCACTTCCTTCATAATTCATACAATAAGGGGTTAACTAAAATTCTATGTTACAATTTTGCACCGGCATATCGCCGAAAGTAATTCCCAAATGTATATAGATATAATTTTATAAACACTAATAATATAATTGTATAGGGTAATTTCGGGTGAGGCACACTATGGTGACAGATGCACCAATTGTCGTAACGGCAACATTAAGCGGTTAATAGCACTGATCTTATAGGAATAATGTTATTGTTTGATCTTAAAACAGAAAGTTTTTCAATCGTGTTTTGATGTTAACAAATTTTGTATTGGCTTTGACTGTCTTACCTGAAATTTCCCCATGTATCTAACTTTATTGACTTTTTTTTCTGTTGTATTTTCTTCTTCTTCCTTTTCTAAAGTGTTTGTTGTTGATTTTATACAAGTTTGTCTTTTGTTGTTAAACTCATGTAACATGTTGTATACATATTTTCTTTTTCTTTATATAAACAAACGAACTTGTAGAAAAATCGAGCACATGTGGGTGTTTATACTGCAGTGACATTTCGTGACCTAAAATTTCACCAGGGTTAACATATTTTGAACATTATATAAAATTTTCGTGGAAAAAATTGAAATAAGTACTGAGTAGTTAATATATGTTTAAGTGTACCGAATTCCTAAATATAAATATCAATTTGAAACAGATCGAATGCGACCTGTAAGACGTAGTTCCACCAAATCAATGTTCTTAAATTGCACCTGTATTTGAAAAAAGGAATTAGATTTTGTAATTTTCACAGAATTCACAGATGACAGCGTCTGTATGAGCATAGACGACGCTACTAATGTAAGCCACGTCTGTCAAGGCGACAAGCACGATGGAAAGATTTGAATTGTTTGTTACATTAGTTCCTAGAAATAATAACAGCGTCTATTTCTGTGTACGTGATCTTCTTAATAATTACAGTAGAATTCCTCATAAGTTATACAGTTGGGACCGATAAACCTCCCCTATACGTAAGTTATAATTCCACAAATCTCCCACCTAAAGCGTGTTAACAAATTCGATACATATGCGTTATACCTTTCCAAGAGTACGCTTTATGTGCACAAACTGCGCATTGCTGCGTTAACTACTATAAAAGTACGCATGCGCTTGTAACTGCAGTAGAAGCAGCAAAAAAGGAGAAAATATAACTTATATGAGAGGTTCAAAATATATTACAACTTACGAGAGGTTTATAATTTATGACGGTGTAACTTATGAGGGTTTCTACCGTACTGTATGGATTTTGTTCCGCTTTTGACTAGTAACACAGTAAAAAAATTTGTGTTCTGCGTAAAAAAACAGTGGTTAAAATTTTTGTGTTAAATAAGTAACACAACCCTGCGTTAATGTAACATTTCGTCTTTGTGTTAAATGAAAATATTAACACAAATTTCGATTTAACAGAAGAAAAATGTTAACCTATTTTGAACAGCAAGAAAGTAACACAATATTTGTGAAGAGCAAAAGAATGCTATTAGTAGCTAACTTACATTAAAATATATCTCTACCAAAATATATATAATAAAAAAGATGAGAGTAGTTCTTATTATTAAACAAAACCGAAAAATTATAAGTTTTTCCAGTTATTGACGAATATAAACCCGAAGTAATGTATTTAGACAATTACGTAACAAATTAGTTCAACCCTTCAAAATGACGTCATATAGATTTTAAACCAATAACTGAATACAAAATTTTTAATACTCCTTAAAAATACTCCTTCTCGATTTAACATTACGAGTTAGAAAAAGATAATATAATAATATAATCCAACCTAATTAAACAAAAGCAACTGAAATATTAATGATAATAATATAAAGAGGCGACTTACGTCGTTACCTATTTGTAACCACACTCCAGAAGAAGACGTAATTATAATGAGTTGTCTGTCAAATGTTACTCTTAATAAGATCTTCAAATTTGTTTAATTTTGTACAGTAAGGCTCAACGTAATGGTAAACTAGTAATTAGATTTTACCGTGCAAATGGTTTAAATAGTTATAAATTATAGCTATTTAATGACAAACAAATCAACCAAACTTTTCAATCTTATACCTAAACTTTTTCTATCAATACCAACTCACTCATATTTTATTTTAAAAATGCCTACTTTTTTAGCTTATCGTACTTTTTAACTTGACCTAGTAGTGTACTTTTAAATAGTTTTAGAAATCAGTTTACTTATTGCAATTCAAATGTTTGATGAATTTCTGCAAGGAAAATTCAGCTACTACACCATATCTCACCAGGTCACCATAAAAAACGCTTTTATATTCTCCAGCCGCCATATTGAAATCACTGTTGTGTGAGGACAATTTTGCCACGCATATTTGAAAAATAGAGTCCATAACCTTTAATTTGAGATATTGCAGATCTATTTTAAGCAACACCAATTTTTTACAGCAGGATGTCCCGTTCAGAAAGAATGTCCTATATCTATGGGCCGCAGAAACCGAGGGGGAGGTGGGCAAAGGGGTCCCGACTCCCCGAAAATTACGTAAATTTTCCTTCCATTCATTTTATTCATATTAAACTGTTTACTGGTATTTTTCATTTGAAAATCGAATTTTCGGAGACGAAACTTTACGATAATATTTTACAATGTCATCGGAGAATTGCGTTATCAAAAAGTTGGGGTGTTTAAATTTTTGTTGGACCTCTCGGTAGATTTGTAGTTGTTGCGCCCCTTTATTATATATATATATATATATATATATATATATAGATATATATATATATATATATATATATATATATATATATATATATATATATATATATATATATATATATATATATATATATATATATAAATTTTGGTGAATCGGCATCATTTTCGGATTGTGGCAACCTCCAAATAAAATTCTGTCATAATCCCAAGCTCAAGTCTTACCATGACAGTGACAGTAGTAGCTGAATTTTCTTTCCAGTCGGAAATTCATTCAAACAATTGAAGATAGGAAGTAATGAAATAAAAATTTGAAATATATTTAGAAATACACGACCAGCTCAAGTGAGAAAGTACAATAAGCTAAAAAAAATAAATATTTTTAAAATCAATCAAAGGGTCTCGCCGGGTAAGCATTATGTGATTTCGGCCCAGCGGCTTTTTCGGCTATTCTTTTTCACGAATGTTGCTTATGGTGAGTAATGTTCGAAAATATAGGTATTAAACCTCTACCCCCTATATTGTTAGAGATATGGGGGTAACAACCCTTAAATTTTAAAACGTTTAAAAATGAAACAATTTTCTTACATTTTAAGGTTATTTTGTTACAGATTCAGTTACAAAAAATCATGTAAGCTTACTCGAGATTATATTATATAATATATAATCTCGTAAGCTATAATTTTTCGGTTTTGTCTAATAATAAGAACTACTCTCATCTTTTTTATTGTACATATTTTGGTACATACATATATATGGAAACAAATAAGAATTTTTGCAAAGATCTGACTTACTTTGCGTTTTTGAATCTCATTTATAATAATAATATATGAACAAAATCGTTATAATTTTTGACGATTTTCAAATATCTTAAGTGGAAGTAAAATATTGAATAAAAAAGTTTAACAACTAACTCTGATAAATCTGAAAAACTAACACAAAATTTATGTCCTCTTGTGTGTTAAATCATTGACACAAATCTTGTGTAAAGATTTGACACATATGCTTTATGTTAAAATAACAGAAAAAATTCAGTGGACCGTTCTGGACATGTGAAATGTGTTAATTTTAACACAAATTTTTCACTGTGAATAGAGTGATTCACATGTGCTTAATTTGCCTTTAAAAAATTTCTGGAGATTTTTCATGTGGAGACTTTTTGTACGACGCACAGTGGGGCCAAAGTAGGTAAAAGATGGCAAAAATTATTTTGTCTTTTTATTGACTACAGAATAGTTATATAACAATATATTTTACTTTTACTTGATATTTATTAATAAAATACTGGATGTCCCACTATACAGGGTGTCCCATAACGGTTAGTTAAGTAATATATCAAAAACTATTCGTCGGCTGAATTTGAAATTTGCAGATCTTGTTTGACCCTAGGTTGAGACTTTTTTCATACAACTCGATTTCATTTCCGGTTACTGGTTTTTAGCCACGTGGTATCAACTTATAAATTTTAAATGGAATCTGGAATTTTTGACAACGAATTTCGATGATACGCATAATTTTAGCTTTAACTTAACTGGAATATTCGGTACCTACATAAATCTAATAAATTTGAGTGTTTCATTTAATTATTTGATATTTTTATGCACCACTGAGAGCTTATATGAACTTTCTAAGTTTCTTATTGATGATTTTTTCTCAAACAAAATGAAAATAAAATCAGCAAATTTTGAAAAAAGGTGCAATTTGGTGCAAACTCTGCAATCATAATACCAAAATAAACTAATTGCTTTATAAAATGCCACAAATATATCCGTTGGATTCGATTGGATACGTAACTAAAATTCTTTGAGAAATTAATTTTTACAGAATTTTTCTAGATAATTCAACCATGTTTCATTAAAGCTTGATAGTAACAATACGAGTACTGATTTTAACAAACAAGATACATAAAAAAGAAATAACATACCATGGGGAACATCGCCCATTATAACCGATTTTAATTTATTTTACTTTACATATAATGATATGGTTTCGAAAGCAATCAATTTATAGAAATTACAGATAATAGTCTTTATATTTGCACCCCCCTCGCTATTTTACATAAGTTAATTATAGAGGTCGTTGCTAGAATATTTTAGCTATTGATTTAAGGGGTTATATAAATTGTAGCTTATAATTTAATTTTTTGTATTTTTGCCACCTTTAATAGTATTTGGCCCCACTGTGCGACGGTCAAATTTGGAAAAAATTAAGAAAAGTTTTTTCAACTTTTTGAAAATATTTTTTATTTTTATTATATTTTAATTTTAAACGATTATGAATATTTCTTGCGTAAATTAGCAAATCTATGACGTCGAATACCAATTTATTTTTGAAATCCTTCGTGACAGTATGTGTCTCTATAACGGTTCATTTTGTTGTAATAAAATCCCAATAGCAAAGTTTTGTAAATTGATAAAAAGATTATTGATTCAATTAGTTTTGTTATCGTAACCTCTACAGTCCCCTTAAAGTATTCTTGATTAAAACCATTTGAACAATATTAAGTTCTTAATATGGCCTCTCATTTCCCAGCAGTACCACCATCACATTATTTACTTTTGTTTCAATTTGAAGGTTCGAATTGTGATTCCAGATATAATTTGTTTTATATTATAGTCTCTAGGCAGGCCCATAAAATATTCTTAATTGAATCCGCTTGAAAACATTCAAATATTATTGTTGGTAAGGAAAGGTTTAATAAAAGTTTTTATATGCGTACCTTTTCATTTCTTTATTTCTATATTGCCGACTTAATTGTCCGAATCAGAAACTTTTCCTTAATACGCTTTTTAATAGAGTTCTTTGTAAGATAGAGTTATAAGTTTTAACATGAATAAATTTGTCTTTGATCAAAATCGAATGGGCAATAACTAATTTAAAAAAAAAAAAAAAAAAGAAAAACAAAACAAAAAAAACAAAAAAAAAAAACAAACAAAAAAACAAAAAAAAAACATTATTTTTACAACGTAGCAGTTTTGAAATTACGACCAGAGATGTCACGGACGTGATTTGATTAAGAGCAGAGTTGTTTTATTATGAAATTTAGGCGTTGAAACCAGTGTCAAATTGAAGGTTTTTGAGGTTCTATGTAAACCAGGGTTTTCGAGTGAGTCTCCTCCAGTAACATATGCAGTTCAAAAATAATTTTTTGTCATGTTTTGTCAACAAGTTATAATAAAAGAGCTCATTAATCCTAAAAAAGTTTATCCCCCTCCCTTCAAATTTCAACCTCTATTTACAGGCAATGAAAGCAAAAAAAAAAAAAAACAATGACTATTTTTTTTTCAAAAGCTTACAATTTTTTTTTCTGATTTGGTGTAATTTTAGGTTTAATAGCTCGTAAAATTTGTTTGTGCTGTGCGCCGTAAAAGACGTTACTTTTTGTAAGGTTTGACTTTTCTTGATACTTGAAGGAATGCTTAATAAAAGGTTTTAGATCGATTGGAATTAAGGTTTCTTTAGTAAAAATTATTTAAAATGTGTTTTTTTTTTTTCAATTTCTGACCCTGAATATCTAACTCCTTTAACCAAAAAACAGATTATTAAAATAATGAAATATTTTCTAAGATGTTGTATTATTATTAACATACAGTTAAATATTTTTTAACCCTAGAATCATAGTCTAACCCTAGAGTCTACGAGAAACGTTAATCATACATCGTCGTCAATTATGGACTAATAGACTTTTTACGGAGAATTTTAAAGTTTATTTTCAAAAAAATATTTTTTTTTACATAACAATACTACAAAAGCGAACAAAATATTTTAAAAAATTGCATTAATATAAATATTTATTAATTTTTTAATATAAATTTTTATTTATATTAAAAATTTTTTAATATAAATATTTATTTTTAAACATTATTTTCACAAACAATTCGTAACGATTTCTATTACAATATAACAAATCAACTTTTAATAAAGAAAACTAATCTTAATTCTAATAAATTTTGGTCATAATCAGAAACGTTATCAATAGGATCACAAAACTTTTATTGTACAACCTGCAAAATGACAAATGTAGGTAACTGAGCCCTCATTAATAACAGCACACACTTCGTGAACCCACTGATTGACAGATTGACAGCAAATCCAATCTTCTTCATTATCTTAAATAAAATAATAGCTACACCAAAAACAAATTTGTTGTAAAACTGTCCGGTATTAGGAAACTTTGAGAGTGTTCGAACTTACGGACCCTTAGGTACATTCCAGAAAAATTCTTATTCACCTTGTGTATTATGAGTTTTATCAGATTGGTAGATTAGTAATAATAACTAATAACAATGAACATCATCACATACTTTAAATACTCTTTACAGACCTTCAAAAAATTACCTCGAACAAAATTTTTAATAACCTCAAAACTTTTTGCACCACGCTCTACGACGAACGAATCAGCACTGACTATTAGCACGCCCCTCCTGTACTTCACTTGGGTGAAGCGTTCTAACCGCGACACACGCAACAAATTAGCGCGCTCCTTCACACTGATTCAAATTCCCTCCGGCTTTAGGACCTGTCTGGGCTTAGGGGACTTCCCCCTACATTAAATGCTTAAAAATAGTCAATAAGTTATTTTATCAAAGCAAATTATTGTAGGTAATTAGTGTTTAAATTTCTTACTTTCTTTGGCTTTTTATTCACATTATGCACTTTAATGAGCATTTTTTAAAAATCGCACAAAAAAAGACTGTATAAAAAAAGGTTCAGTTGTATTTTATAAATTAGTTTAATTAATAATATCCTTTATAATAATCATTTTGAAAGTTACATATATGTATTTGCTAGATAATTCTATCAACTAAATAAAAACTCTTAAATTTCACATACTACCACATCAAAAAACATTACTATAGAGGTTTTGTAAAGTTCATACGAATTATAATCGTTTTGGTGCAACACACAGCTACGGTAAACACCGGTAAAGTTTGGAAATAATATGAACCTGATGGCCATTGAGTTAGTTAAAGCACGTATATATGTATGTATAAAATTCCCGGTGGTATAAATTTGTGGTTGACCACGTGGTTGGTTGATGCTTCTGGTATTCGTACACATATTCCAATACATTGCAATGACAATTTTGGTAAACCACATTAATGCCGTATCACGTCTTGTCTGTGTCATACATCAGTAGGTATAGTCAGTTAACGAAAATGGTGAATTAATGTCGATATTATTGCAATCTTTTATTAAAATAAATGATAAGATGGATTTTTGTTAAATGGCTGTACTACACGGAGAGAAAATTCATAGAAAAATTACTGTGCTCAGCACTACAATCGACGTGTAAAAGGCGAACATATTCAATTTTGTACGGTAAAAATATAAAAATTATAATTAATCATAGAAAATTTAAAGGATAGAATATTTATTCTTTCCGTAATATTAGCTCCGTAAAATTTGTAAAACAGCACAGTTAAAAGTTCCATTCCCGACAAAAAATATTTTTTAATTGTTTTTCTTACAAAAATTACCATGCTGTCTTATAATATTTCAAATGCTATCTGCTAATAGTAGAAAGAAAGAAAGAGAAGGTATCAACGCTGTCACATAGCGAGGCAGGCTGCAGAAGGTATCAACACAATCATACATGAAGGTCACGTAGCCAGGCTGGTGTGGCAAGTAACAGCCAGGCTGGTCACTGCTGGTGTGGTGTTGTGTGGTGTGGAAACAGTGTTCATTAGAATGTCTTACAGGACGGTCACCGTTTAATTCATCATTTTGTTACTTCACTATATTCAGTATTAGAATATATTGTTGCCAATCATTTTGTATGCATCATAAAGAATCGAAGGTCGGAAAAGATCGATTATTCCTCTGTGCGTACAGCCCAAGCAACATAAGGTTGCGGGTCAGATGCGCAAATGAAAGAGTACGACAACAAGAATTAAACTATAACATATGTGCATAAGAGTGTGATAGAAGTTGTGTTAGCACATTACATTTTACAATGCTAGCACAAAAATTTTTATGAAGCCATGACTAATACTTTTTACGTTTCAATTGAATAATATTTACATGATCGGAAAATATTTTTTACTTTGGTCGTCGATCGCGTACGTATTGTAAGAGAGCATTGTAATTTTTCTGAAATCTTATCTACAAAAATTATATGATTTTTCTCTCCGTGTACATTGGTGACATTCTCAAATAATCCCGTGGAATTTTCCGGGAAATACAGAGCGTTTTATGTTAATTTGAAATTTTCCGTTTCAGATTTCATGGCATATATTGGCCGGCATTTTTAATGGCAGCCGATTTGGAGTTACCCCGATGTTTACTGTGCCACTCGCACTGGACGGTGGACGGGGAAAAGATGTCGAAATCGAAGGGGAATGTGATTGCTCCGGTTGATCGATTCGATCTGTATACCGCCGAAGGTCTTCGATATTTTTTGATTCGTGAAGGTGTTCCTCACAGTGATGGCAGTAAGTATCTATGTTTTTGATTTTTTTCTTTTAAATATCTAAATGTTTTCTTTAAAAACTTTTGATGCAAATTTATCTAACATGCCGTTCAGAAAATTTCATATTTTTCATTTAGGTAATAATATAAAATTTTATTTTAAATTTGAAAGTTATTCAACCCAAAATATGTATTTTGAGTAGAAATATACTTTTTATATTAACAAAATATTACGTTTCAAATATTAAAAATTTTCTATGTGCGTATAGGACACACATCAAGTTAAGGTTTCATAGTCAATAGTAAGAGTTATCGGTTATTATAAAGTAGATAAATAAATAGGCATATTTGATAATGTTACTTGCACATGTAAACTAAAAGCGAACAAAAGTTTGTCATACGTAGTAACAGACCGAGCGTTGACCGTCAAAAGTCTTACGTCATAAAACACAAGAAAATTTCTGTTAGAAAATTAAAGATTAGCAAAAAAGTAACACAATGCACTAGGGTTGCCTAATCCAAACTGGGCAATAAGGTCAAAAATTTAACAGTTTTATCAAGCTTTAACAATTTTCTTAATTTATGAAATACAAAGGAAAAATAACCAAAAATGTAGTAAATTACTATAGCAATTATTCAATTTAATTGATTTAAAAAAAAAATACAATTTAGTAATTTATTTTTTTACCTATAACTACATACAGATAAATATTTTTACATCTTTGATTTCCTTATGATTTTATAGTCACAATAAGTTTGTATATAAGAATGTAAATATATATGTTAGGCTCAAAGATCGAAATCGGTCATTGAGCGAAAAAAACGACCACAACGCGTTGTTCGCTTTGCAAATTTAACAAAGAATGCCCAAATCTGCATGGAATTTTTTTTATGTGAAACCTATAGGTAAATTCTACAGTACAAATAGTACAAATATAACATAGAGATTTACCATTTTGGAAAAGCTGCAATTATGAATGTAATTAGTACTAAAAAACTGGAATTACTAGTATAATTTAAAAATAATTTATTTAAGTAAATAACAAAATTCAGTTATCTTTTTTTTAGCGAATTTGCAATTTTTTTTATTACTTTTGGTGTGATAGGAAACGAAAAAATCATAAATATTTAATTTAAAATATTCACAGCCGAAAACCCGTAGAAATAAAATTTGAAAAATGTGCTATAATTATTCGTATGTACTGTAAAATTTTAATCAACTGTTGGTGTGAATCTTTTTGTATATATATTTACATTCCTATATACAAACCTATTGTGACTATAAAATCATAAGGAAATCAAAGATGTAAAAATATTTATCTGTATGTAGTTATAGGTAAAAAAATAAATTACTGAATTGTATTTTTTTTTTAAATCAATTAAATTGAATAATTGCTATAGTAATCTACTACATTTTTGATTATTTTTCCTTTGTATTTCATAAATTAAGAAAACTGTCAAAGCTTGATAAAACTGTTAAATTTTTGACCTTATTGCCCAGTTTGGATTAGGCAACCCTAGTGCATTGTGTTACTTTTTTGCTAATCTTTAATTTTCTAACAGAAATTTTCTTGTGTTTTATGACGTAAGACTTTTGACGGTCAACGCTCGGTCTATAATGTTTCACAAGCACTCGATAATATTTGAAATTACTTGCACTTGTCTAACTACTCATTCATCGTATTCGTCACTATAGGGGTTAATTACATATGGTAATTTGGTTTCTTATATCGCTTAGGCCCGATTTACATTAACGCTCTGCTTTCACTCCGATATCACTACACTCTCGATTCGATATAATCTTGTTGTGTTCACATTACAGTGTTGATATCATGCTGGTACCTATTCGTTCTCGATTCACATTATAATGCTGCTCTGGGTACACTCCCAGTTTGGTCTCAGTTCGATGCAAATATCTTTTCATAACAACTGAATGCAAGCGGAGTGGAGTGGAATCAAAAAAGTGTTTACACTATAGGTACAAGCCATAACAAGTCTGATATCGCTCCCATAAAATATTACCTGAGTGGTATTGATATTGGAGTGACATTGGAGCGAGAACCAACCGTGACTGATATCGGACCGATATCAGAGCGATGATGTGAATACACTCATTGTTTATTGTATAAGAATATTTTATTGAACCTGGAGCGGAGTGATATCGGAGTGAGAGCAGAGCGTTAATGTAAATCGGGCCTTAAAGTAACCAATCTAAGGCCTGGTTTAGACTACGACACAAATTGCAACACAAATGTCAGACATAAATTTCTTTACTGTTCACACTTTAACAGATATTTTATGTCTGGATAGTGTCTGTATATAAATGTACGGAATTCCCGTTCGAATTATTTACACGCAAAAAAATTGTAAGAACGAAATAGCTAGTGCTCGATCACCATGAATCGATCTCTCTTCTGTCAGTGTATGGAAAAGTGTCGAACCTGTTTAAAAACTTATTAGCCATAAGAGACACTTGGACACAATGTATTCACACAGCCACTGATTCGCCACTAATTATGGTGTCCGCAATAAATGTCGCAATTAGAGACACTCGTATGCACACATAGCCACTCATGTTTTAACATGGGCTTGATAAATATTATAGCTTAGAAATGATTCAAGATTCTGTTATTTTAAAAAAACTTTATGGTAAGACGTTACTGCTCGCTTTTAACATGTAGAAGGTTATGAATTCATGAAGAATTATGACGAAATGATCAACTGGTACTAGTGATGTCGGATGATTAATCGATTAATCGGTTTAGTCGACTAATTTTGTTTCCATTTAGTCATTTTTCAGTCGACTATTTTACCTTATTTATTAGTCTTCAAAAATGAAAACTAAAAATTATCTATTTGTATGATTTTTCACTTTTATGTGGTTAACACATTGTGATATCTCCATATCATATCTTAAAGAAAAAATATTAATTGTCAAAAATTAAATTCAAAAGAAAACCTCGTTTTTGAGAGTTACATAGGTTACCCAATTCATGATTCGACTAAAAATTTAGTCGATTAGTCGACTATTCTCTGCTCGATATTTTCGACTAATGACTAAATCTTTCTGAAAAACAATTTTAGTCGATTAATCGACTAACTGCTCCTCGGCTCGACATCACTAACTGGTACATTGTTTTGATAACTAAAACACCAAGATATAAACAACCATAGCTATCTTTCTGTCTAGGTAAATAGATGTGATAGTTTCATAGGTCTGCCGCACAATACGTAATATATTATAGATCGCATCGCACCGCTCCTGTACGCACGGTGATTAGATAGAGAGCGAGTTATGTTTATTATTTTATTGGTATACGCTTTATGCTGAGCGTCCACTAGGTCAGAAACGCGGCGCGATTCTTATATCAATAAGATCTTCGGGGCGGTACCGCGCCGCTCTGTCGACGTAGTGGACGAACCTGCATTTATTCAGATGTATTTATCTCCGAGAGCGGAACTGCGCCGCGCCGCGTTTCTGATCTAGTGGACGCTCAGCAGTATACATCGAGTGTACGGTGTATAGTGTCGTAGTTTAAACGTACCCTAAGATTTACATATAGCGTCAGTATGTTTTTGGTGGTTAGCGAAATCTCAACTTTATTTTAAGGGTCACCATTTATCGATTACAAGGATTCTATGGTTTTGACTACGGAACCCTAACACGATACCTAAGAACGTATATAAACTGCATGAAAGTATAAAAATATTACACATTATGAAAGAAACTTTATATTGTATATTATACTCTGTGCTGGTTCATCGAAACATTTCGGACCTGAGGTTCTATGTAACGAACAGAGAACTGATGAGAAAGTAGTGCGTTGAATAATGCTAGGTATATATTTTATTACCACAGTGTAGTAGCAGCATATATGCACCTGCTTATTTGTTTGTTATTATTTAACTTTCTGGTAGGCCATAGTTGTTCTCTGTTCGTTACATTAATGCTTTGCTGATCCGCAGTGTATATTTCATTATTTGATACATCCACTGCAGTAGTAACATATGAAATTTTTAACATATATATTCTAGACCAGGCGTCGGCAAACTATGGCTCGCGGGCCAAATCTGATTCGCCGTCTGGTTCGGTTTACTATTAAGATAGGTCGAATATATTTATTTAAATTTAAGAAATGTGTCTAACCCAAATTCCAGATTACATCATTTACATTTCAAAAATATAAAATTGCAATTAATCGCGCCATGCCTATTTCAAAACGAATCAATGATTGGAAATACTAACTTCGAAATTCAGTATCATTGTTTTCGGATATAAGAAATACTTTTATGGTATTTTTCTAGAACACCACCTCAAGTCGACACATCGCCTGTCACAAACAATTAATCGATAAAGTCGAAAATAAATTCGAAATCTCTTCTATACAACATTTTCCAATTTTCTTTTGTTAATCTTAATGTACATGTACACTGGTTTCTCGTTGTAAGCAACATCAAAATTGAAATAGAATCATATGCCTTACTCTTTTTAAGTATATGTGAATTTTATTATCTAAAAACACTAAGATATATAATTCTATTTCAAGTTGCTTATAACGAGAAATTAGTGTACTTCTGTGTGACCAAATCTTCAATTTTTTCGTCTAATATAAATTGATTTCTTTTATGAACCATTTTAAATTATTTATTTAATTTTTTTTTTTTAAATTCGAATTGACATCTTGTCGTGATTTATTTATTTCTCACGCCGGCGTCGATTGCTCCGTGTCGGCTAAAAATACGACAAGTAATGTTGAAATATTAATGGCAATAGACACTGGGAATAACTCCTTAGAGAGTGTAATAGATCTATCTATATTCTTTTAAAAAATAAATTAGAAATCGGTTGATTTCTTTCAATGTCTATCACGTTTAATGAAGATGAAATGTATTAAAAATGTCACATACTTATTTTGTAATAACATGAGATGGAGTGTATGTAACGCCGACGGAAAATTGTTGGGAGAGTCACCTTTGAGGTGTATTTGAAGTGAAACAAGTTAAAGAAACTTTTAACTAAAGTACCTATTTCTCTTTGTAATTTTTTTTTTTTTTTTTTTGGGAAGTCACTTTTAGCGAATTTCGAAAACTCGAAATTCAGCTATTACAGTAGGTTTCATGACGCAATCTGAGCCCGGGATTATGGCAGAAATATGTTTTGAGATCCCTAGAATACGAAAATCATATTCACTAAAATATATATATATATATATATATATATATATATATATATATATATATATATATATATATATATATATATATATATATATATGTCGCCACGATAACTTTCGAACGAAACGTTTAGTGCTTATGAAATTTTGTGTGCGAACTAAAATCCGGATTGGCTCGGCTAAGTTCGTCAGCCACACACGTCGGATGCCCAGAAGTAGGTTTTCTGGCCATTTTTTATCATTCGATCCTATCATTTGACAGTTCGATTTTTACATCGTTGGAAAGCAAAAAAAAAAAAAAAAAATATGACGAAAATATTCTTATAATTTTCTTGCTATCTTAAGTATTTTTCGAGAAAATTGTAATTTTTCACATTTGTATTAATTTTCTCTCTTTGTTAGTTTAATAAGTAATTTATATTTATGTCTCAATTCCTTATAAAGTATAAAAATATTTCATTGTTTTTAAAGAATTTTGTGAGAACAAGTGAAATCTATCCACATATATGTATTCTAGTAAAGAAAGTTTTGTTTCTCATTTATTGCATTATAATTAGCATAGCTCTGTCTCAAGTTGATAAATGAAAATTAAGCAGATATTTTAAGCTTATGTAATGAAGATAATTTTTTTTTTCTTATTGAATTTTAAATAAACAAGAAATTGAAATTTATGTTATGATATAATATTATTAAATATAAAACAAAACAACATAATATCCCAAATACACAACTTATAACCGAGGTTAGATCCTAACTTTTGCCGATAATAATAAATTAGTTTTAAATTGGTTAGAAAATTCCTTGTAGGTATTGAAGGGTTAATCACAAGTTAGACTTAAACTTTACAATAAATTAGTTAACTTCTATCGTTTTTTTAACGTTGATTTAAAACTATAATATAACCAGCATACAAAAGTTTCTTAACACCGTTTTAAAAACTGATTCACAACATTTGGTTATTTTTTAGTTGAAGAGGAACTTGTAACTTCGTAACCTATTCCAAACTTAAAGGTATAATACAACCATTTTATAGCTTATTTTAAATTAAAGGTTACGATATAGCAATTTTATAATTTATTTTTAGCTAAAGTTTATATATAACTGTTTTGTAATTCATATTAAACTAATCAATATAACCGTTATAAACTAAAAGTTATATTACAATCATTTTGTACCTTATTTTAAATTAAGTTATAATATAGAAATTTTGTAACCTGTTTTCAGCTAAAGTTTATGTCCAACCGTTTTCTAATTTACATGAAACTGATTATAATATAGCCATTATAAACTAAAAGTCATACTGGAATCAACCGCCTTATATCTTATTTTAAATTGTTATAACAAATTTTAGATTTTATTTTTTTGCTATCGAAATTTAACAATAAGGATTTCTTTATTTATGTACATAAAAAGTACGAATAATTTGAACCATTATTCAACGTATTTTGAACTTCTGGTTATAATATAACCATTTTGCAACATATCTTTAACTTCTGGTTACAATATAACCATTTTACGACATATTTTAATTTATCGGTTATAATATAATCATTTTACAACAACGGTTCGAATATAACCATTTTATAATTAATTCTAAACCATAAGTTGTGCTGAAACACACGCGTCCATATATTTAGCGTCAGTTTCATTATAACTGTTATATATAAGTGATTGGTTTTATTGCAAGCAATTTCCACATATAAATATATTATCTATAAAAAATGAAATCGTTTTTTAAAAATAAAATTATTATCCGTAAAACATTTAAAAGAAAAGTGAAATCAGTAGGTATTAAATAATAATGTGAAAAGCAGTGAAATCGTTCAAAATAATACTCATAATAATATTTTCCAAAATGAAAATAGTGCTGCCATGTTTGTGGATAATGTTTTGTTAAATTCAGAAAATACTTTTGAATGTTTTGTTAGTGAAAATTATGAAGCGGTTGCAAGTATTTTGTCTGGAGAGTTGAAAAATGAGGATAAACCATGTAAAGATGAAAATAGGGATTGGTCCTTAAAACTACAACGTTAAATGCTTTTCAGCAAAATTATATTAATTATAAGTAAATGTTAAATTAACGTAGAACTTTACTATTTAAAAACGCAGATAACATTTAGCAAAATTTATTATACTTATTTATAGTTATACTTTTTTTCTACAGTTACATTTTTGTTTTCAAAAAATATTATTTTAAAATTAAATACTATGGCCCTATGGGTGCTACATAAAAATTACACCTATATAAAAATTAAGCATACTCTACTCCTAACAATTTTTTTACATGTTAAAATTTATATGTTCTTATTTCTCTGAAACAAAATGTAGAAGTTTTAAAATCAGTATAAATTTTAACTAAACTGTTATAAAATTATTTACTACATATATCTGCTTTGAAATTTCAAGTAAACAAATTGCTAAAAATAAAGGATTCCAGATATTATTACATTAAATGTAATTATTACATATTAAATTTTTAAAAAATTTTTTTTATATTAATTTTTAAAAATTAATAAATAATTAATTAAATGTTCCTATCTCTATTAAAAAATATCTTTAATTTTTCAATTCGTTATAATACAACTGTTTTCCATTGTTTATAATAAAACATATTTTTAATTCAGAAAACTTTATACGTAATTAATGTATTAAATATATTGTATATGGTAAAAGAAATACGTATTTTTGTTACTTGTAAAAACTAATTTGTACCAAAGCTTGTTACTATTACAACTGAATTTAAAATAAATATATCTTGTAAATTTGAATTGTCTTTACTTAATTTAAGATCGTCGGAATTAATAGTAAAAAATTACTATTAAACGTTATTCTAACGTTAGAAACAATCCAGAAAATAACCAAGGTTGTAAGAAAACTGGGCAAAAACGGTTATGACAACGTTTGTCAAACGTTCGTGAAACGTTATTATAACTAATATATAACCCCTTTACTTTAAGGTTATTTTTAAACCTTAGAGTAACGTTAGAAAATAACCGTAGTTTAAAGATCTAATTAAACGTTAATCTAACGTTAGTAAATAACGTTACTTTAAAGTTGTTATTAAACTTTAATCTAACATTTAAAAATACCGTTCGCTTAACGTTTTCTTATAACGTTAATCTAACGTTAGAATTAACCTAGAATATAACCACGGTTGTAAAAAAACTGGGCAAAATCGGTTATGACAACGTTTGTCAAACGTTCGTGAAACGTTATTATAACTAATTTATAACATTTACGGTTTTATAACCCATGTTATACAACGGTTATATAACCATTGTCTAACTTTAGTTTGTGTATTTGGGATGTATGTCTGCACGGAAAAAAATTTTAAATGAATCGATTTTGAAAAATTTTTCACTAATAATTATTATTAATGTTAAAAAATTAAACAATTTTGAATGGATTTAATGTATTTGATGTGAGATCCGTTAAGGTTTTCGGGACCTAAAATGGCCAAAAATTAATTACCCAATCGATTATAAAAATTTTTTCACAGTTAGTAAGTTAAAGTATTTGAATTAATGAATTGAATAATGTCCGCAAGAACCTTACGGACTGCCATAAGTTATATGAGATCCCTTGACCCCTTTTCTTACTGTTAGAGTACTAGAGTTGTATGAGTTCCGCCAGGGTTTACTGATCCCATAATTGTAAAAAATAAACTAAACGACCAATTTTGAAAATTTTTCACTGTTAGAGAGCTAAACTGTTTTAAATAGATATAGGTTACGTGATGTAAGGTCCGACAACGTCAGTGGGACCTAACAGTGTCAAAACAGTGTCACTGACCGATTTTGAAAATTTTGTTACTATTTCTGAGGTAAACTATTTTAGATAGGTACAGGTTGTGTTATCTGAGATCGACAACTATCCTGCAGATGCAAATGCAGCGTAGAATGCTTCACAAGGGGTTTTGAAAATACTTTTACTATTAGAAAGGTAAAATATCCTATATTATATATATATATATATATATATATATATATATATATATATATATATATATTATATATATATATATATATATATATATATATATATATATATATATATATATATATATATATATATATATATATATAACATAAAGTCCGCATAGAATCTACGGTCTTGCAGATCCGAAAACGCCAGTAATAAGCTACCGAACCTAAATAAATTCTCACTGCTAGAGAACTAAATTATTTTAGATGAATACAACTATGCTCCACAAAATCCGTTCGGGTTCTTGGGTCCCAAAAATACCAAAACTAATTACCCAGCCGATTTTAAAAATTCTTTTACTCTTAGAAAGCTAAACTATTTTGAATAGGTACAGGTCTTAGATGAGATCCGCCAGTGCCCAATATTTGGAAATTCGCTATGTTATGCAGATGCTGCGACAGGGGTATTATTGAAAATTAAGTTAGTGTACCTAAACAGATTATCTGAATCTATTTTGATACACCCTTCGTGCTTTGTTAGGTCCACACATTTGAAATTAAATAAGGTAAGATGTCCAAGATCGTACACTTACAAAAAATACACAGCATTCGAATTTCTCGTAAATGTGCAGCATAGCTTTTTTATGATGTGAATCGGGAACCGCATAAAAAAAATCTCATAGAAAATATATATTAGGATTATATCATTTTTGGATAAAGTAGGGATGAACTTCGAGCTCCAGATTTTTTCACCCCGAGCTTCACGCTAATTACATTTGGAGATTATGGCAACTAATGAATTAAAAACGACCAGAACCAATAAATTAAATATAGGGGAGAGGTGTGTCAGTAGTAACAAAAAAAATATACAGGCTAGTAACTTTGTATTTATTAGTCACAGGGAATTAAATTTTTGGCACAAGATACGGAGATCTTTCAGGTTTTGAATGAGCTGCACAAAAATATTCTATGTTGGTTCATAACTGAAATAACTGCATTTATGTGGACCAAAGTGTAATGTTACAATCGTCACCGTCAGAGGATTAATTGTTACAGGGTTTGGGTTCAATTGTAACACTCATTATTTAGTGGAATTTACATGTTGGTTATTGTAATTAATTTGGTTTCCAAAATTTTTCCTTACGTATTGAGTGAGTAAGGTGATAAATACCACAGTCTCTGGCAACAGGCCTGATTTTTTTTTCTTCTATTACTCTTCTAACGACATTCACGTATACATTATCGAATACGGTTCCTATCCTAGTTTATGTTTTGCTTTATATAGCATTTTTTTTATTTGTAAAACAGCGTGAATTATATTAACAGGCAAAACTAATCGTGGTAGCTTTGGATCTAACGATAACCGTAACCGAAAACCGATATAAAAACAAACGGATTTTGCCAAAGTGTAACCATTAATTGAAGGTATTTTTCTTTTCTGTTTTAAATTATTAATCGAAACCGTTTACCTTTATTATTTGATTCAAACCTGAAATATAAAGTTTAATTTTGTTTAACATAAATTTTTAACACAATACGAAACATTATTTACAAAAATAATAATGTGAACTAGAAAAGATTTTATTAGCCATAAATAAAATTTAAAATGAATCCTCAAAAATTAGAATTCTGAAAATCCGTAGAGTTTTTAAACTTTATTTAAAACCCTATACTCACTCTCGGCTCTATGTGCTCAGTTCCTTAAATTTAGAATACTGAAAAGAAAAATTGTGGATAGATAAAACTACTGAAATATCAGCTATAACATGTTACAATTGACACTACTGAATTTGTTACAATTGTTGCAGTGCCGTTTAATATTATAAAAAAATTCGTAAAATTTTAACTGTGATTTAAAAAGCGAAATTACCTATTTGGTAATATTATTTGTTTGCATGTGTTTCCAATAAAATCATTTTACTTCCAAGTGATGAGGTATTTACTGTAAAAATCAAAAAATTGTCAACCAATTTACAATTAGCTTATATAAACACATTTGATATTGCTGAGAGAAACCGTCAAATGATAGAAAGTTTTGTCAGTAAAGCACAACTTCAGGAGCCATCTTATGATACGCAATACTCCTCAATAGGATTGATAGATGTCTCGCAAATTTCAAAGTTACAATTGACCCACTGTTACTACTGACACACCTCTCCCCTAATATAAGAGAATATTTTATTTAAAATAAACGAGTTTTATGTTTATGTATTTTTTCTATTATATTAAAATTTATTTGCTTATCTGATAAATGGTCGTCATTTGTACTTTTTTTATATTTTTAATTCATTGATTAAAATAAAATGTTTGTGCGGCAATTTAAAAGTTTAGTGAATTAATTCAATTCAACAAAAAGTACTCATTTCGTACAAATTTTCAGTTCGTTTGCAAAAATGTAACATTTATTTTTGAATAATTATAACAAAAAGTTTATTTATTTGTTTATTTCATTTGAATATATTATATTGAGTGGCTTATAAATACGAGATTTAATGTATGTGGACAGGGCTGGCCCGAATGAACACGGAGCCTGGTGTAAAGTTGATTTGCGGGGCCTCGAAGCAATTTAATACAACAAAATAGTAACTAATTGTATTTTGCTGTTTTAACGGTTTCGTGTACCTTCCGACGGGTATACTTTACGACAGTTTTCAGGTAGAGAAATTTGATTCGGAAATGAATAATTTAACTGGCAATGATGTAAGCCGTTGGTATTATAACTGGTCTCAACTCTCCTAATCTTACCCTATTCTAACGTAACATACGTAACTCGAGTAATAATGTTTACGGGGGCGGGGCCTCCAGTTCGGATAATTTTCGTCTGTCGGTGATCATGGATACTGTACAGAACAGATACAATCTGCGAGACTTTTCAATTTATTCTATTGACTGTTTTTTATGAAGCTGGATGTATAACGTTACCAAATCTACAATAAAATTAATTATTTTTTAATAAAATACTAGACGAAGACATAAAATCCCCGGAAAGTACACGATTTTAGTCGTTCGTCGGAAAGTACACGCCACCTTATAAACACTACACAAATTTTTACAGTAAAGAGCATATAAAAATTAGGCTACAATATTTAAATAAAATAGCTGTTACCCGCGGTTTCACAAGCGTTAATTTCATAATTTAGTAAAGGTAATCTCTTTTAAGTAGTCTGCTAAAATATTTTGCCCCTATTTTCTTATCATAAGCTGAAATGATAGGCTTTATTTATTGGTAAGTTCACTCATCAATCCTCTTCATTTTTAATTTCTTCCTTTAGCTAGTTATCTAGGAGCAATTGAAAATTTTCAAAAACTAATTGGTCATTTCTTCAAGCATATTACATAAACTAAAAATCTAAAGTAAGCCTATTAAGAAGGTGTCAACGAATTTGGTATAGAAGTAAAAAAAAGTATGTTGATTTAAAATACTCAAATTTTATTTATTATTAAAATAAAATACCTAATATTTTGTAGACTTTACTTTAAATTAGTATCCTCTCTATTCCTATTGGAAAATTTAAATCCCTACGCCTACATCCCCTATAAGCATTCTATTTGAACATTTCCTAAAGTAACTGACTCATTGTTAGAGACGCTAGAATAGTAGGCGTTAAAAATGTAAACTTTGACCTCTCCCCCATTTTTTTTTTTGCATTTATTCCTTATTTTACTCTTTACAGGATAATTTTCAAAAAGTGTTTAAACATGTACTCATTAATTTATTTTTGACCTTTGACTATCCCCTCCAGTTTCATTCGCGTAAAATTATCCTAACTGCGAGTAAAGCTACTTTAAATCAGTTATTCCGAAACAAATTGGGCAAATTTAAATTCAGATCAATTCTTTAAAGTGGTTCGCTTCGCTCGCCAACCAGTTTAAAATGCTATAAAAGGTTAATTCCATATAATGCTTCGCTCCGCCCGCCAAACGACTCGAAAGTAACCCTATTAATATATCTAATTTTCACACTTTGAAATCTTTCCATAGATTCCCATATTGATGGTTTTAAAATTGATTCAGTTTTAGATCCTTTTCAGGATCCGAAGACCATGGCGGATTTTTTAAAATTATGTTCAGTTCCTCCGTAATTTAACTTTACTACTATCCTTTTCTAAAGTGAAATTTTAGTAAAAAAGTTTTGAAGTTAACATTTAAATTTTTAAATATCATTTTTATCGTAACCTAGGTAATCTTTATTTTTCTTTCTTTTGTTCCCGTTTATTGTTAAATTAGTATTTTTGATATATCAACTTTTGTCTTGAATATATCAATCCCCCTAAAGAATACTGTGATAACTTTGACTGAAGATGTTGTCGATGTTGAGATGATGAAGCGTCTAAGGAATAAATTTATAATGTTTCACTAAAATCTGTTCCGTGGTTTTTGTTGCAGCCGTTCTCATAGAAAACCTAACTGATAATTTTATTATATAAATTCTATATATCTGCCAAAATATCAGTTTTACATATTAGTATATCTTATAGTAATAGACAGACATAATTATGATAAAAATACAGGTGATTCATTTGAAAAAAAAAAGATTTGCACAATAAACAAAAAATATTTAAAAAAATGCTTTATGTAACCATCCTGTGTCAAGTCAAAAAGCTGAAATGTCACTGTCACGTACAATATTAATCACAATTTCCAGTGAATTAAAAGCTGCTGTCAATCAAGCAGATAAACAAATAACAAATTTGGTGTTAACTTCCGGTATAACCGGAAGTGGCAGCAAGTTAAAAATATTTTAATTAAAATCTTCATAACTGAAAACTTCTATAACCAAATTTTTAAAAATCTAATTTACTTAGAAGACCATGAACTTTTAATGAAAATTCTATTTGAATCATCCTGTACATAACCATTTGGGAGATTAGATTAAAATGTTGCTAAGATTGATCGGGAGGTTAATTTCTATATTCCCTGTAAATTTCAACTCAATAACTTTAATAGTTTTTGAGTTAAATCGGTTCGTACAAACAGATAGACAGACAAAATTTTTTTTAAAGTTATATTTGGCATATATGTCGAATTTGCTAACTGAAAAACATATTAATACTTAAAAATTCGAAAATGACAGACAGACCCTTCTATTTTATTTATAGGTATTGATTAACATTTCACATAAAAAATCATTAATAAATTAAATAACAGAAATATGTAATTGCTTCATACACTAAAAGAGCTGAATTAATATTTTTATCAACGACTACCATGAAATCGCTTGTTTATTGTACAAAATACTATCTAACTAAGCTACGTTTTACACACAGCTGTACAAAAAATGGCCCTTTACACGTATGTATGCTAAAAATAATAACGCCTACTGCACCTTTATTAATTCTTATAATTATTATACATATATTATACAGTGATATACATGTTACATATTATGTTGGAATCTGTACAAAAATTTTACCAAGCAACTGATTGTTTACGTTTGTTTTTAATAAATTTCAAATACTACATAATTTTAATGTATTGGTATTTGTAGATTTGTACCAAATTTTTGTTGTTTATTGTGAATTTCATGTTAGTCGTAGATAAAGTATGGTATGAAACTCGGTTGTAAGGCATATTACACTCTCGCGCAATTACGCACTCGCCGCTGCGCGGCTCTTGTGTAACTTTTTCACTCGTAAAGACAATAACTGGACTGGTTAAGAAATTGGAAAAACCCAGAAGAGAGGTAAACAAATACACGTGTACCGGAAACAAGTGGCAAATTACGAATTTGATGTTAAACAAATTTTTAGGTAACGTAAAAGTCCCCATCATGGAACGGTATCTAATACTGAAACAGTTTTGACATTTAAATATTAATGAAGTTATTTCTGAAAGAAACGTCTGATAACAAAAATTATTATTAATAGAATGATTGTTTTTCAATTTAAATTCACCTCGCATTTAATGTTTCCTTACTTAATTAAAGAAATAAATATGTAAATGTCAAAACTGTTCCAGTATTAGATACCGTTCCATAATGGGGGCTTTTACGTTAGATAGCAAATAGTGTATCATTACACACTGTACTTAAAATTCACAAAGTGATTGAAAAAATTATCCGGATCAGCCAGGAATGGAACCCAGGATCTCCTGGTAACTAGCCAGGTGTGTTCGCCATTACACCAACGATCTTGTGCTCGACAGCCGCCCGAGCCAGATAATCATTCAATCACCTATGTGCAATTATATTATACTACTAGACAAAGCGTAAAGCCAGTTTGTAGGCATTCTTCTTGAGGCAGGTAACAGGATGAGACGGGTGAAATTTAAGGAATATAATGTATTGTCCATTTTTGAGCAAATGCGACTATAATTATTGCAGGACATAATTTGCATACTTACGTATTTTGAAAATAAAGCGAATACCACTTTTTTCTTTCAAAATTTTGCAGTTTCTTCTCAAAAAAGTAAAATTTTATTATCACTTATTATTACACCAGAGGTTTGTATTTTTTCGAATAAAGGGTTTGTCTAACGAAAATTTGTTGCCTAGCAATTTAACGAGAAGAACTGTCAACTAACAAAAACGCGAGAGCGAAGCTGAAGCGTTTTTCGGTTGACAGTTCTTCGAGTTAAATTGCTTTTAGGCAAGAAACTTGAGTTGTAGGAAACATAAATTTATTCAGAAAAAATATAAAATTCAAGTGTAATACGGTAAGATAATTTAACGAATAAAATACATTAGTATAATTCATATTATTATTTAATACATTGTTACTATGGTTCTGAAATCAGTTAAAACCAATACGAATTTTTGTTTCGTTTTTATCGTGTTTAGCTACAGTGAAATGAGCAATTAAATGTTTTGTGCTATTTTTTTTTTTTTGCTGTAAAAATTTATCCTAACTTTTTTCCATGGTAAAAGTGAAAAAACTGCAATATTCTTATCGAACTTGACACACATGAGTTAAATTATCATTATTATGTTTTTACAATAATTATTTGAAGGCGTTACTACGGATACCATCGGTCATTGCATTGATTACTATAAGACAGAATACTATTAGGTCGTATCCTGGTCGTATCTGGCTGCCTCAATTATACATTGATATAATTTGTCTTTATGATATATAATATGTTCATTAGGGATGATCGATATTCATCGATGGTAGAAAAACATCGATGTTTAGGGGGAAACATCAATGTAAATACATCGATGTTATGTCGTCGATAACATCGACACATCGATGTTACGAGAATAATATCGAAACATCGATATTACTCTAAGCTATCCAGTATTTAAAAAGCCCTACAGCTGATTTAAAACAAGATCCATTACTTTTATGGCAAGTTCTAGGATCCACTTATCTAAACTTGAAAAAAATTGCCTTAAATATTTGTGTTTCACAACAACTTCAACAGCTTCAGAGAGACTTTTTTTAAAAGCTGGGCAGCATTTGTATCTCCAAAGGAACAGATTAAAAGGGAAAGTTTTAACAAAGTTACTTTTTTTGTTCCAACTAAATATTGGCAATGTTAATTTTTAATAAATAAAATAATAGATTATAATGGTTGTTTATTTTGCTACAGAAACATCAATGTTTTATATATCGTATATCGATACTCTTGATTCGATGTTAACATCGATGTTTTTCTAATATCGATCATCCCTAATGTTCATTGGTCTGTGGTAGATACCTATTTATAAAATACTTGAAGTCAAACATTAACTAGGCGGCTTACTAGAGTAGGTATAGTTACAATAGTCTGATTTTTATTTTTTTATATGTTTTATATCAAATTCGTTCACAATATAGTCATAATTAGCATTGTCGTAAGTCAACGGCGCGGGGCCTTGTGCGGCGCACCGTTTTCACCTACTTCTGGCCGGCCCTGTATGTGGATGCTGTTTTAAAATATAAGTTTGGATAACGGAAACTCTTTGATAAAGAAGCAAAAATAAACCAAATTGACTAATATTTTCCATAATAGTCTTTCAAGTTTATTTCATATGGTATAGTGACGGAAAATATCTGTATATTTAGTATTCAACCCAGAAAATAATGTTTTTGCATAAAAGTTTTAATAATTGTAACAATAATTCCTACAGTAAAAGTTCTGAAAATGATGTTATTATAAAATATATGATAACAAGATACTTATTGAAATAATAATAATATTCCAAAAGTTATTTTTTTCAGTTATTCCCTTATGTGTGCACACCACGGCCCACGGGAAAAGTGACAAAAAAAGTATGGTATGCTTACGCTAAATTTGACAGTTTAAAATTTTTAATTAAAATATTAAAGAACAAAATTTTGTGTTGCTAGCTCACCCTATATCTGGCAATATCAAATATATTTATTTAGATAAAAAACAAAATTTGACAATTTTCATTATTGTGGCGTTGAAATTTGTGGCATGGACGGACGGACTGACATTTATGTAGGTATTTAAATTGAAATAAAAATTGTAAGTATCATACTGGAATATTTTATATACATAACAAAAATGAATGTAGTAAAAAATAAAAATTGCAAATATAGTGAAAACAGAACATTATTGTAGATGTTTAATAATTTTTTTATATTTTTATATTTTTTTTAAAT
Organism: Brachynemurus nebulosus; assembly: GCA_035578155.1. Taxonomy (NCBI): domain Eukaryota; kingdom Metazoa; phylum Arthropoda; class Insecta; order Neuroptera; family Myrmeleontidae; genus Brachynemurus; species Brachynemurus nebulosus. The sequence continues at coordinate 1,686,625 of JAPWDM010000005.1, forward strand.
TAATTCGTTTTATATAGAGATACATATAAGAATGTAACTCATTGTTGACTATTATTTTACTAAAATGATAGACTAGTCGCGTGCTCTAACAAAAAAACAAATTTATAACCTTAACCTAACTAGCTTTTATATCAAAGTCCAAGTATGTTGTTAAAACTAACTAAACTAACCTAATCTTAACTAACCTCACCGCCTAGTTTTTATATTAAAATTGAAGTATACTATTGTCAAAACTAACTAAAGTAACCTAACCCTAACTAATTTCACCATCTAGATTCTAGATGAACAACCGGAGTCTAAGAAGAAAAAATACCGCGATCAGAATAAGTGTATGTTATATATATATATATATATATATATATATATATATATATATATATATATATATATATATATATATATATATATATATATGTATGCGTAGGGCGCGCCATAAGCGGCCTGAGTATTAAAAACTAAACTAATCTAACCTTAACTAACCTCACCACCTAGTTTTTATATCAAAATCGAAGTACATTGCCAAAACTAACTAAAGTAACCTAACCCTAACTAATTTCACCATTTAGATCCTAGATGAACAACCGGAGTCTAAGAAGAAAAAATACCGCGATCAGAATAAGTGTATGTTATATATATATATATATATATATATATATATATATATATATATATATATATATATATATATATATATATATATATATCGGCCTGAGAATTAAAAAATACAGAGAACAGTGAAAAGAATTTATTTTTCTATATAACCGCCCTCTATTTCAATACACTTATTATAAGGTGGGATAAGCATCTCTATGCCTTTATAATAATAAGCAAATTCTTTGTAGCGATTCTACAAGAGCGATGCTTTCGGAAGTGATCGAATCTGCCGGACGTCCAGAACGATCATCGTCGATGAGAGACTCTTACCGCAAAGGAAACCTTTGGCACGGCTTTACCGTATACACCATACAATCTGTCCTTAATTTCTTCTGGAGTTTGTCCTTCTTTTGTCAGAAATTTTATGGCTACACGATATTCAATTTTTGAAACGGTCGACATATTGAGTGTACACTTTTAAAACAGAATAAATAAAACAAATGTAAACTGCGTTTATGATTACTAGAGACTTAATACTTTCTGTGAGTATAAATTACGTCACCTCTAAATAAGTTTTATCATGTTAGGCCGAGAACTTTTGGCGCTACCCACGTATATATACATTGTACAAAAATGTGAAGATCGTAATACTATTAATTATTTACAGGAAATAGACTACAATTTCTCATTTTAAACTAATTAAATATACTTAATTAAACAGACATTGCCTACATGTGTTATTGACGATATTCAAAGAATAAAATTATTTTGACATCATCATGTGTTGTTTATTGATTTATGTCATTTATATTGGTTTATTTTAAGTCATTATGGCATTCATTGTTTCCTATTTGGGATTATTATTGACTGGGGCATATTTTTGTTAGGGACGTTCTTGACTGGAGATTTTTTTGATCAGGGGTGTTTTTTGGGGGGATGATATTGCGGATATTTTATTACCGGTATGTAATTGACGGAACAAATAACGTCGGCCACCATAGATTATTGGAAAACTACGGCTTTTTTCGACAGTGTAATAGTTGCTGAAAAAAAAGTATTTACTAATGTTTTAGGGTTGACCGGAGTAATTGTGAATGGATTTTCATGAGTTGAGATAAAAGCGTTATATTAAGTAATTTTTATTTTATATATCACATTTTGGTTGATTTATTTTTAATTCTACATTATTCAGGATGCACCACACAAATTTTGAGCAAATTCGTATGAAAAACAAAAATTTTATACGCCATTCACATTTCCCCGGTGCGGTTTTGCAAATCTTATGAATTTTGGGGTAAAAGTGAATGCCATCAGAAAAATTATTTAGAATGGATCACAAGAGAAGTGTGATACGTCAGAGTAAAGCCCAACTCAAATTCTTCACATTTACCCCACTTTCAAATTTTTCATCATATTTTAGCGGTCACAATTTCTCTTTGTTTAATGCAAGTTACGCATACCTCAAATTTGTACAAAAACTCAAGGTTAAATAAAAATAACAAAAATTGTAGGAACAAATTTATTACAAGCTAAAAATGATATTTTGATGATATTTTGTCATTTTATCATATAAAAAATCAAAAAATTACATGATTTTCACACAAAAACAAGAAAAATAAGACTTTTCAAATTTACAATCTATTAACAATCTATTCGGCCTGCACAGAGAAAAAATTCCGGTAAAAATTACTGAGCTGCCTCCAGTAAACCAGGCTTAAGTGACCAGTCCGTAGGAAATTATGAAAAAAAAATATAAAGATTGCCTTACAAACATTATTTTTTACGATTCATTTGAAAATTTTTCCTGTACACCTTAAGAATTTTGCTATACAGCTGCGTAAAATTCGATGGGGTAGTAAAATTTCAAGTGGACACCGGGAAAATTTACTTAATTTTTTGTAAAATTATACTGGACATAGAATAATTTTTACTGAGCCACTGTGTATTTGTTATTTGTTATCTCTATTTGCTCCTTGAAACCTATATTTCAGCATCCCTCTCACACATCACTGCATACCAAGCATCACACAGAACTGAGAATAAACAAGCATGCAACCCACAGCACCGAGCATTGTCTAACACGACTTACAGACCTAGCAACTAAACAGGTAACTCCCCGGCCTTTGGTTCGTTCAGTTGTTCAATAGCGACCGTAGTGACTGAATGTTTATAAAGTGTTATTATTTATTGGACTTTCCATTTAAAACAAAAAATTGTTGTGTTTCATGAATTTTTGTTTAGTTTTTATTTTAATTCTTGTATGTTTTTTATATGTATTGATATGTTAATTGAAATACATATGTTTTTATACAAATTATTGTAATGTGCTTATTGTTAAAAATTTTTATCATGTAATATGTCAAATAAAGAATTTATATATTTTTTTCCACAAATAATAAAAAACCACAAAAATTTTTTTCTATATTAATAATTTGATTTTAATGCTTACCCTTCTATCAATATCCTTTTAAACTATTTTAATTCAATTATTTATTAATAAACTTTTTACTATACTTATCGTACTTTTTGCTTTGCCTGTCACTTATGGCCGCATTATCAGAGAGCTCAGTAATTTTTTACTAGAAATTTCCGTAAAAATTACCGTATTTTTTTCTCAGTGTAATACTATAAACGAAAAAAAAATAGTTTTGTGTTAATTCTATTGCCCTTGAACACTCACAGAGACATTTAAAACAAGTAATTTTTCTGTTTTTGTAAGTTGTTATTGGGTAAGGGAGCACAGCAATGATTTCGTAGATTGATACACAAAACATGTCTTTACAGAATTTTTTTTTTTTTTGTATTGTTTGTACAACGGAAACTTGTACAATAAGGACACCACCATCTTTATCAACATTTTCAACTCTGGAAAGGAGACTACTGAAATTTTTGACCGACTAGGGGCATTTGTGAATGAGGTTCATAATTACCCGGCGCAATTTTAAAATCATGGGGTAATTGTGAATTGAAATAAATTGTCAAATTTCTTTAGCAGTTAATAAGGAACCCTCTCAGGGTTTAGATCACTTCTTTGGAAGTACTTTTAACCATTTCTTACCTCTTAAAAAAAGAAAATGTATTTAAAAAAATTTTTTTTTTGAGGATTTTGCAAAAAAAATTTGCAAGGATTTTTTCAAAATAAAAAAAAAAAGATACTAATACTTGGAGAATTGTTATGAAATTTTAATAGCATATTAAGAAAGGACAGAAAAATATACTAAGAGTTGATTTTTAATAATATTAATGTTATTTTGGAAATTATAGGCGCCGTTCGCAATTGCCCCAATTCACAATTACCCCGGTCAACCCTAGTACAATGTGGGACGATTTATACATTTTTCGGTTATTACAAGCAAATCTAAATAAGATTTAATACATAAGTTCAAAAAAAAAAATTGGTTTATTTTGTGCTTACTGAACGGAACGGAGCCCGACTCGCTCATAGCCGATTTTTTATTAAACTGTAGGCCGCAGTAGTTTCAGTAATAAATCCATTTTTTTTTTAGTGCAACAAATTTTAAGTACAATTTTATTATGCAAAAGATCTATTTTTTTTTCATTGTGAATTTAAGCTCATATTTCTTGAACTACTTCTTTTCTGATTTTCATAATATTTTTTTTTACAAAATTCTATTACTCTGTTTATGGTCGAACGATTTGTATATTAGACACTCTTATACTGCACTAGAACACTTATATGCTACTTATATGGCATGTACATGGTGCTTGGTAACTTTTTAATAGATTCAAAAGAGATTACACTTTACGATGTAAATATAAAAGAGGAGATAAGTATGAAGTGAACTGAATAGTGACTAACTGCGAGTGCTGAGTGACTCACTTGTAAACTGCTCGCTGTCTCAGTTACGAGCGTGGAATACACATAGAAAACATGCACGGAATGCGAATATGAATATGAAAATAATAAAGACCACTTATGATGTACCCATGCGGCAAGTAATTCTCACATGTCGTTAAAATACTCTAAACATGTACCCGTTTATGTGAACACTAGATTATAAAATGTTGGTATACGTCACGCAAACAAAAACAGTATATTTACTAGGCTTGTAACGAATACCATATTCGGCCATTCGCCGAATGTCGAATATTTGTCAAACATTCGGGTTTGACAAAAATAACACCCAAAACGATATAATATAAAATTAAAAAAGTAAAATACGGCCCATTCTTTTAGTTCTTTTATGTATATTAAACAGTACGCATATCATGACTATATAACTGTACACAATTTTATTATACTGTGTATTGTGCACATACAGGGTGTCAATTTAAAAACAAGCCGGCCTCATATCTTTGGAACTGTAAAAGATGATTAAAATATCTCAAAACAGTTTCTATAATATAGAGGGGGAACCATTATGATCTATATGGGAGTCCTCTATAGCCAACCCCTAAGGCTCCAGCCTCCTCAACCCTATTTTTTTAATTGTAAGACCCCACTTGTGGTACGTCAATGGAAAGCTCTTTGAATATGCTGTTAATTAATACCAAACATAATGTTAATTTACCGATTATTATTTTAAAAATAAGCAAAATAAGTTTCAGTAGACTAGAAAATAATGGGGCTAGAGAATAGTCATTTTGTGATCTAACCTAGATTAGTTTCCGTCATTTTTAACAAGTGGGGTCTTACAATTTAAGAAAATAGGATTGAGGTGGGTGGAGCCTTAGGGGTTGGTTATAGAGGATTCCCACGTGGGTCGTAATGGTTCCCTCTCCATGTTATAGAAATGATTTTGGGAAATTTTAATTATCTTTTACAGTTCCAAAGATATGAGGTCTGGCTTGACATACAATGCCATGAATAAATATTATAAATATTCATAACAACTAATACGAATCTTTGTAGTGACAATTGACAACTATATTTGTAAATAAAAAATTAAGTGTCAATATTTAACTGGCGTGAATGTTTTTTTTGAATTTTCTATTAAAAAATTGAGGAAAATAGTTTGTTAAACTATAATATTAGTGAGAATAATGAAATTGATAAAGCATTTTATTTTTGGTTGCAAATTTATTCTCGTAAAATGAAAGGAAGATTATGAAAACCACAGAAAATTTTAATGATTGAACGACCTTTTGAAATGTCAATAAAATAAGAAGATTAATGCCAACAATAATAATAATAATAATGTGCAAACTAGTGAAAATTTTCTTATTAATCGATTTATTTTCCTAATTGTTCAAATTGTACTTTTAATTTCAATATAAATAAATAAATACAATCATTTTTGAGCTAATTTCACTTACCACACTCCTCTTCACTTACCACGCATCTATTTCACTTACCGCACTGTTATTTTTTGGTTTCCATGGATATAAACAAACGTTCGGGAAATGTGACTTACCAGCATTGTCAACAGCATCGGTAAATGCATGAAAAAAGACGATTGTGCAAAAACGATTTTTACGTATTCCGTATTCGCTCGAATATCAAAAAAATGGCCGAATATGCCGAACATTGAATAATTACCGAATGTTCGTAGCAAGCCTAGTATTTATTAGACATTGAAAGGAAGATATTTGTTAACGAACAAAAGTATAATTTTTGCTTGCATGAAATATATTCTCTTGTAATAATAATGCTAGAACGTTATTTTAAGATGCAAAATATGTAATCGAGGTGTTTTCTTTACCAGTCTTCTACATTATAGGATTGGAGCGTATTAAGATGAGTTAGATTATTATGCGACAACTGCAGTAGTGCAAGCAAATATTGGAATAGTTTTTAACCAGCAGATCTGTGCAGTGTATACGAATGTAATTTTAAAAAGACATTATGGTAATGTGATTCAACTTAAAAATTGTAAATTTTTTCTGTATCGTAGTGTGAAATTAGCTACATTAATTGGAAATATTTTTTGTTTTATTTATTATGCTGAAGTAATTTTGAAAAATCCAATTTATATTTTTTCAAAATATTTTATTTTTTTGATTCTGATTGTTCTAATTGTAAGTTGTTTATATATAAATTAAACTTACTTTGAAAATCATCTTTGTTTGCAATTTTTTATCAATGTATATGTTTTTATATACACAAAATGGTTTCTCGTAGATATTGGAAACTGATGGACTCCAGTGTTCCAAATTTTGACGTAAATGATTCCAAGCTATAAAATTTTGATTTTTAAAAGTGTAGAATGACTTTCAATATTACGTAATTACGTAATCTTAAAAAAAAACTGTGATATTTACTTAAAATTTGTAGTCGACCAAGTGGTCGGAATACGACATTTCATATTATACACGAGCTAATGCTGCTCTAAACTTTAAAGGGAATGACTCCAGTTTACAAAATCTCGATTTAAAAGTGAAAAATGATTTTTAAACATTTGCGTAGTGTTAAAAAAAAACGTCGATATTTACCTGAAATCCATGGTCAACCAAGTGGTCCGAAAACGACTTAATGCTTTTTCAAGCTTTGACGGAAATGATTTCAGGCTACAAAAGACTATTGAGGTATAAGCATGGGTAGGAATGCCCCCGCACGAGTTGTGATGATTTTTTTCTGTTAACTGTTATCGATATAATATTGAAATTTACTGAGTTTCAGCCCTTAAAAAATTACTCCTAGGGGGTAAGAAATTATTTTTTGAAAGTCGAAAAAAAAGTTTATAACTTTTGAATGGCTCGACAGTCAACGGATTTGGCTGAAATTTTTATATGCTTCAGATATAAAAAAAATTTTAACCCTCTCAAAAAAAATCCCCTCAGTCCAAAAATATTTTTTTAGAGATAGGTATCTACAAGCTTCTGATTACTAATCGTTTGCGAATTTTGAATATGTTCATAAAGACGTTTGTGACTGCGTAGTTTTCGAAAAAAAGAAAATAGTTGACTCAAATCTTCAAATTCCTTGATTAGCCGAACACTTATCATCAGTTTTTGAAACCACAAAAATGACGATTATTGCTTAATGAGATAGATATGAATGACTGACTGACTGAATTTTTTAGAAAATGATACAACACTTACAATTAGGGTAAGTGCGGGAGAGATACCGCAGTAGCCATAGTTCGTCCGTTGATTGATAGATAGCGCTATTAATGGATTATATGTTTAAAATAAGTTACTTATTTAAGCTGTATATGGTAACATTTATGATTAGTCCATTAGTTTAGTAATTATCCCACTTTTTATTATTGAAAAGTAAGTTTTTTAACATAATATTTTACCAAGCATTTAATTCATTAGAATTTAAGAATGTATATTTCATTGTTTTAAAGAAAATGAGTTTTGTTATTAATTTAGGTATATTTTAAAAGTACTGTATAAAATTTTAGGTTGGAATTCCGTACTAGGCTTGCTATAGCGACATGCGGCATCTATCCCAACAAAAAGGAGAGATGCCGCATTTAAAGTTGGTATAGATGCCGCATCATATTACATGTTAAAAACAGACTTATATACCTTAGTTACGCAGTTTTTTTTTGGACTGTAATTTATGCCACGTAAATATAAAAGATCTATTAATGGATCAGGAAGAGCCCTCATATTAGTGAAGATAACAAAAATAATGATGACTCCCTGTGTATTGAATGTTTTGAAAGGTGCTCAGAAACAAAAAAAAAGTAGACTGGTTAAGATGTATAAAGTGCCAAAAATGGTTACATATGACATGCATCATGTATGGAGATGTGTGTAAAATGCAAAATTTTTAATATGAACTATGCGGCGTCTCTCCCATAGGTGTGGGAGAGACGCCGCTTTGCAGGCTCTACAAAAATGTTAATTATGAATCATTTATGACTCAAAATTTAAAATTATTTATAAATAATTTTAAAGAACAATGTTTACAATAAACAAATATTTTACTTCGCAAAAATACCACTTTTATTTTAAAACTGTGACAATATTGTTTCGAACCGTCAGTTCATTTTCAAACAGAATTCTGTTTGAAAATGAACTGACGGTTCGAAACAATATTGTCAGAGTTTCAAAATAAAAGTGGTATTTTTGCGAAGTAAAATATTTGTTTATTATTTACAAATATGGAATACCATAAAGTAACACTCAAATCTATTAATATTAACAATGTTTACATTTATTGTGTACCAAATTTCAAATCAATTAAATGCATACTTTAAGAATTATCAAGTGGTTTCAAAATGTGCGACATCTCTCCCGAATTCACCCTATATGAAATAGTGTTGAAATAGTTTCTTCCACACTGGTATCAGAGTATGTATATTTATCTGTAATTTTATCTGGAATTTTATCATGGTATTTGAACTAATACTCTACGATAACAATGCCTAATACACCTTTGTTTATATTTTGGTTGGATAAAGAATGGAAATTTGTCCAAGACAACGTTACTGTCTGTACTACAACAACAACATATCGTACTATACCTATATCAAAATAGAATACATTATTATCGATGTGTTTGTCGTCTATGATTATACAGCGGCAAATTGAATTCAAACAGGTAACCAAGTAACCCTCATTTATTTATATGGATTTTCTTTAATATATTCCCGAGAGGTTATCCCGAGACGTTGGTTGTTGTCTTCAAGCTATATAGGTAAGTTTTGTGATAAGAAAACTACTAGTGTTTTTCCTTTTTATATTACGTCTATAGTATTTTTGGTTGTGAGATTCTCTGATAATCTGTAAATTTATAGTCAAACATCACACAGGGATAAAATAATGCGATTATAATTTAAATCAGATTATTTCGATGGACAAGGGTCAGGATAAACACGAACTTATTTGTGATTGTTGTTTTGTTTCAAGGTATTTTGAATTTTAAATAATTTGTAAGCTACTCTACAATATAGGGTCTGTACTTTTCAAAATCTCACTGATTGAATTTGGTAGAAAACATATTCACTGGGATTTTTTGAATTTATTCTGCCTTTTTCTAATGCTTCAGCCTTCCTCGGTAGTAGAGTTTTCTCCATTTCTTCATAGATTTTGTAGGTGTTATCTCTTTTCAGATCGAATCTTTCTAAGTCACGCTTACAGTAACTTGATAGGGAATTCCTTAATATCTTTAACCCGTGTTCAGTGGCGTAACTAGGCGTGGACGATGTGTTTTTTTTTTTTTTAAATTGTCGTCTAATTTTTAAGACAGAAATTTCAAAAAGAAAATTAAAGGGGGACTCGCAAAAATTATCTTGCCCGCTTTCCATTTACAGATCTACACTTTTTCGGTTTTAAATATTCAAATCCAGGACCAAGTATTATGTGTTTGGATAGCGAGGAACACCATTTGCTATGTTTTTTATGAAATTTTTACCATTGGCGCGTAACATTTACTTCCTTTTTCAAGAAATTTAGACAATTTTTGTATTTGTAACTGTTATTGTACTGCGCGCGGTTTAAAAAATGTAATAAATTAAATAACTATAAAGAATATATTTTATTAGCTTACTGTAAAATCCGCTGATTGAACATTACTGCTCAACATAATTTTTTATAACAACTTTTAGTAGCCACACGCCAAAAAGTATGCAATTTGTTATTAATTATAGAGTAAATGTATATTGACGATCATCTATAAAGGGCTACATTATAAATTGTCCTATAATTTTCCAAAATAAAGTAAAAGTAATTCAATTTTTTTCTACTCCTACACAGAGAGAAAATTCATATAAAAATTACTATGCTCAGCACTACAATCGACGTGTAAAAGGCGAACATATTCAATTTGGTACCGTAAAAATATAAAAATAAAAATTAACGCTTACGCGTTAGTAATTCTTATTTTTCCTTTTTTTCGATTTTTAATAGAAAAAATCACGATTTTGAATTTTTTTTTAAAGTCCGCCATTTTGTTATTTATTAATATAACGCTCCTTTCACATTATACGGTTTTTGCCGTAAGAGTGTGGTAATAAATAATCCTACTATATATTTCCTCTGATTTATAGAATTAACTTTAATCGCACTTGTTACTTGTATGATGTTACAAATCAAATGAAGATATTCAGTTTAACACGGCAAAAAACCGTGCAATATGAAAGCAACTACATGACGGCAAAAAGTCATACGGCTTTTTAACGTATGGCGAAAACCGTACAATTTAAAAGGAGCGTAAATGTTTAATCCTAGTTCGGACGATAGAGACAAATCTATAAAATAACTACACGGTTGATTTTTTCATTTTTAGTAATTACAAGTGGGGATCTACTGTCCCCCACCCACTCATGTTTTTTTTTTTTTAAGGAGTTCACTCTTTAACCTCAAAAGACATAAACAAAGCATTATAAAATTGAGTGAGAAAAGCTGAGGAGATTGTATTTTATTTTGATTCAGAAAAAAAAACCATGAAATTAGCTTTTAAATTCTACACGTCACATAGGAATATCGTCTTAATAAACTTGTATGTACATTGTACCTATATTAATTATGGTATCTCCGAGCAGTAGTTTACCTGAGGGCAAATCTTCAGTTAATTAAGAAATAAATTAAGGGGATTTACGTAATGCATGAAATGTATAATTATTATTAAGGAGATACACGTACCTACTTAATTTCACTTCATAGTTTCATACCTATATAACCGAAATTAAATTATTTAGTTATTAACTAATACATTATTGCAAAATTAATCACCGGTGCAATAATTATAATATTTTGATAATCTCACCAGCGCACTTAAAACATTGTTTGTGGTGGATAACTAATGTATAGGTTATGTTAGATATGTACACGTATTATGTCAACGTTACACATTGTTTTACTCAAGTATTTGAATTATGTTGATAATAATTTATGTATGTATAGTATATGTATGTATATACGTAATCAACGTAATCTAATTTGGTGTTTATATGCTGGATGCTATGTCAAAAATTTGTATATTTAAGAAAACAGAATTTTTTTTAATAATGTAACTTTTCTGTTTTAATTATTATAAATGTTTCGAAGTAATTTTATTTCATAAAAATGTCGACAAGAGCGAGTCGAGCTCGCACAATTAGGGTTCCGTACAATGAGCAATCATTAAATGAAACAATTTAAATCTTATTCAAATTTGCTTGTAATAACCGAAAATTGTCCCATATTATACTGTGTGTTTCCTTTATTATTTAAATTTTTTGCAGCAACTATTACATTACTGGAAAATTATAAAAAATTTTTAGAATCCTTAGAGACAGGGGCGTAGCTACCGCCGTATCAGCCGTATCAATGATACGGGGCCCCCAGGCTACAGAGGCCCCTAACGTGTGTAAGCAAAAATTAGTAAAGTGTTATCCACAATGTCACTTAATCTCGTGCTTCCCTGAAAAAAAAAAACATACAAAAAACTGTCATACGAAAGAATTTCAGACCTGGAATCATTATTTCAAAATCAATGTATACTATTGCTGTTTAGATATATTAATTTCTCAAACTAAACAGATTTCAGAGCCTTTGTCACCTGAGTAATATGTTCGAAGTATTACAACCGGAGAAACTCCTATCTTCTTCAAACGAAGTGATAAAAAACGCTTCCGGAAAACTGTCGGCTAAATACAGTAAGGACATCTCAGTAAATCTTTATGAACAATTAATTGCTTTGAAAACATGCTTAAAATCTAAAATTCAAAAATTTCATTCCATTAAGGAGCTCATGGAATTATTGCTGATAAAATTCAATAGCCTTGCATCCAGTTTTCCGGAGGTAATAACAGCATGCTTTCTATTCTTGACCCTTCTAGTTACAACCGCAACAGCTGAAAGAAGTCTTTCAAAATTAAAACTGATAAAAAATTCGCTAAGGACTTCGATGGGGCAGGAACGGCTATCAGGGAGGCAGAAATTTTACAAAAACTAAAACCATCTTCAGCTATAGATGATTTAATAAATCAATTTGCCGAAAAAAGGCAAGATAAGTGTATATTTAATTTGAATTGTTTGGCTAGCTTAATTTTTAGGAGGAAGCGATAACTTATAATCAATAAATATTTATTTTAATTTAGTGCAAGCATTTTTGTTTCTTTTGTAAGAAATCTTTACCTTTCATTTGGGCCCCCCAACTAATTTTGATACAGGGCCCCTCCAAGGCACGCTACGCCACTGCTTAGAGGTAGCTCTTTCAAGTGATACCTCACACGATATATTAATTAAAACTTTTTTCCTTTGGACTTAACTTCCCCTTCTACCCCATTTTGTTCTAAAATTTTTTTTTCTGATCGTTAACTGGTGATACATGTGTGTGTTATCAAGACCTAATATTTTACTTATGCCCAAGTTGAAAAACGTATTTTTTATAATAAAGAAATGGTTTGTTTCAGATTATAGTGACACCAAAGCGGTACGAATACTAAATTCCGAGCTGGCGGACACATTTGGAAATTTGTTGAGTCGTTGTTGTGGTAAAGCATTGAATCCGCGACATGTATTTCCAGCGCTTGATGAGGAAGCGTTGAATATTTTATTGAAACAAACGGATGTCACTAAGAAATTACTGGATAGTGTGGAAGCTTTGCCAGGTACGTAAAAATAATTTAGGATCAAAATTTTAAGTTTTGAAAAAAAATTATTATTCATACGGATATATTAGGCAAATTTTTGGGCAATTTGTGTGTGATATTTTAATTTTTGCTTGAGCTTGGTTAGATTTATTACTGCGATAACCCATCTGTGCTACTGAATGGACTTCTAATTTATTCTTTTTGTTGAAGTTCTAAAATTCTAAGTTCCGGAGTTTGGTAGTAGTTCTCTGGGTAACAAAATTAGTGGGTGTTTCCTCTGATGTTGTATACAACTATTGTACGCAGTCGTGTATGTTGATTCTTCTGAATTTTTGAGCTAAAATAATCTCTTTAATGTGCCTATATTTGTCGTAGCATATTCATAACCAATATTCTGCAGTTTGTATGTGCAATGTGCATCAAACTATATTAATCGGTGACATATAGAAATAAAAAATATTAGATTGATACCTTCCGTTCAAAAACAATGGTATATTTTTAGCACATTTCAATCCTCATATGTATATATTTTTTTTTCACAGCCATATACTTTTATTTACAAAACTATAAATACTGCAATGCAGGCCTTTTTTAGTTTTATTTGTTTTTAACGAAACTATTTCGTATCCAAGTGACATAAGAATTTATTTTATTTTTATTTGTTTCCAAAATAGCGAGTAGCGAGTGGCGGGCATCCCTAACGTTACTTTTTAATTCTAATTTATTATTTTGGTTATCGTTTCTATGTATCTGCCCTTGAAAAAATATTCACAGTGTTTGCCGAGCGCAGTGAATTTTTTGGCATGTGTTCAATTTGTGTTTTGATAATTTTGTTTAATAAATATTCTTACATATGTATATGCGGAGGCCAATGTAAGGATGGTCATTGTAGCAGCTAGCCTTAACAAAAAAAATGTTATCTGTTGGAATTAGTAAAATTTTCAAACGGAACATTCAGCTATTATGCTGGGCCCATACACGGTTCAACTTGTTGTACTACCTAGTTGTACTACAAGTTGAACTGTTTACCATACACTATTAAACTATTCATTCAACTTGTCGTCCAACTTCAGTTATTCACAATTTTTGAAAAAGAGAACTTCGTTAAAATTATGGATAAAATTCTTGCCTTAGCAGTAGTAATTGCAGAAATTAGTAAAGAAAGCTTGAGTAAACGAAAAAAAACAATAGAGCAAAGAGTGGTTGGGAAAAAAATTTTCTAATGGAAACTATTGAAAAAAATTAGTGAATGTGAACCAGACGATTACAAAAATTATATGCGAATGAACGAAGAAATTTTTAATGATATTTTAGTAAAAATAACACCTTTAAGAAGCAAAGAAGATACGTTTATGCGTGATGCAATTTCTGCAAAAACACACTTGGAAATTACATTATTTGGTTTCTTGCAACGGCAAATTCTTTCAAAAATTTAAAATTTTCAAATGCGGTATCACCGCAAGCTATTGGAAATAACAAACAAAATCAAATATTTAAACTTTCCAATTGTTACCTCTGTAAATATTTTGTTGATTACACTCTTTACAGCATATATGTACTGGTTTTGTTGTTCAACTACCCCACACACAGTACAACATGTTCATAGACCATTTACTCTGCCCACGTAAAATCAAAATATTTTGATTTTACTTCTACCGTTTATGCAACCATTAAAATAGTTGACCAACTGCCCCACACACGATTCAACATGTTGCACAACTCAACCAAGTTGAACCGTGTGTGGGCCGCATAAGGATGGTCACTGTAGCAGCTATCCTTAACAAAAAAAAAAATTGTTATCTGTTGGAATTAGTAAAATTTTCAAACGGAACATTCAGCTAATACAGCAGGTGTCATTGTCAAACTTGAGTCCGGTAGTGTGATGGAAATTTATTTTTGAACCGACGTAAAATCCAATTACTATTACGTACGTAATAATGTCAATTTTGGTAGTCACCCGGCGAAATTCGCTATGTCATGCAGATGCTGCGACCGCGGGGGGTTGGGATGGGGTTATTATTTCATTCACTTGATATCTGTGCCTTATATGCGTAATCGTAAATCATATGCCATTGATTTAATTGTTGCGGCTATTGTATGTATGTTAATTGTAGAATTTATTTATAACATTGTTTATAGCGTATATGGCTGAAATACTGACATCTTATATATGCAGTGGATTTCGTTTATAATGTCGGTTAGTAATTTACTGATAAACGTTTTAGGTGTTTATGTACTTGGCTAGTGCGTTATTTGGTCATAGGTGGGTTCTTGAGTTTCGATGAGATCTCAAATTAATATTGTTTGGGACCTCGAATCTTGGGCTGCCGTGCATAAAAGACTGAAACTTTCCACTGTAGTTTAAGCATTGATTGAGATTTTTTTGTAAGTTTTCGCAATCATTAAATTTCAAATTTAATTTTGAAAAATTTGTCCTTGTTCAAATCAGTGAATTGCACATTTTGGATTATTATTTGTTTTCTCTTTTAATGAATGCAAAGAAAATGGAAATTTTTCGTATGGGAAAATATTGTTTGTATACTGTATTTTTGTCAATTTTCATTATGTGTAAACAACAAATATTTTTGTTTAAACATTTATTTCAGCTCAGTTAGTTAAAATAAATTTTGCTTTATACGAATGTTTTCTTTGTGTATTTTTCTATAACATTGCAACTACTACAGAACAGATATAAAGTAAAGCAAAGCACAGAATAATCCTTCTATTTGTATTATCATGTGGATACTGTTTCGGTTATTTTTGTTAATATTCACATTTGTAAAACATACATGTATGCAATGTGTAACTGCCGTCTATGTAATATATGTACAGTAATTTTCATCAGATTCAATATACATTATACAGGTAATGACTTTTAAAAGTCTAAAAAAATTCAAGTTTTAATTTACGCACACCCTTAACCCTAGAATCATACGTACCCGTCAAAACGACGAACGAACTTCTCCACCTGCTCCAATACTACAACTTGTCGGTACCTGCTTGCTATGAAACTTCTGTTATCTAATTTATTTGTTGTTATAACACATAAGACGTATTTATTTTGTTTATAGTCATTGTCGTTTTGTTTGTATTGAAATAGTGTCCGTCAAAAGGACGTCGATATATGATTACGTGATGTTTTTTTGTTAAAGATTTTGTACTTCACATATAAAAGTTTTCCTAATTTTTCTAAAATTTATTAAAGATATGCATGTTATAATTAATTTATTCAATGATTATGATAATGTGAAAGATGATTACAGCTGTTTGACTTATAGAGACGACATAATACTGAAGTTTTAATATATTGAATCGAAAACTAAAGAATGCGTTTCAAGTGACTTAATAAAAGATTAACAATTTATTTTGTGGAAAATATTTTAATTTTTATTATTTTTTGATATCCAAAGCCGTGGGACTGAAAGTGTTAAGATACTTATTTTTTAATTTGTGAAATTTGTGTAAGCAATATAAATAATTTATATAAATATTTAATAATTAGCTATTACCCGCGACTTCGTTGGCATGAATTAGGTAATTGAGTAAAGATAATTCCACCTGGGTAGTTTGATAAAACTTTTTGTCCCTATTTTCTTATCATAAGTTGAAATGATAAGCTTACTCATTAATTCTCTTTATAACTATTTAATTTTTCGCTTTGGCTAGTTACCCAGGAACAATTGAAAATTTCCAAAAACTAATTGGTCATTTCTTCAAACATAATATAACAGAATAAAAATCTAAAGTAAGCCTATTAAGGACATGTCAACGAGTTTGATATAGAAGTAAAAAAAGTAGGTATTTTGTAGACTTTAAATAAGTATCCTCCCTATTCCTATTGAAAAATTTAAATCCCTACACCCCAAAAGTCTGCTTGCGTTATACTTGAATATTTTCTAAAATAACTGACTCATAATTGGAGACGCCAGAATAGTAGGCGTTGAAAATGTAAACTTTGATCCCTCATTTTTTTTGCGTTTATTCCCTGTTTTACTCTTTACAGGATCAATTTTCAAAAAGTGTTGAAACATGTATTCATTAATTTATTTCTGTCAACTATGCTCTCCAGTTTCATTCGTGTAAAATTATGTTAATTGTAAGTAAAGTTATACTTTAAATTAGTTATTCCAAAATAAATCGGACAAATTTAATTCCAAATCAATTCTTTAAAGTACTTCGTTTCGCTCGAAAGTAACCATATTAATATATTTAATTTTTACACTTGGAGATCTTTCCATAGATTCATATATTGGTGGTTTTAGAATTAATTTAATTTTGGATCCTTTTCGGGGTCCGAGAACCCTGGCAGGTTTTTTAAAATTATGTTCAGTTCCTCTATAATTAGTCTTTACTACTATTCTTTTTCTCAAGTGAAATTTTAGTAAAAAAAGTTCTGAAGTTAAATTAAATTCTTGAATATTATTTTTATCGTAACCTAGGTAATCTTTTATTTTTCTTTCTTTTGTTTCCGTTTATTATTAAATGAGTATTTTTGATATATCAACTTTTGTCTCGAATGTATCAACCTCCATAAAAAATATCGTAATAATTCTGACTGGGGATGTTGAGATCATGAAGCGTCTAAGGAATAAATTTAAAAAAGTTTCGCTGAAATGTGTCCAGTGGTTTTTGTATCCAGTCGTACCCATAGAAAACCTAACTTATCATTTTATTATATAATTTCTATGTAATTTCCAAAATATGAGTTTTAGGTATAACAATATTTCTATATAATTATGATAAAAAATATAGATGGTTCATTAAAAAAAAAGTTTTGTACAATAAAAAAAAATATTAAATAAATGCTTTATGTGGCCAGCATGTATCAAGTCAAGGAAGCTGAAATACCACTGTCAGATAGAGTATTAGTAATAATATTAGTAATATTTTCCAGCGAATTCAAATTTCCTGTCAAGAAATGGCAGCAAGTTAGAAATATTTTAATTAAAATCTTCATAATTGAAAACTTATATAACTAAATTTTCAAAATCTACTTTATTTAGAAGATCATGAACTTTTGGGAGGATTCTATTTGAATCATCTTGTACATAACCATTTGGGAAATCACATTAAAATGTGGTTAAGATTGATCGGGAGGTCAATATCTATATTTCCTATAAATTTCAACTCAATAACTTTAATAATTTTCTAGTTAAATCGGTTTATACAAACAGACACACAGACAAAAAAATTTTTAAAGTTAGATTTGGTATATATACTACACTACTGGTGCCTAGAACCGAATCGTGCCTGTTTTTTTGAAACTTCAAACTGCATAATCTTTTTTTCTACGTAATGCACATAATATTTGGGTAGCTGTACAGTCTTATTTTCTTCCACTTCTAGTAACAACGGAGTTACTGAGCGTGCGTAGACACTGGAACTTGTGAGACTGGTAAGTCGATGGTTCGAACCACAGAGGACAGAGGTACAATACGTATCTCCCCACTACTGGAAACAGTGTAACCAGTAAGAGAAAAAAAATATGTTATATACGTGCACGGTGTTCACTTTGCATTGGCGCGCTAAACTGTGTGTGTGTGCGTAATCGAAATAGAGGTGGCAGTCACGTGACCCTGCTTCGCATATATATGTGTTATACCACAACGCTGCGTGAGGGGGTTCTACAGTGCTAACAACAATCAAATCCATTGTTGTTTGACTGACCTACACTTTGTGAGTGCCACTGAGGCACTGAATACCTACGAGCCTAAGGTACACAAAAATGCACACTGCAGATTTCATGATAGAGATAGTTGCTGTGTCTCCATTACTCCAAAGTTCGAACTTCTGGCCGGCTATGCTTGCGAATATTTTCTACAGTTTTCCTTGACAGTTACTTAAGAAGACGGCTGTCGAGACGTACCTACCAAATCCTAGCCTCCGCACCACTTCCCTGCTCCTCCACCGTTGAAACAGAAAAACAGACGTTCATTAATAATTTCTTATGTATCCAATTCCGTAACAATGTTTGTACACAAACACATACATATTACATACATTTATTTCGCACGTATTAATATAATAATGAAGTTGTTATATACGTTCTTCTAGTTTCGGGTCTGCTGGTCCTAACACCAATTCTACAGTTAGTATAAACATTATTAAAATTTGTTGATGGAATCTTTTGTATGATTATAAATGGTTTTATTAATATTATTATTCTGTATTTATATGTAAATTGGGCTTGGGAAATTAAATTTGACGAACGAATCAGAAAATTATTTCTGTATATATATAGATATACTTACATATTTCTACACGAATGCCGCGCAAAACGGTACACCAAGAAAGGTTTGTCGCTTTCTATGTTACTATAAGTGAAGCGCATATAGGGTGTTCAAAATGTACACATATTTATAGATATACACATAAAGGCAATAAAGGTAACATAAGTGTGATAAAAATAAATACCCCTGTCGCAGCATCCTGCATAACATAGCGAATTTCCATTTACAAAAGTACGTTTTTCTCGGAAACTAGTTGATATAGAGTAATTGTAAATAAAAAACCTTCTTTATGTGATTTTTCCGCCTCATTCCGCCAGATTTTTTTCACAAAAAATGTTCAAAACAACGTAAACGTTTTCACGAAATTTCTTAAAAATAAGATGTTTCGTTCTTGAGTTATCGTGCGGCACATTTATATATATATGTTTACTAAGTGTCCTCACGATACCTCAAGAACAAAACATCTTATTTTTAAGAAATTTCATGAAAACGTTTACGGTGTTTTGGACATTTTTCGTGAAAAAAATTTGGCGGAATGAGGCGGAAAAATCACATAAAGAAGGTTTTTTTATTTACAATTACTCTATATCAACTAGTTTCCGAGAAAAACGTACTTTTGTAAATGGAAATTCGCTATGTTATGCAGGATGCTGCGACAGGGGTATTTTTGATGATAAGTGGAAAGTCAATCTATCACTCAATGACAAAATTGCCGTTTTTTGAAGTATTCAGGCTTGAAAAGAATGTCATTAACGTATATAAATTGAAGATTTGTTTTAGTTTCAGAATAAATCAATTTGGCACCAACAAACTCAAAAAATCATTTTATTTAAAAGCAATATTTTAAACAAATATGAGTCTCCACCCACCGCCGGAGGTTTCTAGAACCGCCCCGGTAGTGGATGGTGGGTCCAGAACTTGTTTTCTTATTTTCTCAAAAACTAGCTAACCTAGAATAATAGTTCAAAAACCTTTTTTATGTGATTTTTTTCCGTCTTTGCAATGGTGTAAAAAAATGTGGCGAAAACTTTTAAATTATAGCAAATTTTGGCAAAAAACTAATTTTTTGCAAGAACAAAAACCATGTTCCTGGCATCCGACGTGCTTGGCTGAAGAACTCATCCAAGATTTTTGGACTTTCAACGTTGTCACCAAATTTCGTAAAGCTAGCAGTTTTTCCTGAAGAGCTATCGTGCTGATACATATATACATACATAAACCGATACATACATATATATATATATATATATATATATATATATATATATATATATATATATATATATATATATATATATAAATTTTAGTGAATATTATTTTTGGGTTCTAGGGGCCTCAAAACAAATTTCTGCCATAGTCGCGGGCTGAACTTCCACCATGAGCAAGGCTGGAATAGCGAGTTTCCATTCTGGAAATTCGCTAAAAATAAAATAAAAAAAGTTTTGTACATACCAGATCCGTAATAATAAATGCACATATAACCATATCACTTTTTTCAAGTTAAAAATATTTTTAAATATTCATGTCATGATATCGTTTCCGAGAAAAAACAGCGTGAAAAACGTACATATTCTGTTCAAAACTAAATATATATTTAATTATCTAATATATTAATTTATTAGCTTGTATAAAAAATACATAAACATATGACAATTTAAAGATTTGAAAATAATATGTACATATGTGACTAAAAGCCTATCAATTAATGTTCAAATACATCAGAATATACATATGACATATCTTACTTGAGGATACATAAATTATGTACGTATTTCTTTTATTTAAAGAGTTGCATTAGTTATTATGATATCATTTTTGTAAGTAAAAATTTTGAATTAAAATATCTAAAGGAACAACTGTATAGGTACACTACATTTTAGCAAAAAAAAACTTGTGATAAAGTAAACAAATAACGTTCCCTCTCTTTCTCTGTATTCAGTTTGTGAGGGAACCTTATTGTGAAGCAAACGTGTAATTCTATACAACTTTAATATACGAATGTTAAGTTTATATTTTTATTGTTTATTTTGGACATATACGAAATGATGTACAGTAGAACTTCGAATAACTGTTACTCGATTATCCGTCAGTTTCTGTTATCGGTTAATGCCTAATAAATATTATGTTAAAACAAAGAATACGATTGCATAGAATATGAAATTATTTTATCTTGGTATGTAATGGTATGTCGGGGTTTTACTCTTTTGTAACCTAAAGTTTACATGAATAACATCGTAAAATTAAATATATTAAGTATGTATACATACTTATTATATTTAATTATATTATAAATTTATGTACATTTTATCTTCATTTTCGTTCCAAAGCTAGTAGTAAAATAAATTAATTAAGAAATTTCTGTTATCCATCTAATTCTATTAACAGTCACAGTCCCGGTACCAGCGGTGCGGTTAATCGAAGTTCTACTGTATTCATATAATATATGATAATAATGATACGTAAAGTTTATGGTATTTTTTATGTGGATGTATAATAATGAACATTTTTTCCTTATTACTGACCCAAATACTTTTTGAATATTATTTGCAATTATGATACCAGGTCAGAATTTTTTCTGGTGGGTATAAAATTTGCATTATATGCGTAATGGATTGACACGATAAAATAAGATAAAGATTTGTGTTCCGATTATTGTAGATTTTAAAGTAGATATTGTCAGGGATCGGAGGCGTAGCGAGCATAACTGGCGCCCGCTGCGTGATACTTTATTTGCGTCCCTCTTATTAGCTTTTGACGCCCCTCCTATTAGCCTTTGGCGCTCCTCTTATTAGCTTTTGACGCCCCTCTCAAAGTGGCGGCCGGGTCATGATTGTACCCCTTGCACCCTCCTCGTTATGCCACTGTCAGGGATTGCCTTGATTGCGCTACATCGTACTTTTTCTTTGTTCCTTTAAGACTAAAAAAAATGTCGTAAAAATTTTTAAATAAAGGGCAATTTTGGCAAAAAACTATTTTTTTCACGAAAATTGCCAAAAAAATCATGTTTTGAACGTGCTGGGTTAACGAACTCGTCTAACGGTTTGGGACTTCCAATATTTTCACCAAATTTCCTAAAAGTAGGACGTTTCGTTCGAGAGTTATCGTGAGGACACACACACACATATATATATATATACATATATATATATATATATATATATATATATATATATATATATATATATATATATATATATATATATATATATAGTTTTCGGTTTCTAGGGACCTCAAATCAAATTTCTGTCATAGTTCCAGGTCGCGTTATGACAGTGGCTGTAATAGCTGAATTTAGTTTTGGAAATCCGCCAAAAGATAAATTTCCTTGATTGATTATTTCTTTCTCTAACTCTGACATCAATCTTTTTTTTAACTTTACAAACCTTATTGTTGGTACGTTCCCGTGCCTTAGATTTCTTTTTAATCGCACTTTTGGATGCTTCTAGGATCAATGAGCTTATATTTGTTGTAGCTATTTGTTCGGTAACAGATTTCTTGCCTATTTTGTTTTCGTAGGAGATTTAAGTTTGCAAAAGGGAAAATTTCCGGTCCATTTAAGCAATTCTTTGTGCTTCAAACAAAGCAACTCGATCAAACGATTCAAAACGTGCGGAATCTCTTAATCTATTCTAAAAATCTAGATAGAAATTACATTTGTTAATTTAATATACGGTAACATACTGTTTCAAATGGAATCTCAAAATTTGATCAACATTTGAAAAAAGCTTTTACTTGAAATCAGTCAAATTTAAAGTAATTTTGCAAACAGTACTGTGTTGGGAAGGGTTAACACTAAATTAGTTATTATATGAGTGTTTCTGATTTTTTCTCTTTTTCGATATAACGTGGTAATCCATGAAAGGCGGTGGTTTCTCCAAGCTGACTTTTTCTTTAAAAAATAAAAAAGGATTCAGCTTTGTTGCAATCAATAAAGTGTAAAAAATATTTTTATTTAGTTGTAGCCTAAGGTTAGGCTACAACTAAATAAAAATATTTACAAAATAGTTAAATTGACATTATGATAGTTTCTTTGAAGCCTGTGTGTGGCATAACTCTAGTATGTTGTATTCTTTGTTAGATAAAATTTTCATATTTAGTTTTATTTATCTATTTTTTGCTTCCGAGACTACTGAACTAGCGGAAGCATTGTGATCACTTTTGAAAAATAAAAAAATTTTTCTCTCCAAAATGAATTTTTTTACGCACAGCTCACGTTTTAGAGCTTCCTGAACAATTTTGGTTTGGTGTCTGTCTGTCCGTCCGTCTGTCTGTCTGTCTGTCTGTATGTGTGTCGCCAGTTTGCACCAAGTGGCATAACTTCTGAACTATTCGATTGTTTTTAATCAAACTTTCAGAAATTATGCAGTTTGGTTCCTAAATGGTCCCCTAGTGGTATAACTTCTGAACTATTCAATTTTTTTAATGAAATTTTCAGAAGTTATGCAGTTTGCTTCCTTGATAGTCCCCTATGAATTTAATCAAAATCGGAGTAACGGTAGCTACGCCGCTACCATGAAATCCCATTAAATGTTAATATCTTATTTACTGCTAGTCCCATTTCGCTCAAATTTTTAAGGTATTTTGGGGGTTAGTTTCTAAAATATTTTTGGTATTATTTTATAATTTAGCCTTTAAGTTTTTTGAGTTACAACAATTTTTTATGAACTTTAAGGCGAAAATATAATTTTACTGTGTATATATTTAGTAGAATACTGTTTTAAAGACTTTTACGAGTACGAGGAAGCTGTGTGCCACACCCCATTGGCAGTGTATTTTTTCGTATCTTCCATCTACCTATCCGTTAAACGAGATGTTTTCTATTTTACAAAAATAATTTTGTAAAAATTCAATAAAAAAGTGAAGAATTGAGATTATCAATGTAAAATTTTTATACTAGACTGTGATGTGTAGTGCATGCTGTAATAAAAATAAACACATAAAACTGATGTGAATATTGATTTATAAGCATCGAGGAACGACCTCAATCCAATCATGAAAATACATATGTATTAGTGTATTAGAACGTTGTGACATGTATAATTATACCATTGAAAATTAGAGGCTCAATGACTATCCTTTAAAAAAATTTGCGTTGTCGATTTGTCAACATTTATCAAATACCACACTAATTTGGGTAGCTATTCTTCAAATATGCTAATGTTTGCTATGCCAGTGATGGCGAACCTTTTGAGCTCAGTGTGTCAAAATTTTGAAAAATTGAAACATAATTTTCGTGGTGTGTCACACATCACAAAAGTAAAGGCTTAAAAAGAGAAATATTTATAATTTTTGTAAGTTAATTATTTGTTTGTTAATTCGAAAATAAATATAAATTTATACAATTAGAAAATAAATATATATGTAAAATTAGTGACTTTTTTGGTGCTGCTTTGTCTGCTAAATTTTCTATTTCGTGTTTATACTTGGTACATTTCAAGGCCAAGCAAGCGCTACTGACTTTTGTCACATCTGTTAATCGATTCCTTTGTCTTAATATTATTTAATGCTGAGAACAATGTCTCACAAAAATATGTGGATGAAAAAATTGTTAGCAAAGCCATCGCTAAATTTTTCAAGTTGGTGTAAGCGTCAGCTAATCTTTTCCAAACGTTCAAAATTTCTTTTTCGTAGCTGTACTCATTTTCATTCTTCAAACGATTTTGTTCGATATTTTCAACTACTGATCTTAATTCGATAAATCCTTGAGACCAAATGCTATTCTGAAAATCTACCAATATATAAATAAGACAAATATTTGAATTATGAAATTTTTTATCTTTGAAGATGCGTGTCACCAAAAATGAGCTCGCGTGTCAGCACTGACACGCGTGTCATGTGTTCGTCATCACTGTGCTATGCTATGATATGACTAGTTTGGAAACAAACACAAATAAATATATCTTTTGTAAGTTGATACGTATGTAATATTGTGACTATATGGTGCTCAATGTCGACGAAATTGATTATACTAATAAAGAGTAGTTATTATTAAGGGGGGGTAAGGTTTTAATTTTTTTTTTTTTGCATGTTTAAAAAAAATTTTTTTCTGAATGTACAACATGTCGAGCGTGTTGTGTCAAAATTTCAAGTAAATCCGAGCAAAACTAATGAAGATACAGCGTTTCAAGCGATCGGCCCTCATGCTCGATTTTTATACCTGCCTGGTAGCTGCGCGACGCGCTTACCTGGTAAGTATAAAATTTACTTTAATTTTATACTTACAAATCTTATACAAAACAAATACTTACTATAATTGCCCGCGTAAGTATAAAAAATTATATCATTTTATTAATGCTTAATTTTGGATTTAGTATAAAAAGCTTTAAATCCATTTTCTGGCAAACAACATTTTTGAAGTTCGTGAACATCATAACTCAAAATCTACTTCACCGATTTTTTTGAAATTTTGTACACTGTTTCTACACATAAATCAACAGGTAACCAGGTCGAGTTTTTTTTTTGCTATTTTTTTCCAGTCTATAATAACAAATTAACCGAAATTTTTAGCAAAAATTGCGTTTTTCTCTTCAAAATGCTGCCAAAAATAAAAAAGTCGAAAAAAAACAAAAAAGTCTTCCTGGCTCCCTAGGGAAACATATCGCCTTTTAAACGCATTAGATTTTTTTGTCTCGGATGATCCGGTACCGAGTTATGATGTTCACCGCAAAACAACTTTTTTTCGAGGCACCTCCGGAGATTCGCTGTCACGGACTTATTTATTGATATTTGTAATTAATAATTTTTTCAAAGATACTTCAGATGTTATACTATACGTGTATATGAAATAAATAAACCAGCATTATTCATATCTCCAAAAAAAAAAAAAATCATGAAAATATGCCTTTTTTCGCTTTTAAAACCTTACTCCCCTTTAATGGTACACAGTTTCCATTTCCGGTTAATTTGTGGATTTAAAAAAAAAAAATTGTACAAAAATTTATAGGTATAAATAATGATTATCATTTTTTAGTAATAAATTTCGTCGACAGAGCACAATATGTTCACAGTAATGCATATATTTACCAATGTAAAGAAATATATTTCTTTGTGTTTGTTTCCAAACTAATCATAGCATATTTAAAGAATCGCTACCCTGGCATCTTTTAATTGAAAACTATAGTTTTTTTTTTTATGCGAATTAAAATTTGTCGATTGTTTTAAAAATTTATC
This sequence comes from Brachynemurus nebulosus, assembly GCA_035578155.1. Taxonomy (NCBI): domain Eukaryota; kingdom Metazoa; phylum Arthropoda; class Insecta; order Neuroptera; family Myrmeleontidae; genus Brachynemurus; species Brachynemurus nebulosus. The sequence goes on from JAPWDM010000005.1 coordinate 1,713,053, forward strand.
TGCGCTACCTAGTGCAAAATTACTTGGGTTAAATACACTGAATATAACACTGTGTTGCTCTAACTATATGTGTATCCCACGTAGGAGGTTGCCAGCGCTATAAGCCGGTTTGAAAATAAATCGACTCGCTGGGAGAAAACCGCTATCGCAAAATGATGTGATGTGTACCGCAGATGTATTTATTTGCATGTATAGATATATGCACAGGTACATATTATGAATAATCAATCCAGCGATAAGTGTAATAAACGATTTGGTACAAATGCAAATAAATTTTTCGCTAACATGCCTTAATATTGAAGATTTTTGTAGTAAATTGTGGAGATTTTCAAGGTTTGCGTCGTCGGATCAAATTGTAAGAGTATCAAAATATTTAGCGAGCCAAGGTAAAAATTTAAAATGTAGATGGACCCAAGGAAAAATGGGTTGTAGTGGTGTTCAATCTGTCGATCACTGAGCGAAAAAATCACATTTGAAAAATGAGTTACGTTTTCTGAACGAACATCATCATTGATAAAGTAATTGAACTTGAAGGCGTCATCGAGTGTACCAAATTTTTGCAAAAAGCTTCAATATAATATAATTTTAATGAAATTAAAAACATGAAATTTGAAGCTCTTCATATGTTTTCGATTTTGTTTTCGACAGGCGGAAATTAAACCACATTTTCTGAACAAATTTGGTTACTTAAATAAAAAAAAAAAAGAAACGCCTTGAGCAGCGGGGCCTCATCACGGAAGTCGAGTTTTTCCCTTCATCTTCGGTATTGAATGTCTACAAGCGAAATGTGATTGAATGTCTACAAGCGATTTATCATTTTGACGGTTTCAAAATTGATGATGAGTGTCCGGCTGATCGGGGCTTTAAAAAATGGTTTTAAATTCGTACGAGGACATTCCTATCCATGCTTATCCGCCAATTGCTTTTGTCTTTTATTTTTAAATATTAAAAAAGGACCTTAAATAGTAAACTGGAAGGCCTTTATGAAGATATTTTTTCTTTCCAAAAAAATCCAAAATTTTTAGCACTAGCTGGATACTAACTCAATACACGTACAAAATTTCAGCCCTCTGGGTTTCCTTAAAGAGTCTCTAGCCGTGTTAGAAAAAAAGCAAAATAATAAAGGAAATATTGGCGTAAAAATCGTGGGGGTAAGGATTAAAAGTTGAAACCTCCAAAAAGCAGTGGCTGGCTATTAACTTAACCTGTACACAAAATTTCAGCCCTCTAGGTTTATTTTGGGAGATTTTGACCCGAACGAAACTGTTAAAAAATAAGAAAAATCATGTTCTTTTTGGTATAAAATGGTGGGGGTAAGGGTTAAAAATCGAGACCCCCAAAAGGCACCCTCTTGACACTAACTCAATCCGAATACAAAATTTCAGCCCTCTAGGTTTATTAGGGTGACCTGTATGAGTGATACAAACTTCGAAAACGTCGAAAAAACATGAAATTGTAGCTTAAAAATGAGGGGGGTGGAGGTAAAATATTAAAACCTCCAAAAAGCACAACCTAGGTATAAACTCTATCAACACACCAAATTTCAACCCTCTACGTTAATTCTGGAGGGCTGGGGGCGTGTTAGATCCAGCCAAAATCGTTTTTTCCCCCTTTACTCCCTCCAAATCATCCTAGGAAGCTGAATTTTGGATATGTTGTAGATAATTGACTGAAACATTATTTTCAATCGGTTTGGAAAAGTTTTATTGTTTTGTTGCCCCCCACCACCCCCTTAAAGGTTGGGTCGGATTCAAAATTTGTCCAAAATTTAATCCCACTTTGATAGTATTGTTGTGAATCGGAATGAGCGCCACTTACCAAATTTCAGCTCTTAACTTCCATTGGGACGCCCTACACATATTAAAAGGTAGTGGGAATATATATATATATATATATATATATATATATATATATATATATATATATATATATATATATATATATATATATATATATTCTTTTTTTCTACATAATCGTGTTCTACGGGTCTGAAAACGGATAGCGCCCCTACTCTCGCCTCTCGCCATTTTTATCGTATAGGCTGTATAAGTCTAATTTTTTCAGTTAAAAAATTCGACTAAAAACGTTGAGCATCTACAATTATAAAATCGATGTGATTTGATATTTTTGATGAAAATGTAGATAAATAATTTTTACGAATTTGAGATTGTTGACGATCTAGTATCGTGGGCCGTCTTTTGGGAACCACTGGACTGTACTGGTTTAAAAAGGAACGCTACAACATAAAATCGTGAGCGAGAAAGTAAGATAGTTTCATTTTCATTTTTAAGTAGGTAGGTAGTTCAGTGGTACACAAACTTATTATATCCGTGGATCCTTTTTCTCATAGCAAAAACCGAATCGTGAACTTGTAACTGCACTGTTAAGTAATATCAAAATTTTATGAGATTTAAACCGTTGTTGGAGAAAAATCGGAATTCGAAATGTTCTATCGTTTTATAAATATTCAAAGAATTTACAATATCGATTTTGGTTTTAATACAAGTAGCTATTTTAAGACAATGGGACTATTTTTACAAAAAAAGAATAATAATATATTATATGCCCTATAGTAGGTACACAACAGTCAGTTTTGTCACTGTGGTATTGAAAAAAAAACTGTTTCTGTTTAATATTAATAATCCAACAGGAATTTTTTTTTTGAAGATGTTTAACCTGTGAAGGTATTCTTAAAGAACAGAATAATAAAATAGATTTTGTAAGTGTATTTACATAAAATGTGTATTATTTCGTTTTATAGTTTTATAAAAGCATATAGAGATAAATCAGTTTTTGACCAAGTTACGTGTATTTTGATAATAACCTTAAAGTTAAATATTGATTTTTATAGTCTATTAACTTTTATATGATCATATCATATTTCCTCTAGGATATCAAGAAAGAGAACTCCAGTCATCCTTTAAATTTTATCTTTATTTTTATTTTTATTGCAAATATTACATTTTTGTTCGAGTGAACGAAGTGAACTATCAGTAAATTAAAATTATGCATTTGATTTAAAACTATTACACTTTGAAGTTATAAAAATATTTTATTTGAATTTTTTATAAAAGAATTTGTCAAAAGTAGTAGATTTAGGAACATTGTAAAAATTTAAGTAAAAAAAAGTGTTTTTGAATAAAACTTTTATTTAAAAATGAACTAAAAAGTATAAAATTACTTTTGAGAAGTTTGAGACAATGTACAACATAATTTATAAAAATAAATACACAAAAATAATTTATCAATTTCTTAATAACTAGTCGTGTACCCGATGGAACTTTCCACCGGCACCATCTCAGGAACCACCTAACTTTGAAGTTCTGCAGAAGCGTAAATACCAATTTACACGTTGCTATTTTCAAAAATGACGTACATTTAACCTTTCCCAACTTTTGACCTTTATTTCACGTCCTTGGGGGATGAATTTCTAAAATCGCTGACACACTGAACTCTTATTTATAAATAGAAGCCTAAACACCAATTTCCATATTTCACATTTTAAAAATGACGAACTTTCATACAAACTTTTGTCTTCTATTGAGCCAACTTCAGCGCCCGCTCTAGCGTTTACGCCGCCTCGGGCAGAAAGGAAAAATAACGCCCCTTTTTTTTCTCCGGCAAACTTTTTTTTTTTGGTCGTCAGTTTTTTTTTGGTCGCCCTGTTTTTACACAAATGCCGCCCTTAAAATTTGCCGCCCCGGGCAAATGCCCGGGTTGCCCACCCCTGGAGCGGGCCCTGCCACCTTAGGCGATGAATTTTTAAAAATACTTTCTTGGTACTTACCTACGTTACATAATTAGCTCTTGTGTAAAATTTCATGCTTCTAAGCCCACCGGCTTATGCAACATTTCAACTGGATCGGTTGATCGGAAGTTACCTAAAATTCAAGTACGATTTTTGAAAGGCATACAAAGATAGGAAAATTTATTCTGGGTTTTGGAAATCCGGTATTATTTGCTTGCTTTTCACGGTTGCAAATAAATTTGCTGTTGTTTGTAAAACATGTTTCAAATAATGTTTACGATTAGATTAACTTGATATTCTTCCATCACGACATATTTTATCCATCTTTCTCTATCACACACCTATGCAAATATTTGTGTTGCATATATTTCCTTCATGTATATAATGCAAATGTTCTGTATTAATTTGATTTGAATCGAAGGAAAGGAGCATTCAATCAATATAACTTTTAGAAAAAGGAAAACTGTATACATAAGTACTTATAAAAAACGAGTGAAAAGATGAAAAGTAGAATAAAAAGGAAAATTCAATAAAGAGATTATTATTTCTTTCTTTTACAACGTTTTATGTGTAATAAAAGGCAAAAAGAACAAGGTAAATCTTTTAGTGAGAAATGTTAGAAAAGTTTTAGAAAAACCGACAAAAAATTTTACGCTTAGTGTTTAGGTACATTATAAATAATATTTTAAGAGTGGACAGACTTCTGCAGCCCTCTCATAGACAAAATAATTACAACAGTAATACTGTATGTTCAATCGATGAATTGGTATGCAAATGTTATTACGTCATACCTATATAGGTACAATTGTACAATGTTTTTTATAAGAACTGAAAATAACTCATTTTAAAAATAAATTTTTGTCACACATAAAGGTTATTATAATTTCTACTATCCTTTTTCAATATATTAGATAGTAGATCTTCTGAGAGATAGCTATATTACGAGTTTGTCTAAAATATAAATTTATGTGAATGAGTCATTTTCAGTTGTCCTTGTTTTTACTCTAAGTGAATTTTTTTCTAGCCAGAAACGGCTACTAGACAATTTTTTTTCAAATCTCATTTTTTGGTTTTATTTTGTTCTATGGTTTTTTACAAACACGGTAATATATAAAACATGACCAAAAAAATTTTTTTCAAGTAGAAAAATATTTATTTGTGAGCCGCTGCACAGCCAAGTTGTTGCTCCCCCACTCGCGATTTGATCAGTAATATAACTACTTGAAGATGAAGAATCTTCAGGATTAAGAAAAGAAAAAGGAACAAGAGGGGACATGTATGGGGCTGGAGAGTTTTAATAAAAAGTTAGTAAACCACTTCGTTATTATCTTTGTTTTTTACCGTTTCCCGAAAGTTGTGTTTTTCCCGATAAGGAAAATCATATCTCAAGTTCTAGAAAAAATAGAGACTCAATTTTTTTTTATTTTGTTCATAAACATATTGGGCATAAAGTGTAGTATGCTTTTTCCATTTGAACAATTGTAACTATTTTTAAACAGTTTTTTTTTTTAATAAAAAATTGGGTTTTATAATTTTTAGAAGTTTGGGACTACAATTTTATAGTTTATTTTTAAAATTACCTGAAACCCATACTCAGCTTTATGGACAGGTCCTTTAGGAATAAAATAATAAAAAAATATTTAAAAAATATTCAATTATTCATTGCTTTTTGAAATATGACGTCCCTTGTAAACGCTTAAAAATTTGTGAAAAAGGGTCCCCTCCCCCCACAAGGAAGAGCAATGAATGTTTCAAAAACAAAATTTTCTATTTGAAACCCTCCCTAATTTGAAAAAAAAAAATTCAACAAGCAAAATAATCATAAATAAAAAAGTTGCTTTTTTATTTGAACTCCCCCCTTAAGTAATCGTGTGCTTATGAATTTTAATTATTAAGTAATCAATATACATAATTGCCTACCAAAAAATTCACTTACAGTTAGTTAAAAGATTCATAGAACACACACCTAGGGTAAAAATTATAGTCTTTTTCCGTATAAAGTTTTTTCGAGCAATTATTAAATAGTGCTTTATTCTTTAAAAGTAGATTTTTTACATATTTGTCAAAAAAATATAGTAATACTATGTAATTACATAATTATTTATGTAGAACTAGTAATAATAAACTATATACAACCAAAAAAAAAAAAAATATAGTTTAAATTAATTAACTTAATTTAACCATGTAATCTAAAATAAAAGTGTGTGATCGTTTTAGTGAATATGGTTTTCCTTCTGTACGTTCCTTATTCCTTACCAAAAAGGCCAATCGCCCATTATCGACGAAGCGAACGTGGTAATTTCGTCAAGTCGACAGACGAATCATACTTATTTTTTTCATTACATACTCACATTTTTTCATAGAACCTACAGTCCATACCATAGAACACAAAAACAAGCCCTTGCTATACATAACAAAGAGGATTTAAGTCTCTAAATATTTAAATGCTAATATACTGACTGTTAAAATATTTGGGTAAATGCGAAATTGAACTCAGATTGAAACTTCTTGTGGTGTTAAGGTCGTATTGGCGCCATTCACTATCGGTCTTGGTTTTGCTAGAGCAGTTTGAGTCTTGGTCTTGGTATTGCTAAAAATCTTCCACTTTCTTGCATTTTTTTATTACCAAATTTTTTCCTTCTAAAATCAGAATTTTCTCTCTTTACGGTATTAATTATACTTTCAAACTATTCAAATAGTTTAGCAAGACTCTTGATTTTCTCTTGCTTTTGTCTTGGTCTTACTCACTTGAGTCTTGGTATAGGTCTTGCAGCCATACTTATAGTCTTGGTCTTGGTCTTGCTCTTGGTATACATAGTCTTGGTCTTGTAAAAAATGCAAGACCAAGACATGACTGCAAGACCAAGACTAATTTTGCTCATCACTATTACTGACTCTAACCAGCTTGTTGGCTTGTGATGGAGGCTTTTCCTGAAAATTATGTAATATAGAACTTTGAAATTTGATATGATGTTAGGCATAATAATAAAGTTTTTCCCTTAACGACCCACAAAAATATAAAATATAAAATATTCGCTAGACCAGTTTCGACTACTTTTGTACACGCACATAATTCGCCCGTCAGCGATTAAAAAAATTATTTTAGATTAAAACGGGGGTCAGTTTAGTCCAAAGAAAAGAAAAATTTAAACCAATATGTCGTGTGAGGTATCACCTGAATAATATTATCTCTAGGGATTCTAAGAATAGTTTTTTATTATTTTTATTTATTTTTATTTATTTTCAGTGGTCTTAATGATATTGCTCAAAATTTGCTAGAAATGACCTGATCTCGTAAGTTTCTGAAGCCAAAATTTTGATTTTAATTGGGCTAATAGATATTGAGTTATAGATTACAGATTATAGATATTGAGTTTTAGAAAAACTGTAGATTTTTTCGGCAGTGTACCTAATAGTTGCTGAAAAAAAATTAATAACAAGGGGAAACACAGTAGTAAGGTAACGTATTTATTAATGTTTCAGTATAATGTTTCGGGAAAATTCATGAATTTTTTAGTAATCACAAGGAAAGGACAGGATTTAACTACACATAAATAAAAAAAGTTTAATTTGACCTATGAAATAATGTTTTTGTCTTGGCCAATGGCTTTTTTAGTAGTTATCTATTTTGCAACAACAACAAAAATAATATTCAAAAATTTTAATTGTTTGTTACAGATACCGTTCGCGGACATTATGAAAATTTCAATTTCTACAAAGGAATCGATGCCATCATTGCCACTCTGCACATTACCAATCTATTCTTCGAAACAATGAAACCGTGGGAATTGAAAAAATCCGCAAACACGAAAAAACAGTTGGACGCATGTTTACACATTACATTGGAAACATTACGTGTATGTTCAATATTATTACAACCGGTGCTGCCAACATTAACGGACAAATTATTAAATAAATTAAATATCCCATTAAATGAACGTAATTGGATTTATTTAAGACCATACAGTTGGCAACAAATAACCAAAATAAATGAATATAAATTGTGTAGTGAACAAAATAATGTACTATTTAAACGGATTATAATTACAAAAACAAATACGCAGCAACAACAAAAGAAGAACATTTAAATTTAATGGTGGGGCAGATTAGACTAATTTGAAAATATTTGAAAAAACTGTTTACATTTTATTTAGATTCATTGTTTAAGATTCCCTGATATCTTGGAGGAGTCGAATGACAGGTTTGTTTGGTCCCAATTTTCTTCTTTACAATTTATTTATTTGATTTTGAATCAGGGGTGGATCCAAAAACTTATCCACGATTAAAAAAAATAAAATCATTTATTGGCGAAAAGAGGTGTAGTTTTTCAGGTCATCATAGAAATTCAAATTTTAATTGAGTTACATATTGCCAAAAAATACAACAATATAAAACTTAAACATGTTCAAATCTTTTGGTGTCTAACATTAAATTTTAGGGTCCCCTAACTACAAGATTGATTGGATTTGCTAAATTTGATTTTACGTTTTTTGAATTTTAATCGATATCATTTTCGAAAGTCTTAGAAGGTGGACGATCGCCCCTGTCGCCCCTCTCTTGTAAAACAAGGAAATCATATACGCTCCTTACTGTTATTAATTTTCAGTATCTCGAAGAAGTAACATAATACAAGCGTTTCTAGAAAAGACATTGTCGAATTATTTGGAATTTATTATTTAAATTGTTGATGTACTATAAAGGAGTCTCCACATTCTCGCCGAGGTTGGACTTTAGAAAAATACTCACATTTTCAATAAATTTTGATCAGAATGTTATCCAGTGTCATCACGTAGGTGTGACATATTTTTATTAAATTTGTCAATTTTGTGATTGCGCGACCTAATTTAACATTTTACGAAGACAAACAACTGTTATCGTGTGGGATGTAAATAAATAAATATGTCGTTGATAGCATTGAATTCGGAGTACCTAACACAGTTATTTCCAATAGAGTTGATTATTTTCTTTTTTTCTGGAAGTTATTCTTGGTAAATAAAAATAATTTATAAAAAACATTATTGACTGTTTTTATTTAGACCATTGTGTACGATTTTATTTCGTATTTGAATAAAATAATTCATAAATTGATGTTATGTTTGATAATTTTTTTCAATCATTACTTTCATTTTCAGATTTCAGTTAGTTTATATTCCAAATTCGTTACTTCCGTACGATTAATTTAGTGTTTTGTTAATAAATTGGTGGTTATTGATGGTGTTTTACACCTGCTTTCTACCTGCGTGTGAAAGCGTTTCATAATTAATTAAATATTTATCATTTCGGTTGTTGTGTTTGGTATAGGGATTGCTAACATTCTCTCACTATATCCGAAAGTCATTATGTCTATGTGTATTTGTATTATATATTTATGTATAGGTATTTGCTATTTATACAAGTAAGCCATTTTAAGGAAGACTAAAATAAATTAAAATTTTACAAAATTTGTTTGCAATATTAGGTTATATTAGGTTTGTTAGGAATGTTGTGACTGTTTGAAATTTTGTTCAAAATTTTAAACGTGTTTTTCTCCGAATTATTTTATTGATCTGATTAACATAACGTTCCAAGTTCTATTCAGCCGGCTACCTTCAAATTTCCTATGAAACTTCGATAGATGTTTCTCTGTTTCCCGAAACTACTTAAAAAAGAATTTTCAAAGAGGATAAGAAGGTTCATTTTGTATCCGATACTACACGGAGAGAAAAATCATATAATTTTTGTAGATAAAATTTCAGAAAAATTACCATGCTCTCTTATAATGCGTGCGCGATCAACGACCAAAATAAAAAATATGTGCTAGCATGGTAAAATTTAATATGCTAACACAACTTTTATCACACTCTTATGCATATTTGTTATAGTTTAATTATTGTTGTCGTACTCTTTCATTTGTGCATCTGACCCGCAACCTTATGTTGCTTGGGCTGTACCTGTAAAAACTTCGAAGATGTCCGATCCTTTCTGACTTTCGATACTTTATGATGCATACAAAAATGATTGCCAACAATATATTCTAATACTAAAGATAGTGAAGTAACAAAATGATGAATTAAATGGTGACATCCCCGTCCTCTAACACAGTGTAATGAATACTGCTTGCTGCTTGTAAGACAGTCTAATGGATCAGGGTGCTTGGTCCAACCCGTCCGACCAACTTGGTCGTCCACACCTGTTGGTTGGCTATGTGACTTGCTATGAGTGAGGTACATTTCAACAGCGTTCACAACACACACAACCTTCTTTCTCTTTCTTTCTTTCTACTATTAGCAGATAGCACTTCAAATATTATAATACAGCATGGTAATTTTTGTAAGAAAAACAATTAAAAAATATTTTTTTGTCGGCAATGGAACTTTTTACTGTGCTGTTTTACAAATTTTACGGAGCTAATATTACGGAAACAATATTCTATCCTTTAAATTTTCTATGATTAATTATAATTTTTATATTTTTACCGTACAAAATTGAATATGTTCGCCTTTTACACGTCGATTGTAGTGCTGAGCACAGTAATTTTTCTATGAATTTTCTCTCCGTGTACTAAAGTAACGGAAGAATTGTGATCAATTTTAAAATACGAAAATTGTTTTCCTTTCAAGATAAAAATTTTCGCACTCATTTTACGTTTTTTAACTTCCGAAAAAATTTTGGTTTCGTGTCTGTCTGTCGATCCGCCTGTTTGTCCGCTTGTGGCATAACTTTGAAATTGTTCGATCGTTTTTGATGAAATTTTCAGAAATTGTGTGGTTTTATCTCTCACGAATTTCATCACAACTGGAATAATGATAGTTATGGCGCTATATCGTAAAATCACATTAAATGTCGATATTTGATTTACTACTAGTCCCACTTCGCTCAAATTTTGATAATATTTACGGGCTAGGACATATATGCCCCCCTATGAATTTTATTACAATCAGACGAATTATAGTTACTGTGCATGCGCAAACGTAATAGTATTTTATAATATAAGTTCGGTAAGTTGCTTTTACTGATCGAGAAAATGTTGCAAAAACGAGACCCGCAGGGTCGAGTTTTTGCAATCTTTGAGATCAGTAAAGGCACTTAACGCATCGTGTATTGTATAATAATATTTTTTGCACGATCGATTTAAAATTTTAAAGAATAAAAATATGTGAAATAAAAAATAAAATTCGGATAATATAGGTGAAATTTATATTTCTATGTTATGACATACAATGCCATGAATAAATATTATAAATATTCATTACAACTAATACGAATCTTTGTAGTGACAATTGACAACTAGATTTGTAAATAAAAAATTAAGTGTCCATATTTCACTAGCGTGAATGTTTTTTTGAATTTTCTATTAAAAAATTGAGGAAAATTGTTTGTTAAACTAGAATATTAGTGAGAATAATGAAATTGATGAAGCATTTTAATATTGACTGCAAATTTATACTGAAATTTTAAAATGAAAGGAAGATTATGAAAACCACAGAAAATTTTAATGATTGAACGACCTTTTGAAATGTCAATAAAATATGAAGACTAATGCCAACAATAAAATATGAAGACTAATGCCAACAACAATAATAATAATGTGTAAACTAGTGAAAATTTTCATATTAATCGATTTATTTTCCTAATTGTTCAAATTGTACTTTAAATTTCAATATAAATAAATAATTACAATCATTTTTGAGCTAGTTTTACTTACCACACTCCTATTCACTTACCACGCATCTATTTCACTTACCGCACTGTTATTTTTTGGTTTCTATGGATATAAACAAACGTTCGGGAAATGTAATTTACCAGCATTGTCAACAGCATCGGTAAATGCATGAAAATACACGATCGTGCAAAAAATATGTTAACGTTGGTGGCATGGAAAGGACTCCTGGTTTTTCTCCTTACTGAAAGTTAAAAAATTTATTTTTATTTTTTTTTACGACCCTACCTTTTACTAAAAGTTATTCTTATTTTAAACATGACGTTAATAATATGATAAGACACGAAATTTAAGGTAAGATGCAGTTTATTGTACTTTACCGTAAATTTGAAAAACTTAAATGTTAAATTAATTTAGGTGCTTTTCCACAAAAACAGTTTAATTTTTCCACAAAAACTGTTTAACCTTTACCAACAAACATGTAGACAGTTTGAATACCGTAAAACCCCCTAACTTTACCTATTAAACCTAACTTTACCATACCATACATGGTGTTACAAAAATTAAAATTTCTTGGCTTGTAATGCCTCTGGTATTGTTTTAGTCCCACAGCTATTTCTAACAAACTATTAGTGTTGTATAAAATTTTCTGACGTTGTCAGTCACCATTTCTTTAAATCATTAGCTTTTTTTTAGTTCATATGGTACATTCATGTTTTCAACAAGTGTGAAAACTTTACTGGATATTTTAGAAGTTATAAAACTTAGGTAGGTAATTTAAATAATTTAATATCATATAAAAAATTACATAATCCCATAAGTATTTAGAAACAATTTTCGCATTTATTTATTCGCACATTATCGAATAATTCGTTTAACCTCTTCGCTACTGGCGTACAATATATTGTACATCAAATTTAGGTTATGTTAAATTTTTTTTTTAGTTGAGAAATAATCAAAAACTTCTTAATATTATCTAAAATTGCTAAATTACGCTTGTTTAAAGACGTAAGATTAAAAATTTTAATTAAAATATACACTTGTTTAAATCTTTGTCCAGTATGTCGTCAGTAGCGAAGAGGTTAAGTAATATGTAGTTACTATACGTTTGGTAATGTTAGGTTTCTTTAACAATTTCTAACTTTATCGATGGACGCCTAGTACAAACGATAAAAATATTTTCATTTCAACATTAGTATATAGTAACTGGAATACCTGTCAAAAATTTGAAATCTATTACGTTTCATTGTTAAATATTGGATTTTGAATTAAAAACAAAGTGTCGATAATAGTGGAATATTTAACATTGTATAGTATTTTTCATATTGACTAAAAAGCATGGGCTGGTAAAGATAGGGATTCGTTAATATCTTTTATTTTTTCTATTTGCGACTAGTAACTTGAGTTCCTAGAAAATTGATTTATGAATCAAATTGTCCTCTTTTTATTCAAATTTCGGTAGACAATTATGGTTAAGTTACCTACGTACGTCTACGGTATTTGTGTTGTTGTTTCATGAAATTTTCTTTAAAGATTTACAAAATGGAACTGACATAATAATTGCGTTATGAAAAGTAAATTGTTTGATTTAAGATATATTTAAGGAAGTTTTTGTTTCACAATCTAAACAATGCCTTCCATTTATTTATGCATGTACCTATGTATTTGTTTGTAAATGTCGCGTGGAAGTTTTTAATCTTAATTAATTTTCGTAATTTTCGTATTTGAAAGATAATAATAACTGTGAGCCGGAGAAAAATGGGAAGTTTTGCATTTGTATGAAGTTTTGTTAAATTAATTTCGTTAAAAATAAAGAAAATGTTGGCGAATAAAGTTTTTTGAATTACATTAATATAGTTTATTAAGGAGAAAACTTTTACTTTCTTATATTAGTGTTAAAAAGTGCTGAGAAATATAAAAGTTTTAAATTTAACCCTTCTATGTTTTTTATTATTATTTAGTCAATTACAGGAATTAATAGGGTAGTGACGTGTAAGACGGCGCACTTAACATTTAGATGGTTATAAAAAAATAACGGAAAATGTTATAGAAGTAAATTGTATTTATTCTAGTACCTTAATGACTAATTAACGCTGTGATAAAGGATTTTTATTATAAACTCAATACCGAACGAGTTATTAAAGAAAAAGATCACAAAATAAGAAATGTGTACTCTTACACGACCGGTTGTGTAAGATGGCGCATTGAGGTCGGTAAGATGGCGCACTTATTAAAAAACTTGGAACTTAGCACATAGGACCGGACCTAGCCTGAGTGGCGCCGGGAGCAGGGTCAAAAACTGGCGCCCCTAAGGAAAAATAAAATTTTTTTTCTTTTCCAAAAACACATACACATACCTAATTTTGGCGCCCTCTTCAGTCACTTTTTGGCGTCCCCAAAGACCTGCCATCCGGTGCACGTGCCCAGGCTGCCCTCCTAACCCCCCGCCCCCAATTCCGGCCCTGTTCTGTTAGCACAAATCACATTTAACCTTTTCGCGCCGAAGACCGTATATTCCCATGATAAAAAAATGTGACAAATAGTCGAAGACCGTATTTATCCGACTTATAATAAAGAATTTTTTTTTCAAAAAGTATTTTTTTGCAGGTATATAATTCGGTATATTGTGATTGCGCGCAGCGGTCAAATACCTCCTGGGGTACTGAAATTTATCCTTACGACGGATGTTGTGATTGCGCGCAACGGAAGGATTAAGGCAATTAAGGCAGGTACAAAAATTTTTAGAATGGCACATATACTTTCGTAAGTAAATAATTGTTTTATTACTGGAAATACCCAGTTTTATTCAAATTATTTCAATGTAGAAAAATAATAGTACAGCTGATCCTTATTTTAGACAGTGGATAGGGACCGCGTAAAAAAATCGCACAAAAAAATTATATTCAAAAATATCATAAATAAATAGCTATAAAAAGTTAGTTCGGTTCAGATTGGAAAAAAAAACTTTTTTTATGCGGTGGATCGGGACCGCATAAAAAAAGTTTCATCGAAAATACCTAACTCAAAACGCTCAAGACCTCATAACTTCCATAGAAGTTGCTTTTCTAAACAAGATAAAGCACTAATTTACACGTGGGAACATTTTATTTCATTTTCATAGCATTATAAAAATTTTGAAAAATACATTTGTCAAAAAATTAAATAATACAGTAACTTTATGTTCTTATGCAATGTATTGATTAAACGCTTAAAAGAGGTTAAAAAGTATTTTTATTAAAGAGAGTTATTATAGTAAATGTTTAAGTTTCTTACTGTCTCTTGATTTTGATTCACATTATTCATTTTAATGGCCATTTTTTTAAAAACCGCATAAAAAAAAAATCGCAAAAAAAGGACCGCATAAGAAAAGGTTTAGCTGTAATAGTAAAAATATAACTAACGTATAACAAACAGCCTTTTATACAGAATGGTCCACAATTATGTACCGTAATTGCTGGAGCTGATAGTATGTTCAAAAATAATGGTACCTTTTCAGCTACACTTTTTGCAAAACTCAATAATAAGGGTGATAAAGCAGAGGGGTAAAATGTAGAGGGGTGGAACGAAACTGACTTCTTTTTTTTTTTAAATTTTTTACGCGCTTTTGATTACTGGGTTCATATTCTAGGGGCGCGTATGAACATTAAGATAATTAAATTTATGGTATTAATTATTCGATCACTTATGATTCGGGGATAATTTGGAAATAGATAATTCTGCTTTAAATTACTCGAAAACGGTAATATTTATCGAAATGTAACAAGTATACCTTTTTTGCGTGAAATCGTCTGAGGAATTATATTATCAGGGACTTTGTTTAAATAATTGCAAATTAAAAAAGAAAAGACGTGATAACTCACACCTACCACCCAAAACCACCCCTTAGTCATGAGTAGTGGAATAAGTGTTGACATAAATTTAATCCTTCTAACGCAAAATAAGTACCCGTAAAATGTCAATCCGTTATTCAAAAGCGGAACTGTAATATCTGCTTGTTATAGATATTCAGAACTGTAATATCTGCTTGTTATAGCCAAAATCTGACTTTCAGTCCAAGTGAAATTGTGTGTGATTTCGAAGAAGCTATTCATAAAGCAAGCCGGAACGTTTGGCCTCACCTAAAGATAACTGGCTGCAGATTCCACATCAGCCAAGCTTGGCTGAGGAAAATACAGAATATTGGACTGAAAAGAGAGTATTCTGAGAAGGACAGTGAGTTGGAGAAATGGTTACGCTTGTGTTTCGGCCTCATATATTTAGACAGTGCTGATGTTTCGGAATGCTTCGTTGAAGAATTGATTGCCGAAGCCTCCAACGATGCCCGTATAATGTCCTTCTGCGATTATTTAACGGACAATTACATTTCTGAATCTGCGAGATTTCCTCCAGAGATGTGGGCTTCATGTAGCCTAAGCCGAGAACGGACTACCAACGCCTGTGAATCTTTTCATAACCATTTTAATAAAAGATTTTATTCTCCGCATCCTAATATTTTTGTATTTTTAAATGAATTAAAAAATGTTCAAGTAGGAACTTATGTGCAATTGAATAGTTTACATTTACAAAAAAATATTAAAAATATTAATTATGAAAGAAAATTAAAATATGTTACAAATTTGATAGATAAATTTAAAAATAAAGAAATATCCAGAATAGATTTTGTAAAAACTATATGTTATAAAGCATGTTAAAATTAAATATATGTACATTATATATACAATAAATATAAATTAAAACAATAAGTAAACAATATTATTTTTTTTATCCTAACTTTGCGCGCAATCACAGTATACCTTTTTAAAGACGTGCGCGCAATTGCATGATGGGATTAGGACAGCCACTTGAGAACCCTGACCGCTGCGCGCAATTGCAGTCTGCCCATATAATTACCAAATTTATATTTTTAATTTATAACGACGAAAACCGTACGATTTCGCAAACCTCGAAAACTGCCCGGCTTATGGACATACTTAAACAATCCGGCACTTACGTAACAGGATAATTTCTTATGTCAGCACTTCTCCATATTTTTCATTATTCTAAACTTTGATCGTCTGTAAACGGCGGGTCGTGGCCAAAAAATAACGAAATTTTTGAAAGTTTAAGTGAAGCAAGTTATGGATATTCCAAAACGAGTAGAAGAGCTGTAACAGTACGGGGGCGGGCAGATTAAGTCGTCAAAAGTATGGGAACATCCTGACCCAAGGTGTGCCCACACTTTTTACGCCATACTGCACTTAATACTATGGTACACTACCGTGTCAAAAATGTGGCTACATCTTGGGTCAGGATGTCCCCATACTTTTGACGACGTAGTGTGCTGCCGTACTGTCATAGCTCTTCTACTCAAACGTATTATTCTGATTGTTAAAACCTACTTTTTGTTATCGAAACTTATCGATACCGAATTACTTATCATAAATTTATTATATGTAACTGGTTAATTTAGGCTCCATTAGTTCGATTGATTGGGTCAGCAATAACACATTTTTTAAAAAAAAGTTAATATTCGTTACTTTTCTTCATCGTAAACTTTTGTTCGTAAAAATCTCGTAAACGGTGCATCGTAGCGAATAAATAACGAAATTTTTGTTGGCTTAAGCGAAGCCAGTTGTGGGTATTCCAAACATTTTGCGACTATTAAAATATAGTTTTCATTATTGAGAATTATCGACATCGAATTACTTTTTATAAATTGGTTATAATTGGTTAATTTTAGGCTCCACTAGTCCCACTGATTTTATTAGCAATAGATTATTAAAATAAAAATTACTTTTCGTTATCGTTAGTATTCGTAATCGTAAACTTTTGATGTAGGAATTTGGGTTACACGAATTTACGTTGCACGAAAGTTTGCTCTAGACTACTAGAATTCCTTAGAAAAGTTAAAGAAAAACATAATAAAAGAATTTTTACTAATTTTTACTAAATATCGTGAAGTCTAATTCTAACAAATACTATTTTACTAAAAAATATTGTAAAGTATTTTAGGTAAATAATTCGTATTCCAAAGGACAATGGGCAAAGCCCAAGGTTGAGACCGATGCCGATCGATAGTCCTGGTCAAGTAGTCAATGGGCACGTTCATGAAGAACATCGCCTTCAAAAGTTATAGGGCGTCAAATGTACAAAAAGTGTGCACGTGGCCATAGCCAAACGGGATACTCTGTATAGGTGCAAATAGGTGACGAAACATGTCGTAGGCCGGCTTATCACTGCGTAAAACTACTTTCCTGGCAAGTGGCCTAACCTCGTTTTTTCACGTGGCTTATGGCAGAAGACGTACCGAGCGGCTTCAAACCTGTACATTGGAAGTATCCGAAGAGAAGTTTGGGAGTCCTACCGGTGACGATTTCCGGCAGACCCCTTGGCAGATTGCCGAAATAAGGTAGTCCGAAATGCACCCTCCCGAAGGGGACTCTAATGCCCGCTACAGGTCAACACACATCGTTTCCTTAAGAAATGGCCACGTGTAATATGCAAAATCTACTGCACTTCAGAACTTTTGAAGGTCAGGTTCTCCATACCTAAGATGGGTATGGAGAACCTAGGAGATCTACTAGGAAGGTGCTTTCATAAAATACATATCTCACCAGTGGACGCTGGGGGGCAATTTAGCGCATTGTCCTTTCTACTTTTCATTTTTTGAGAAAATATATACTGAGCATGGAGATAGATAAAGAATACTAACTGCAAATAGAAATTTTAAAAAAATTAAAAAAGGAAAAATTAAGAAATGAAAGAAATGATTTTATTGAGCACGTTAGTTTAATTTTTTATCATATCATATAAATTATGGTGAGACAACTCCTAAAAACCCCAAATTATTCGAAAAATTAATATAGTCCCATTTAAAAATCTATAAGTTTATATCATAGCTCGAAAACCTTAAGAGCTATAAAGCTCCTGACTGTAGCAATCGGTTGCCCCCGTCGATATTTACAACTCTTATTTGAGCAATTTTTCGATTAAATCAGTGGTTTGGCTGTAATAAAAATGGCAACTCTCAAAAAACTCACACAGTATATATATAATTCCCGGCTCCTTTTGACATGTGTAGGGCCCCCTAATTTTGGATCCGACCCAACCTTTAAAGGGATGTTGGGGCGACAAAACAATAAAACTTTTCCAAACTGGGATGGAATGGGATACATGTAGTCAACACGAATGTCAACATTTTGCCAACATTTTGTTACTCGATCTGTACTTACCTTTAGACCGAATTCTTGCAGCCTAGAATCATTTCCTCCATTAGGTCGTTCCTTGTACTTATGGGAGCTTTTTTTTTGAAATCTTCCTATTTTTCCAAACGAAAAACTATAAAAAATTTAGAATTTTTTATTTAAACCGCCGCCATTTTTTTAATTTCAAGAAATAAAATAGCTCCCAATGTACATAACGGCTTACCTACAGATTGATAATCTATTTGATTTTTTTTTTCGGATGAAAACTGCGGTCGGAATCGTGTGTACCAATTTCCGCCCTTTTTTAAAGACACTTTTTTCAAAAAATTATAATAATTATAAAGAATAAATAAAAATGAATAAAAAAAATATTTTTGTATTGTTAAATAGTGGTATTAATCGTAAAAAAATTTGTCCCCATTCCCCCATCCTATCTGTCCGAAAAAAATCGCAAAGATTGACTATTTTTCCGCCAATGACACTGTGATGGTACCTTAAAATCAGTTTTTATTTATAAAATATGAATTTTGGATTTTTTGGAAAGAAAGAATATCTTCATAAAGGCCTATAAAATAAAACACAAAGGCTATTGGTGGATAAGCATGGGTAGGAATGCCCTCGTACGAATTGTGTTGGCTTTTTTCCTGCTAACTGCTATCGGCTAAAATTGAAATTTACTGAGCTTCAGCCCTTAAAAACTTAAAACCTTTTTTTAAAGCCCCGATCAACCGGACACTCATCATCAGTTTTGAAACCACCAAAATGACAAATCGCTTGTAGACTTTCAATCACATTTAGATATCTTGAAAACACCGAAGATGTAGCGAAAAATTCGACTCCCGTGTTGGGGCCCCGCCGCTCACGGCGTTTTTTTGTTTTCGACCTATGATGCAGATAGACTTATATTTTTTAAATGGAATGTATGTTTACAAGTATTTTAAAAATTGATTTGTGATTCAAAATTACCGGTATTAGGTACTCTAGCGTCCATTATTTTATCTTATGACCATTAAAAAATAAACTACCTGTTTGGACTACCTATTAACTGTTAGTTCGTTTCATGGATAAAAAAGATAGAACGATCTCGATTGTACCATAAAAAGTATTTTTCTTCCATTTATGTTTTTTATTAAGGGTAGGTTTACTCGAGAGTCTTTAAAAATTATGTATTTTTCTAGAATTTTTTTCTCAAGAACGGAAGTAAATATCAATTTCAAATTTTGTGCACATATTTATTAAGTATTAAACTACACAAAAAAAAATTTTCAAGGAAAAATATAAAAAAGTTTCCATTTTATAGATAGTGCAGTGTGACGATCCGAAAATCCAATGCCTTGTTGGTGGACATCCTAGCGTCGGTAATAAACCACCGAAATCCAAAAACAAAAAAGATTTATAAAATATATGAAGAGTACCGGCACCTCTACCTATAATATCAATAAATTGCTGAAAGAAAAAAAAAATGGCGGATGTTTGAACTTTTGATTACGATTTTTGTCTTATTTTTCGCTCTTTAAAGTAAATTTAAAAATAAAAAAATATTGAACTTAGGTAGAGGTGCCGAAGAATTGAATTATCTTTAAAATAAAAAATTTAAAAAAAGGATCTATCGAATAGTTTTTGAGTTATCGTGTCCACCAGTTCCAAAAATGTAGTTCCGAGATATTATAAAATATATATAAAGAAATGTATTTTCAAAATTTTATATTTAATTCTCATTATTGCGTGAACTACGTTTTTTGAATTTTTTTTTATAGAAAGCTGGATTTGGTTAATGTGCAAGAATCGTGTTTTTAAATTATTTTCAGTAAAATCACTTTGGGAACATATTCTGCACATAATTTGCTATCAATTTTGGCAAAAAAAATGGATTTTTTTTATCAAATCTCAAATAAACCTCCCCTTAATGCATTGAATTAGTTTTATCAACAAATTAATATATAGTTCCTTTTTAGAAAAGAATAAATTTGTATCACAGCAAGAGAACTAAAGGGTCTATGATGTTTCTAGTTATAGGAATTGATTACTCGCAGCAGTAGTTGCAACGCTTATCTGAACAATTTTTTGTTTAAGTCAATATTTTAGCCGCTATGAAAATAGGAATTCACAAAAAATTCATGCTGTATAAACATGTTGCTAAATTTATTAAGTATAGAGAAATACCTATTAAGCACCTGTACTAAGAATATCCGTAATGTAGGTATTCTAAAAATTGTAAACGCTGTAAATATTTATAATACTGAAGAGTAAAATAGCTATGTTTACTGTAAATGATAATGGTACAAGCTAACATAATGACAATAATAATAGATATGTAATTGTATTCGCTTGTGGTTATACTCACTACAGAATTCAAGGTCTTTAATATAAATGTTAATAGGGATTTTAATATTATCAAAAATTTAAATATTTATGGTACTTGGCGCATTAGAGTATTATATGGGTAGTTCTCCAAACGAAAGAAGAAAATGGCCTTAATTCCGGCCCGATATTTTTTTCATGCATAACCTTTGGCAAGTAGTTTTATTTCAAGTGGATGACACATTTTTCACACTATTTCAAAGTGGCCAGTCAAAAAATTAAAAATTATAAATTTTATGGCCATTATAAAAAAAGAGACATCCAGGAAAGTGAAAAAATGAGTAAAAAACTAAAATTAACACAAGAGAATTTCTTATATTCATTTTTATTATTAAGCACAATTTATTAAACTATTAAACAATTTATTGATTTTTATTATTAAATAATTTTTATTATTTTTATTATTAAATTTTTAATTATTAAACAATTTATTATTTGTTTAATATATATTATATATTATATTAGTAGTATATATATTAGCAGTTATTTAGTGTATATATGTAAATATTAAAAAAAATTTAAAAGAAAAAAATTAAAAAAAAATTAAAGAAAAAATAACTAACTAAATAAACAAAATTGCGAATTTATTATTTATTAAAAAATATTCGAAGTCATTTGCTACAGTTTAATACATATTATATATTATATTAGTAGTATATAATATGTATCAGTAGTTATATTAATTATATAGTATATAGGTATTATACAAAAAAAAAAAAAAAAAATGGGAATTTATTTTTTATTAAAAAATATACGGAGTCATTTATTACGGTATTCTAATGACATTTACCTAATTTATTTACATTATTTAAGTTAAATCCCCGTTTTCGGAGCTGCCAGGAGACTGAGACCAGGAGACTGAGAATTCTTCAATATTCTTTAAAATCGGCTAAATAACGTTTTATAAAAAATGAAATAAATAACAGGTTCGCTATTCCAATACAGCATATTTGCAACTCATACAATTGAAAACTTTCTTATATCCACAGTACTTTTCACGAAAATGCTGACCAGGATACTGAGAAATTGACTGGACCGAGTACGATCTCAGTTACAATGTTAACTGAATTAATTGATACAACCCCAAATTAAGTAAAACATGTACTTTTTTTTATTTATTATATTTGAGTTAATTACTATGACAAACGATGATTTAATGGGAATGTAATTTTTTTTATATTTTTAAGTGTTTTGGTTTGATAGGAGAATGATGCAAAGTTCAGGAGACAAAATTCAATAGAATATTTCTTAAAGAAAATATAAAAAAAATTCAAAAATTATTTATACTAATATAAAAAAATTAAAAAAATTAATATAAAAAAATTCAAAAATTATTATTTATATTAAAAGTACCAATATTATAGATTACTACTGCAATGTAATTTTTTTTATACATTTAGAAAAAATAATTATTTAGTCTGCTATGTTTTACTTTGGAGAGGAGACATACCAGGAGACTGAGAATTTTACATTTTAAGTGTCATTTTTTTATAAAAAATATATTTCGAAACCAGGTTATTTTGAGTGACCAGTTAGATGCAGTAATGGTTTACAGTTTCCATCTAGAAAAAATGTATTTTTCAAAATATTAATATACCAAATGCGTTGGGTCGTCCAAAATTCCCTAGTTTGAAGAACTACCCATATATTAAAAAAGCCTCCTTAATGTGACAATTTTTCTGTAACTAACTATACATACTTACATGCGAAAAACAAAAAATTCCACTTACCTTTAGTTTTTTAATCATGTGTGAAACCTCACACTCATATTTCTTTCTACAATACTTTTTTTTATTATATTTTTTTTATCTGAAAAGAATGTTGGGAATGTGACAGCAAAGAATTCAAAGGATTTTAATTATTTTTATTTTTTTGGTTTAATTTCGTTATTACTGCTTTCACATTTACAGAAAGAAAATTTTTCATTTAATTTTCTTTTTTCTCATTTTAAATAGAATAAATTTGCACGAATGGAAATTTCATTCTCTTATTCCTAAATATCCGTAGATTATTTTTTATTTTTACATCAAATTTTTTCACTATAACTAAACTAAATTTTATTTTTTAATTTACATTTACAATCATTTTTTACATTTATATAGGTTTCTTTTTTTTAACATTTAATATTATTTGTAAGAAGAAACGTATTTACAAAAGTCTTTATTTAACAGATTGAGAACATAAGATATTTAGTTAAAAATATACACGATCATATTTCGGAAAAAATAATGCACAAATTAGAGTTAAAACTTGTCGAGAATATTGTAAAAGTTTTGAAATACTATGCTTTTCGCAATAGGAAAGCTTGTAAACATTTAAAGGATACTTTTGTTTTTATGTTAATGAAACAAAGTGCAACAGCTGTTCAACGAGGCTTGTTAATAAAAACATTTCAAATGCACAATTTTGTGTTTTGTTACACTTTATATTATCACCTAAAGGGCCGCAGTGCCGGACTTGTGAGGGTTCACTGTATTATAACTTGACTATAGAAATAAATTCGTTAAACAAATCGTCAAAACCCACTTAAATGATTTAATTAAATTTTGTTAATTACATTAAACAATTTCATTTAAATTTTTTTAATTAACGTAAATATCTTATGTCTCATCAAGAATATTATATACACATACAATAATTTTGTGAACATTTTTACAAAAACATTTCAATTTACAATATTTGTGTTTTTAAACCACATGAAAAAGATATGCTTAATGATTGTACGATTGTTATCGATATGAAAAATTAATTAATATAGCTTTTTAATTAATTAACATTTTCGTTATGTATTGCCTATATTGTATTTATTAAGAAGAACCCTGTTTCCTTTTTAGCTGATGTAATTACAAAAAAAAAATTATTCTTTTTCTTTTACGCATTCATTCTGTCTATAGATATATATTCGCATAATATTTGTTTTTGTGTATATACAGTGAGTAAGAAAAATTTGAAGGTTACGTAACAGTTTTTGATATTCATGCTAAATTAATTTATCGATTGTTTTTTTCCGTAAAAAGTTTTATTTGTGTCTCACAGGAAATCATTTAATTTACTAAAAACGATGATCCGATGCGTGCTGGAG
The DNA here is from genome assembly GCA_035578155.1 of Brachynemurus nebulosus. NCBI lineage: Eukaryota > Metazoa > Arthropoda > Insecta > Neuroptera > Myrmeleontidae > Brachynemurus > Brachynemurus nebulosus. The sequence goes on from JAPWDM010000005.1 coordinate 1,737,067, forward strand.
CATATATTTAAATAGTTATGTAATTTATGTGCTAATGGGATTATATAGGAAGTGTAACTATTGCAACTTTGCTTTATGAAACTTTTACGGATTGAATTTTAAACGAGTAAAAGTTTTATAAAGTGCCATGAAGTATCAGTATTTTTGTTAACTTTATTTTTACGAAATTTTTAGTACCTTCTGTCACAGCATCATGCATAACATAGTGAATTTCCATTTACAAAAGTTTTTCTCGGAAATCAATTTACATAGAACAATATTTCAAAAATTTTTTTATGTGATTTTTTTACCACAAAATACAAATACTTGTTTTTTGTCACTAAAAATATCCAAGAAGTTATGCTTCGGGCATCAGCTGAAGAAAACATCCAAGATTTTTGGACTTTCAACGTTTTAGGTTGGGTGGTCATAAGTTGCGTGAGTGAAAGCGTGAGGGTTGCAGTTGAAGGGTGGGGGTGGTAGCGGCCAGCTCAACTCAGACGAGCTAAGGTCCAGGTCAAGCGAACCAGGCCAGGAATAATACTACGGTAAAATAGTCGCCAAAAACGATCGAACCGTGCATTTCGGGTAGGCATCAGCGATTTTTTTTTTCTGAAATTCGTAGAAGGGTCTGTGGTGAATGTAAAACTGAGTTTTCGGTGTTGCAGTTTAGCCGCCATCTTGGAAAAAAGGTCAAAATTAATTTTTCGATTATCTCTGTAACCGTAAGTCCGACAAAAATTTTGTAAGGATCATTTCTATAGGACATTTTATTTTCTATAATTTTTATCTAAAACTTTTTATCGAAAAATTGATATTAAAAATGTTATTCCTAAAAAAGTATAAAAGATTTAGGGATGGAAAACTTTGAGGGGTTATAACTTTTCTATTTTCAACTCGACAAGATTATTGCTTCTTATATTTTTCATAGAGAATTTCTTGACGAAGAATTTGATGTATTAACTTTCATTATTAAGCTCACAGTTATCGAGTCTGGGCGTTGTGAAGATGAGTAAGTGAGCTATACTGGGTACTAAATAAAACTGTTCACATTTTTTATTTAAATGATATATTTTGAAACATTTATTATTATTATTATTATTACTATTTTTATATTTTAGTTATTTTGATTAAGTAATACGTCAAGACAATGTATATTTAACAATTCTTCACAGCACCTGTATATCCTTGTAGCACCTTTTATTAAAGATTGTTAAGGATGCGTAAAATTTTAATAATTAATAAGAAATTCAGGAAAAGTATAAAAGTGTTTTTTTGCTCGTCCACTGAATTTTTGGGAAAAATTAGTGAAATTTTTTTTTGTCGTTGATACCCGTCATGTTTCTCCACGACTCTGAACCTGAATATATAAAACGTAGAAAATATAAATTAAAATAGTGTCAAAATTTGTGAATTAGACTTACGGGAGAAATCACTTCAAAAGAAAATGCGTCTAAGACTATATATACCTCAACTAAAACAAATAAATTATAAACAAAATAAGGAAAAAATAGAATAATAGAAACAATAAAATATCCCTGTTGCAGCATTCTGCATAACATAGCGAATTTCCGTTTACAAAAATTAGTTTTTCTCGGAAACTAGTTGACATAGAATAATAGTTTAAAGACCTTTTTTGTGTGATTTTTTCTCCTCGTTTCAATGGTATAAAAAAAATGTCGCAAAAATTTTTGAATAAGGGGAAATTTTGGTAAAAAACTAATTTTTTTCGCGAAAATTGCCAAAAAAAGCATGTTCCGGGCATCGGACATGTTTGGTTAACGAACTCGTCCAGCGGTTTGGGACTTCCAATATTTCTACCAAATTTCATAGAAGTAAGACATTTCGTTCGAGAGTTATCGTGCGGACACGTATGTATATATATATATATATATATATATATATATATATATATATACAACCCGTCGTGATTAAAGCCACTCTGGGTGGTGTGGAAAGGTGTTGAATTTCAAGTTAATATGTAATACCTATTTTTCATAACATCATATTAGCAAAGAAAAACAATACAAAATAATTGTATTTTAAAATTAATATGTCACCTAAGAGTAGACGATTTTTTAGTTATAATTTTTACCTACCTAATTTTGGAGAGCTATTACTCCCTAACTAGAAGTCGAATAATAAAATTTAATATCTCAAATTTTTCGTTAAAAAATACTCTATAAAAAAGATGAGAAGCATATTTTTTGTCGGGTTAAAAATAGAAAAGTTATCTGGCTTCAAAAATTTTCGTTCCTATATTTTTCATGGTTTTTTGCTGATATTTTCGAAGATGGCGGTTAAACTACACCACCGCAAATCCCGAAAACTCAGTTTTACATTTATCTCTGACTCCTCTACGACTTCCAAAAAAAAAAAAAAATTGCTGCCTACCCGAAATGCACGGTCCAAGTACGCTTTTACTGCACTATAATACACATAAAAATATGCTTTGACTAAGCATATCGTGTGACTTTGAAAATAAACTGTATATTTTGATTTATTTTCCACGCAGCTCCCTTCTTTATCCAATTTGTTTCAAACATTTCTGAAAATTTCTGTTTAGAAAATGTTGGCAGTTAAAAATCTATATTTTTTTTCATAAATAGACCAACTATCAAAAAATATCGACATTTTAACAATTTTTAATTAAGCCTAGAATTAAATGATAAAAAATGTAATAATATTGATTTTAACATCCCTTGTCTAAAACATCACCATACGCTATGAGAAAGAACTAAGTAAATATTTAATAATAAATTGATAAAAAAACTGTAGTGAAAATTTTCATATTAGGGTAAATGCGGGAGAGATGCCGCAGTAGCCATAGTCCGTCCGTTGATTGATAGATAGCGCTATTAATGGATTATATGTTTAAAATAAGTTACTTATTTGAGCTGTATATGGTAACATTTACATATGATTAGTCCATCAGTTTAGTAATTATCCAACTTTCTATTATTGAAAAGTAAGTTTTTTAACGTAATGTTTTATCAAGCATTTAATTCATTAGAATTTAAGAATGTATATTTCATTGTTTTATTGAAAATGAGTTTTGTTATTAATTTAGGTATATTTTAAAAGTACTGTATAAAATTTTAGGTTGGAATTCCGCACTATGTTTGCTATAGCAACATGCGACATCTATTCCAACAAAAAGGAGAGATGCCGCATTTAAAGTTGGTATAGATGCCGCATCATATTACATCTTAAAAAAAAAAGTAGACGTATATACCTTAATTATGCAATTTTTTTTTTGACTGTAAATTATGCCACGTAAATATAAAAGATCCATTAATGGATCAGGAAGAGCCCTCATATTAGTGAAGATAACGAAAATAATGATGATTGCCTGTGTATTGAAAGTTTTGAAAAGTACTAAGAAACAAAAAAAAAAAGTTCATCGATTAAGATGTATAAAGTACCAAAAATGGTTACATATGGCATGCATCATGTATGGAGAGGTGAGTAAAATGCAAAATTTTTAATATGAACTATGCGGCGTCTCATCTTCTTTAATGCGGCATCTTTCCCATAGGTGTGGGAGAGACGCCGCTTTGCAGGCTCTACAAAAATGTTAATTATGAATCCTTTATGACTCAAAATTTAAAATTATTTATAAATAATTTTAAAGAACAATATTTACATTTATTGTGTACCAAATTTCAAATCAATTAAATGCATACTTTAAGAATTATCAAGTGTTTTCAAAATGTGCGGCATCTCACCCGCATTCACCCTATTTTTTTTAATTAGATTTTTAATTAATATCAAATATTTTTTCTAAAACAAGACCTTTTTTAAAAATTTATTGTACATTACTGATTCCGTAACAAAACTCAATTTAAATTTCAGTCGTTTCAATTGAAATATCTATTATTATGTAAGGCAGCAAAATTTACCGGTACGAATCGCATTACATTTTCTTTTCGTAAGAAATTTTATGATATTTCTAAAAAGGGAATTTATATGGTAAAGATATAAAGAAGATGTAAAAGGCGAAGGTAAATATATCTTTTCCAATTTGGGTGGGTAGGTAAATGCGTAGCACCTACACGCGGCAGTGTATCGTCCTTGAAAAAAAAAAGTATTCTCAATTTTATAACATTTACATCTTGCGGGCATCTTAAACGTAAATGAAAAGTTATAAGTTAGCTCGGAGCTACCTGCAGTTTGTTCATACATAGCGTACAATTTTTGTTGATTGAGGCGCGGTATTCTACAGTCTAGTGATGAGAGTTTCGGTCGTTTTTTCGGACCAAATAAACAATTCCCCTGCCGTAGTATCCTGCATAACGTAGCGAATTTCCCATTATAAAAACTAGCTTTTCCCGAAAACCAGTTTATATAAATTAATAGTTCAAAGACTTTTTTATGTGAGTTTTTCTCTCCTTTCCAGTGGTGTAAAAAAATGTCGCAAAAACTTTTGAACTTGGAGAAATTTTGGCAAAAAATTTATTTTCTGCACAAAATATGCCCAAAAAACCATGTTCTAGAGGTATCAGATGTGTCTGGCTAGCGAACTTATCCAAAGGCTTGGATCTTCCAACATTAGGACCGGATCTAAGGGGAGCAGCCGGGACACATGCCACCTGCAGGTGCCCCCAAAATGTTAAATTTGAGTTTTTTCTTTCGTAACTTGTTTTTTGCAGGGATTTTTGAATTTTGAAATTAGAACTTTTCTCGGGGAAGGCGCCAACAACAAAGTTTGCCCCCTCATAATAATCGTGGGTCCGGCCCTGTCTAATATTGTGCGGACACACACAGAGAGACATATATATATATATATATATATATATATATATATATATATATATATATATATATATATATATAAGGAGTGGGGGCAAATTTTCCTGTTGGCGCCCCTCGCAGCAAAAAAATTTTTACCTGGATGATGACAAAAAAAAGCCACCTGGACCCTACCATAAATCGGCACCATTGACCCTATCATAAATCATGACTGTCGACCTTTTTTTTTTGCTCATAAATTGTTACTATTCACGTTTTTTTTTTTTTTGCTCATCACTTACTCCAGGACCATTGACCCTATCATAAATTATGACTGTCGACCTTTTTTTTTCTTGCTCCTCACTTCAAACATTTTTTTAATTTTGCTCCGCCCAAAAACATTTCACCATTTTCGCACCCCTCAAATTACGTTTTTGGCACCCCTAAGATCATCCAGGGGGGCACGTGTCCCCGCTGCTCCCCTAGATCCGGCCCTGTATAAATATATACATATATACATATATATATATATAAATATATATATATATATATATATATATATATATATATATATATATATATATATATATATATATATATATATATATATATATATATATATATATATATAATTTTTAGTAAGTTCTATTTTGGGCTTTTAGGGACTTCAAAACAAATTTCTATCAGAGTCTCGGGCTCAAGTTGCGCCGTGACAGTGGTTGTAGTAACTTGATTTTCGATTCGAAAATTCTCTAAAATGAAAATTCAAGATGTTATCCGCTTGTCAGCCTGTTTTCCGTCCTTCTGTAAATCTGATACAAAAATCATACATAGTTTGCTGATAAGAAATAATGTCGCTACGACCGGAACCGAAGAGAGAAAAAAATTTATAAAATGACGGTGGTTTGTTTGAATGTTTTTATTTATTTATTTATTTTTTTAAATTGTAGAAAAAAAATTGTATTGAATTTTCCAAAGTTCGGATCACAGAGAAACACATCGAAAAAATTACTTTTTGGAAAAACGCGCTTAGAATTTTTAGCAAAATAGACAACCGTATCAGTTTAAGTCGTAATGCTGCCTGAAAATTGAAGCTAAACTGAATGATTGTACTCGACAATTTCGAGCATTCCTGTATGAACGAATTATTTTTATAATGGCCTTGTATGCGCGCCTATACGTCGAGTCCTTGTATGGTTATGTACTGAATAAATTTGTCTCTTGACGAAAAAAAATTGATTTAATTTTTTTTTCTTTTTTCGTTTCCCGAAATCAAATGAAGAGCGTTCATTCATTTATTCATTCAAATATTTATTTTATATTTCTGTTGTAACGGGAAATTCGTAGAAAAAGATAAAATAATATAATTTTCCAATTTTTCCGGACATGATTCAAAATTATTCAACGTGACTGACAATCAATGAAAGATGAAGATTTCTTCTTTTTTTTCGTCTTTTATTATTGCTTGCCCGATTTTCCCATCTTGACTTGTTGACCTAATGATTGGTTTCTGATTGGTTGCCTTTTTGGTATGAGAATAGCGAAAAAATTGTGGTAGGAAATATCTATAAATGTATATTTACTACGTAATCAAAAATTTCAGTCATTTTTTACACACTTACGGAATTTTTTAATATTACAATAAATTATTTAGCAGCCATTCTTTCGTTACGGGCATGATATTTTCTCGCACTTTATACGCCTTCTCATAAAAAAAAAATAGAAGTTATTTTTTCTTATAAATTTTCGGTACTAAGCAGATAACAAATGTGTACACAATATTTGTACTGAACATAAAATACATAACATTATTAGTTTTAATGCTAGAGCTAATAGAGTTTGTGTTACGGATGTGACAAGAAAGTACCTTTTGTCGCGTCCGTAACGTATTTCTAGCATTAAAACTAATAATGTTATGTATTTTATATTCAGTACAAATATTATGTACACATTTGTCTATCGGCTAGTATTGAAAATTTATAAGAAAGTAATAACTTCTATTTTTTTTCTTATGAGAAGTCGTGTAAATATGCGTGAGAATGTCATGTCCGTAACTAAAGAATGGCTGTTATGTATCAGTTTGAATATTTTTAAGTAATTAATTTTACCTGTCAGTAGATAACAAGTCGGGAGCGAACTAATCTACGACCGTTTTTCAAGATAAGATTAAAATCTGACCGCGGGAGCGAACTAGAATGCTCGAGCGAACTGCAAAGGGTAGGTTTCAAAAGAATGGCTGTTAGAATTAATAGCTAGAATGTAATTTTTACTGCTATGGAAATTTTTGTAACTAGTCCAAAATTATGATAAGTAATAGTACGTAAAGTCCAGACGTAATAACCAGTGTTGGGCAAGATAATGAATTTTATTATCTCGATAACAGATAATAGATAACATAATTTAAAATATCTAGATAAAGATAACAAATAATTTAGTCATTATCTAGATAAAATTTTAGATAACAGATAAGACAATATTTACAGAAATAATGCATTAGGTCAGTGTTTCTCAAGCACCGGTCCGTGGACCGGTGTCGGGCTGAGAAAGTACTTCACCGGTCCCCAGAAAGATGTGTAAATAACAAAAATGTTAAACAACCATCTTTGGTGATAAAAATCGCATGTTTTGATATTTAGTTATTTTATTTACGATCCATGATAGCATACATCTAGCACAATAGAGTACAACATTTTTGTTTAAAAAAGTGCTTAAAAAGTGTCGATATTTATTTGAATTACATGATTGACAAGTGTTCGGAGAACGACACTTTATATTACACGATTAAATGTTATTCCAACTAATGGCCGAAATGATTCCTAGCTACAAGAATTCCATTTAAAATACGAAGATTGCTTCTAAACATTTCTCTAATGCTTAAAAAAACGTCGATACTTCTTTCAATTACATGGTAGTTCAAGTGGTCGGAATACGACATTTCATATTGCATGACTAAATGTTATTCCAGCTAATGATGGCAATGATCCCCGACAACAAGAATTCTGTAAATACATAATTACTTTTACACATTTTTGTAATTCTTAAGAAAGTTAAAATTTATTTGAATTTTATGGTCGGCTAAGCAAATAAACATAGAAAAATAGTGAGTTTAGCTTCATCTTTTTGTTTTCCAGAAAAAATAAAGATGTATAAATTGTTATTATCTGATTTTTTTCCTTCGATTAATAAAAAGATTAGATAAAAGATAACTTCTTTTGAAAATATCGAGATAAAAGATAATAGATAACGAAAACGTTATCTAGATAAAATTTCAGATAACGTTATCTAGATAAGCACAACACTGGTAACAACCACAGTTCACCTTCAACTTTCATTTAAAAAAAAATATTACAATAAAATACTTTTGATACAGAACGGCTGTAAGCTTACTACTTTTGGTACAAAACCACTGTGATCCTGCTATCATCCTGCTATCATTGGTACAGAATCGCTGTAACCTTACTATCTTTGGTACAGAATCGTTGCAGCTTTACTACTTTTGGCACAGAAACGCTGTAATCTTACTACTTTTGATATATAACTTTTGTAAGCTGTCGCTCTGTCATGAAAGTTTACTACGAACTAAGATATAGTATTTCGGGTTAGTGAAAGAAGGCCGTGAAAATTTTTTTTTAAATCATAGACTACTAGACAAAGGCATTACTCAGAGTTTTGACTGTAATATTCATATATAGCAAATGTATAAAAATGATAAACTGTACAATAAAAATTACTGTTTTTTCCTTTTTCTTCAGGTTTTCGCCATTATTTTTATATTGCCTATGTCACTTCATAACGTATGAAATGAATATGTAGGTATCTACAGTATAGGTACAGTACGTATGTGAGAAATGTGAGAAATGTGAGAATGTGTATAAGACTATTGTGTGAGTGAAAAATGAAATTCTCATAAATGGTGGATAGAAGACATCACTCTCTCGAGATATTTTCACTCAGTTTGGTTATTGTATATGAGAATAATAACGGAATACCTGTGAATCGTATCAGGTTGCTGCCAAAAGCTACTACTTATACTATATATTGCACATATAAATATCACAGGCGCTTGGACAGAGATTATTATGAAATTTAATATATTGGAAAATAGTCACGCCATAACACGAAGTCATAACTCGAGATTATGGGGGGTTTAACTGTATTATTCAAGTCATTATATTTTAGAACATAATTTCTATCCTTTGCAATCAATTGGATATTGTTGTGCTGACGGTGTTTATTTAATATTAAATTTATAATGTACTTGATACATTTGACGTAAAACTTTCTGATTGGCTAATATGATGTGGCGTGATTTTTAATATCAAAACCCAAGCGGTTTATATGATAAGGGATATTAAATATATTTCCAATCCCAATTTAGATTTCAATTGTTTAACATTACTATATAGCTTTTGGGAATTCATACATTAATTTCTTTGTAACAGTAAGTTGCTGTTAAGGGGAGGTTTACTTGAGAGTCTTTAAAAAAAAAAAACGATTTTTTTTTGCAGAAATTGGTAACTAATTACGTGTAAAGTATGTTCCCAAAGTAATTTTGCTGAAAGTAATTTAAGGGAAGGTTTACTTGAGATTTGATAAAAAAAATTCGATTTTTTTTTGCCGAAATTGATAGCAAATTATGTGCAGAATATGTTTCCAAAGTGATTTTACTGAAAATAATTTAAAAACAAAATTCTTGCACATTAACCGAATTCAGCTTTCTATAAAAAAAAAAATTCAAAAGACGTAGTTGACGCAATAATGAGTATTAAATATAAAATTTTGAAAATACGTTTCTTTATATATATTTTATAATATCTCGGAACTACATTTTTGGAACTGGCGGACACGATAACGCGAAAACTATTCGATGGATCCTTTTTTAAATTTTTTATTTTAAAGATAATTCAATTCTTCGGAACCTCTATCTAAGTTCGATACACTTTCAATATTTTTTTTTATTTTTAAATTTACTTTAAAGAGCGAAAAATAAGACAAAAATCGTAAATAAACGATAAAATTTTTATAAATTCAACTTTTTTGTAACTCAAAGAGTTGTGTACAAGGACTAGCAATTAAATACCCAAAACCACACCAATTAGCGACCTGTAATTTCCCTGTATCTCTCCTGGAAAATGTTCAAAGATACATTTCTGGTTTAAGTACCATTCCTGATAATATACCGTGTATATTGTAAAACCAGGTATATTTTATTTTAGTATACAATGTGCCAAATACAATAATGTACTTCAACATATATATTATGTATATCCATGCATATTTCTATGATATTGTTTTATAGAATATTATATTTACAATCATCTGTCTGTCTTTGTTTAGTTAAATAATATTAACACACACAGCCACACATAGGTATATTGTAAAACAAAAAGGACACTGTTCAGGAGCGCGTCCAATTTGTTAAATTAGAGGGGCACATATTTTTAATTACTTCACAATGATTTCGAAAACTGATAATTGGCTTCTGGTTTCTTCATTCTGTCAGTATATTGATGGTTCTTAACGCATTGAGAAACTTAAGTAAACTTGATGTCGTAATCAAATAAAAAAATTCTTTTTTTCTCAAATCGTACTTTAATCGAGGGTAATTTTGACGGGGAGCTTTCATTAGTACTATCAAAATGACGGAATTTCTTTTAGAAATATAGCCGATTCGACAGAAGTCGTTTTTGATGATCTTACATTCTGGTAAAAATAAACAGAACGACTTCGAAAATATGTAACTGGCTTCCGATTTTGTAATTTTAATTACGATTTTTAAGACGTTGCACAGTGGTCCAATTTCTAAAAAAAGCAGACAAAAATGAGAAAAATGAAATTTGTAATTTTGAACTTATTACCCTGTAATACCATAAGGGGGACATCTCTGCATCTCGATGCAAACCGACAGTCCATTATACCGTTTGCATCACCAGATAAGGGCAGGTCAAACACAGCTAACTGAGGACCGACTCGTACACATCTTCTAGTTGTTCATTAATAACTTTTGTTTACAAGTGTGTTTTTGAAATCAAAAGTGATGGTAGTTGAAAATAAAGGTGAGTAATTATTATGGATATGTGGTAAAGAGTAATTGAATATTTCTATAAGGTGTACTTATTACAGAGAAATATTGCATTTTTAATGTGTTTATTTATAAGAAATAGTTATGAGTTTGATCGAGTTGGATGGTTTGCTTTTTCTTGCAACAAAGTACGAAGTATGTAAATTATTTTAAAAAACAAAATTCTTAACCCAATGTGCCCCTTCGTTTTTTACAACAATTTCAGTTTTTTCTTGTCTCACTTCATATTCATAATCAGCGATCGTGAAAACCTTTATATACCATTTTTTGTTTTAATTAAACTTATTTTTTATTTTTGTCCGTCATTTTGGACCCGTTATTTAGAATTTTTAAAATAATAATATCAAATTCATAATAAAACCTTCATATACCATTTATTGTTTCAATAAAACTAATTTTTTTATTTTTGCCTGCCATTTTGGACTCGCCATTTTGAATTTTTAAAAAAATAATATCAAATTCATAATCAGCGGCTTTGAAAGCCTGTATATACAATTTTTTGTTTCAATAAAACTAATTTTTTCATTTTTACCCGCCATTTTGGACCTGCCATTTTGAATTTTCAAGTTAATAATACCAAATTCATAATCAGCGACCTTAAAAACCTATATATACCATTTTTTGTTTTACTCAAACTAATTTTTGATTTTTCTCCGCTTTCTTTAGAAATTGGACCAGTTGAAGAGACTTTATCAAATAAACTACGTTAAGATTGAAGGCGGAGTCAGGCCCCCCATTGTCGCTCGCCTATATCTGCACTTGACGCCTGGATTGTGTTTTCTTTATGTATTTTCTCATTAATCAATCAAGATAAAATGTAATACTATTTGTTTCTGTATGTTTCCAGCATGTTAGTTGTTTTGTGCTCGGTTGGTAATTAGTTAGATATAGTAGAACTCGAATTTTACGACAATTTCGAATGTATTGGGTACTAAAATTATTTATTAGTGATACATGTATAATCGAAATTTAATATTAATTTCCGATAATGTTTAATGCAATTTACAAATGGTACAATGCAACGGGAACTGATTTTATAGTTTTTAGTATTAAATAATTAATATTGGAAAGGTTTACTTTGTGAAAATCCATATTGAAAAACATGGGATCGTTGTTTTGTAACTTTTCACAACAAAAATCGTATAAACACGAGTCGACTTTCGGCCATTACGCCATCCTCAGGTGAAAAACACAACTAAAAACTGTTCTTTTAGGCGAAGCTATTTATATTATAAAAATGAAGTGAATAATGTATTAGTGGGGGATGTTAGAGATAGAGGCAGATATAAGTATATCAAAACAAATGTAAGGGAAATCCCAAGTTAACAAATTTTTTGATAAAAGTAAAATTTTTGTATTATTTGCATAGGTACCTACAACGAAATTTATTTTAAAAAGGTTAAGTGTAATCTCATTAAAATGACTGCAGTAAGTTGGGAAAAAGACGACATTTACGACACGTGAAAACAGCGGTGAACGTTAATTACAAGAAATAAAGAATAAAATATACAGGTAACGGTCGGTGCTAAATTGTCAAAAATAGAGATATGTATTGATTTGCACGAAAAGTTACATCCCCATCAGGTGGCTGCTTTTGTTAAATTAAAAGGATTGTCAAAAGGATGTAAAATCAGAATTATTGTAGAAGACCATTTGACTATAAATATTAATTACCAGGAATCAATAAAATTTTTAAACAGGTACCTGTCAGCTTTTTTTTAGTATTAAAGTTTGACCAATACCCAAAGCAATCAGGATTACAGGATAAATGGAAAATTCAAAATTCGTTAGAATTCAATATATGAATAAGTTTCAATTAGTTTTTGTTTACATTAAATTCAGTCTAAAATTATATAATATTATCGTTGTTGTATTTGGAGCTTCACTGTCATTTAATATCATAAATTTACCGGAACTTCCATCATATGAAAACAATTGCAACAAAATATCAAATTTTGTGGTGACGTGTGTATTACAGAATTACTATAATAGTAAATTTAATATAGGTCAATTGTTTCGAACATCAGTAGTAGAGGAAGGTGGGGTAAGACGAGGTAGTAGTTATTTTGATTTTTGATTATTTCTACTAGCTGTGATAATCTGCCTTCCAAACAAAAATCAAAAAAACAACAACAGACAAATGTTTAACATTTTCCTAAAATAGATAAATTCAAAAAAATTGGGGCAAGACAGGGTATCCAACAAGAAAAGGCATCATGTTCGTATAATTTCTAACTATTCTACACAAAAATACATTTTACGAATCTAAACTTGAAGGTTTATTCTTGGAGTTTTATACTACATTTGAAGTAGGTATGTATTATATATTTTCTACTTTTTGTAGACGGGGCTTTTTCTTGAGTTTCAGTAATTAAGAGTTGTTTGAATATTAAAAATCGAAACTAGATCAGTTCAAAAGATCATAAATAACTTATAATTTCGCGTTATTTAAGTTTTTAATTCTACTAGGTGCGAAGGTCAAGTAGAGAGGCGCTGAATATTTGTAGAACTTATTGTTAGAATTTTATAAGGTTTTCTCTTCAAGACATATTAATCTGATAGGAAAAGAAGCATCAAGTCTTTTTTGTAGAAAATGTTACAAGCTTTAACTTTGTACTGAACCATTTTTTCCGTAATATTGAAAAAGTCAAGGAATTGGTCAGAAAGTAATATTTTACCTCTTCTTCCTCCTCAAAATGGGATACTCGTTGGAGGGGAAAAATTTAACATTTATTTGGGTCTGAATATTTCTATTTAAAGCTATTTGGCGTCTGGCCTACTACTACTATGAAATAAAATTTTATTTCATTGTTTAATAAGAAAAGCTTAAAATAAATTGTAAAAACTAGAACAAAAATCAATAATATTTTAATAAACTTAATTTGACATTTCTGTTAAAATTTTAAATAAGTACTTTTGTTAAATTATTATAAATGAATGTACGTATTAATCTATCACAATTATTTTGTAGCAATCAATTCTGATAAATAACTCACTGATACCAATACATGTTCTGTAACTGACCTATTTAAAATAATGAATGTATTATTTATAAAACAATGTAAAAGGTAAGAGTGTTTATATTGAAAGAACAGATTTTATTAATACTTTTTTTTGTGAACAATTTATATATTTGAATAATTATTATAAACAAACTTGTTTACAGTTTTTTCTTTTACCTCTCTGTCAGTAATTAAGCGTGACATGTAAATCTAAAACTGATTTTATACTTGATGGTGAGTTAAAGTCACGAAAGGGTGTAGACGAATTTGGAAACTGGAATTTATAGTAGGCGAGTGTCGAGTATATTAATACAGACAATTTAACTCATGTGCATCAAGTCCCATAAGAATATTGTAGTTTTTTCACTTTTACCATTGGAAAAAGTTAGGACAGGTTTTAGAGCGAAAAAATGGTAGAAAACATTTCATTGGTCATTTAATTGTAAGTAAACCCGATAAAAACGAAACAAAAATTCGTACTGGTAAATTTAACTGATTTCAGAACCATAGTAATAATATACCAAATAACAATATGAATTACAGTAATTTATTTTATTCGTCAAATTGTCTTACCGTATTACACTCAAATTTTATATTTTTTTCTAAATAAATTTTTGTTTTCTACAACTCAAATTTCATGCCTAAAAGTAATTTAACTCGAAAAATTGTCAACTAACAAAAACGCTTCAACTATGCTGTCGCGTTTTTGTTAGTTGACATTTCTTCTCGTCAAATTACTAGGCGACAAATTTTCGTTAGACAATCCCAAATTTATTTGAAAAAATACAAACTTCTCATGTAATATTAAAGGGATGGTAACGTATTAAAATTTTTTTCTCATTATTTTTTTTATTGTTTCATATGATTGTAGAACATCTTAAGATTGTTGTGTCAAAATTTGAAACAAATCGGAGTGAAACTAACTAAGATATAGAACTTTGAGCGTTTGTTGCTCCGATACGTTTTCGTATCCCTCTTCAGCAGGTACGTGGCTTTGTGCTTTCGGAATCCCTGAATTCTTTTATTCATGGATGGGTATTTGTAAGTATACTAATGTATACTATAACCAATGACGTAGATATGAAAAAATTTGTCATATTTAATTTTGGATTTTCAGGTATACAAAACTTTAAAGCGATTTTCTGACACTTGTCATTTTTGAAAGCGGTGAACAGTTTAAATCAAAATCTACTAGACCGATTGTTTTGAAATTTTGTATACAGCTTCCTTATATAAATGACCAGGGATCCCTGGGAGCGTTTTTTTTATTTTTCATAATTATTAATTTTACAATAACAAATAGGTCAATTTTTTAGACGAAAATTGGTGTTTTCAATTCTAAGTGTCACCAAAAATTAAAAAATCGAAAAAAAGAAAATTCCTCCCAAGGATACCTTAGGAAAGAGGTTGTCTAATGATATCATTCATTTTTTTTATTTCGGATGATCCACTCTTGAGTTATATTGTTCACCGACAAACAACTTTTTTTCGCGGCGCCTCCGAAGATTTGCTGCCGTTGGCTTAATTGTTTATATTTTGTTTTAAAAATTAAAGAAATGTTGTTCGTATGCTGTACTATAGAGTTACGGTCGATTAATTAAATTTGTATTACGGGTAGCGTCTGAAAAAATTCTTAAAAGTGGGTCTTTTTTATGTCGAATTAACGTTACCATCCCCTTAGGTGATAAAATGTATTTACAAAACGATTTCGGAAGTGTCATAAATCAAGTTCGATTAGTTAAGTACAAAATTTTATCTGATTTTGGTTACGGTTACATGATTCAGTTCAAAGCCCTGATAATAAATATTTATCATGATCAAACTGCTATAGATAACACAAAATATTTAAATTTTCTATTTGCCGGCAATGTCTGAGAATTTGTAGAAATTGTTAGGTACTAAAAAATAATCACAGCCACTATATTAGTTTTGGTACAGAAGTCTTATGACCTTACTACTCTCGGTACAGAATCACTGTAACCTTAATACTTTTGGTACAGGCCTACTGTGGTCTTACTACTTTTGATGCAGAATCACTGTAACCTTACTACTTTTGGTATAAAATCGCTGTAGCTTGATAATTAAATAGTCTTTACGAAGGCATCATGACGCTGGCCGGAAGTTTTTTTGTAGTCAAAATTTGATAACTTCAATCGATTGTAGGCCGTTTGTAGATGTTTGTAGTATATTTATTTTCGTTTAGTTTATTTGTAATTAACAATCAAAATTTTGTACTGAAGTTAGCCAGAAGCAATTGTGAATGTAATTTTTTTTGGTAACAATAGAAAGATTATCGCTTGTTTGATCTGAAAAATGTCCGATACCTAGTAACAAATAAAAAATTTTAAGACTAAATTTTACTATAATCATAAACGCAATCTGTTAAATTTTGAATAATATAATGCAATAAAACCTATACATGCGTCAAATTTAAAATAACGAACTCACATGGAGCAAATTTAAAATGGTACGCATGCGCAATTTTTTTAAATAACTTTTTAATTATTTATGCTTTATCTGGCGACCCTACGAACATTTTACCGTTATATTTAGACACCACAAACTATAATCTTTCTATTGTTACCAAAAAAATTACATTCACGATTGCTTCCGGCTAACTTTAGTACAAAATTTTGATAGTTAATTACAAATAAACTATAGGGCTACAAACGAAAATAAATATACTACAAACATCTACAAACGGCCTACAATCGATTGAAGTTATTAAATTTTGACTACAAAAAAACTTCCGGCCAGCGTCATGATGCCCTTTACGAAACCAGTGTTTTTATTATTGATTTTAAAAACGTAATATGTATTGATTAGATTGCCTATAAGTAAATAGCGCAAAATAAATAAACAGTACTGGAAAAAAAACGATGTGTGTTACTTTGTAAATTCATAAATAATTTATAAGCGCGTGATTAGTTGATTGAATAATAATGTTGAACATATTGAGTGATAAATAAAGATTTCTACCAACTCCATATATTTTAATTTCAAATTATAATAGATTTGAATTAGTTAGGTAATTATGACAACAATGTATATAAACCTCATATGTGGTAATTGGCTCATTTAATGTGCCGTGTGTTTTCATTTTTGTTGAACATAGATATTTCTATGATTTCTTAAAATCTGAAAAAGCAAAATTTTACGATACACTTACATTTAGAATGTTTTGGCTCTAGCAGAGATATTATATTTGGAGGATACCGGTTCAGAATCATTGCTCTGGGCAATCGACATTCTCGTCTGATCCCCGTGAGAGTCGTTATATTGAGGTTCGACGGTACGAATGTAAAAAATTTCAAATAAGTACCTACAAGTTAACTAAGTAAACATCAGCATAAGACTTCCTATGTAGAGTAAATGTGGAACAGTAAAAATGGACATTTCTTTATGGATCAGTTGGTGGTGGCTTAGTTTCTTTTGGAATATACTGTATACTGGGCAAGTACCCTAAACCAGCATTTCCCAACCTTTTCTCAGTTACGGTCCACTATAACAATCACATGTGACGATTATCAGTTTTCTAAATTACATCTATATTTAATATGAATGTCGTTTTCTGACCACTTGGCCGATTATGTAATTAAAAAAAATATGAATATTTTTTTAAAGATTACAGAAATGATTAAAACCAATTTTGTAATTTTAAATTTAATTCTTGTAGGCTGGAATCATTTCCGCCATTAACTGGAATAATATTAGGTCGTGTAATACGAAATGTCGTTTTCCGATCACTAGGTCTACCATATAATTCAGAATAATATCAACGTCTTCTTATAGATTAAAAAAGTGTTTAAAAGCAATTCTTTAAATTTTAAATAGATTTCTTATAGAACATTTTTGAAATTCATTGTAAGTCATAATTATATCTTTCTGCGGACCGGTGAGATACTTTCGCGGACCAGCGGTTGGGAAACACTGTTCTAAACACTCAAATTATGAATTATTTTATTAAATGATGTTCCAAGATTTCTAGTGTTTGTGTGAATATAATCCCGTTTGTTAACTTCCGTTGGATTAATTATCAAAATTGCTGACTCATCTAATATGTATCTAAAAGAAGCATTTATGTAAAATTGAGTACATACACAGATATGTGAAAATTTGCTTCTTTATTGCAATGTGTGTCATGTCTGTGCTCTAATGAAACAGTCTAGATATGTCGAATGTTTGCTTGAAAAGTGACGCCACCCCATTTCATATTAGTAATTAACAATTTGATGAAATTATTGGTTGATCTTGTAAGTAAGAAACGTTTCCGTTTGATTTTGCAATAATTTTATTGACGTTACGAATGCTGATCATATAAATTAGATTGGAAAAACTTTAATTTGACAATTTGAAGGCCTTTCGAATTTTCGAAAAAATCAAATTGTAACTAATTCATTTATTAGTTATCTGAAAAATTATTAATAACTTTGTAAACTGTGTCGACTTATAACAGGCGATAGTTAACGACAGATTTTGATTAAGGGGGTTCTCTCATGCGACAGCCTGTTTTTTAAGCATTTTTTGGGAATTTTTTTGACGAACAGTGAAAAGATAGAACTTTGTTTTTTGTCATTTATTTACTACTGTTTCACGAGTATGTAAAACAAATTTCAAATAAAAATCTCAATTAGTACGTAAGTTGTACCACGCCGAAGACACCCTCCTCGGAAAAACGGACGCTCACTGCCTCTACGATTTCGGCTGATTGGCTTATCCGAAGGAAAAAACACGGCCTTTTAATTTGTAAGCATAAGTGCTTCGAATGAACTAGAATCGTTTGAAAATATTGAAAATTGAGTTTTTGGCAGACGATTGAATAAAATTCAAATCTCATGATTTTTTTTTAACTTTTTGTTACAAAAAATAGAAATACTCGGAATTTTTGGATGATTCTAGTTTATTCGATGTGTCTAGACGTGCTGAGTCTACCCTATAAATTTCAAGGGAATCGGTCAAACCATTCTCGAGATATGATGGAGGCAAGTTTCAAAAATATAGTTTTGAGAAAGTGCGTTTAAAGTATTAAATACGGTTAAAAGTATGAAAATCTTAATTTATCATCAATCTTTGATGCCTGGCCCACTCCTTTCTGTTCCTCTGGAAAATTCTTCAAAGTAATTGTTTTCAAGTAGAAAAAAATTTATTTTCTGAACCCATCACACGCGAGAACTCCCTTAAGAAATAGTAGTGCAATTTTTGTTTAATACTATCCTAAAAAGAGATTATAGACACTCAGTTTTTCGAGCCTGACCAACTGTTAGCTTCTTCAATTTTTACCTGATTGAGTTTAACTTTTAACTGTAGCTTCACAATAAGATTTTTTAGTGAGCATCGTAGCATTTTTTCCAAAAATTAAAATTGGATAATTCTATACACAATTTCTAGCGATGCTGTTGGGAGAAAAATTCAAATTGATACAGTTTTTCCTTTAAAACAATATTTTGAAAAAAATCCTATACGTTGCTCATTAGATTTTAAGCCATATTTAAAAAAAAATTATAGTTTTCTGTTCTCGGTGCAAAATTGCCAAAATTGTGACCTGTAGCGGTTTGCCCACGGAGGTAAACAAAAAACTGAAACAATTTGGGAACAATTTAGTCATATGAAAAAAAGATTTTTCAACTTTCGGGGCCAATTTATTTCCGGTGTAGTTTTCAAATGAACACACTGTATAATAAACACAATATAAAGTATCTGCATATCAAACTTATTTCGGATGATGGATAATCAGAATCTTACTGTACTTTGTTGTCAATATGTAGGCTTAAATTTCAAAGTCCTTAATTAACATATGTTTGGTTTAAAATACTTAGATGAAACCATATAGATATTTTGTCAAGTAGTATGGTAGGAATTTTGCTTTGACATGTTTCATTTTCAAGCCATACGGAGTAATGTAAATGAAAATCAAATTTGGAATTAAACTGGAAATTGGTTTACCGCATGCGGTGTTCTTGTTTATGAAATGTACAGAGAGACATTCATAGATAGCTATATCGTACCAACCAGACATTATGTACATATGTAATATTAATTATCAACTGATTTCAATTAAAATCTCGAATTACACAGTATGTGTATACTTGGTTCATTATACAAGAAGCGTTTTCTTGATGATAAATGTAATGACTACAAAACAAAGGAGTCAAATTGTATGTTCAGTATTGAACATTTATGTCTTAAGTTGCGATTTTGAGCAAACATTGATAAATTAATAGCTCAGATTTTAAAATACCAACGCATACACTGAGAAAAAATTACAGTAAAAATTACGGAGCTGCCTCCGATAAACCAGGCTCAAGTGACCAGTCGGTAGGAAACTATCAAGCAAAAATATAAAAAATACCTTTCAAACATTATTTTTTACGATTCATTTGAAAATTTTTCCTGTACAGCTTAAGAATTTTTCCTATACTACTTCGTAAAATTCGATGGGCTAGTAAAATTTCAAATGGATACCAGGAAAATTTACTTAATTTTTGTTAAATTATACTAGAGATAGAAGAATTTTTACGGAGGCACAGTGTAATTTTTACTAAGCTGATAGGAAAAGTAGACAGTACGCTATTTGTTATCTCTATTTTCTACTTGAAACCTGTCTTTCGACATCTCTCTCACACAAGCACAACACCAACGTAACGCTAGAAGACTATGTGCTTGTCTGCTTCTAACTGTTCTGGCACGCGTAAACCGAGGTCCGCACCAAACCAAGGTCATTTTGAATACAGCCTTTACTGAAAACAGACCACTAACTTATTGTTGTGTGTGCTTTGTATGTGATGTGTACGAGGAATGTTATCATTTTTTTTTTTTTTTATATAATAATCTATAATGGACTTTACATTTAAAACGAAGAATTGTTATTTGTGTTTCATGAAAATCGCATTATTTTATTATTGATAAAGAGCTAATAATTAAGATATAACAATTAAGATTTTTATATGTATTGATGTTTATTGAAACATGTTTTTCCACAAATAATAAAAAACCACATAACATTTTTTCAATATTAATAATTTGATTTTAATCCTTACCCTTCTACCAATATCTTTTTAAACTATTTTAATTCAATTATTTATTAATAAATAAAAAAAAACCTTATAAATAATACGGTAAGAGAGTAGATTTTTCCTGTATAGCGCCGAAATTTTTACGGAGTCACAGTGTAATTTTTATTATGCAGTCAAATTTTACGGAGCCATAGAGTAATTTTACTATACTCATCGTACTTTCTCCTTTGCCTGTCACTTATGCCCGCATTGCCAGAGAGCTCCGTAATTTTTTACTAGAAATTTCCGTAAAAATTACGGTATTTTTTTCTCAGTGTATACATCTATGTCACCCTGAACAATCCCTCCAGTAGGTTCAACTCTGGATTTGTGTACATGCCCTTTTTTTCGGTCCTGAATTTGTATGAAAGTCATTTTAAAGTGTTGTGTTAATTTTGAAGGGTGATTTCACTCTTTAAACGAGCACGATGACAGATCAAAAAAAAAAAATGACGGTCCATTATTTTTGCCTGTATGAAACGTATATCAAGTTTCATCAAAATCGGGACCTGAGACAGCAGAGAACCATTCCCTGTGAATACATAACGTAAACCGTTTGATTCGTAGCGTCACGTCAGTGCCTAGCATCTTGGATTTACAAAAATTGGACTAAATGGTGGGAGCGTTAGCCAATATTCTGAAGAAAACACATTTTTATTATCAAAATGTTTTTGGTGCGAAGGGTTCATGTATGTTAATGTTTATTAAACAAGACGTAGGTATCATGTGCTTTTTTCATGTTTTTTTTTTTATCTATCTTTGGCAACTTTTGTTTACGCATACATTCAATTTGGTAATATTGTCACAACTGTCGTAATATTAGTTTAAGAGCTCATAACGATTTTTGAGCAGGTATTTTAGCGTATTCGAAATTTTGGATATAAATACTTAAAAGTCTGGCTGGACTGAATTTTAAATTATTCATAAACATAAACTAAATTATTAATAAACATAGATTATTTCGAATTTGTTTTTAAAAATTTGTTAAAAATATTTTAGAACCGCTGGAATTTATATGGTGTGTTTCTTGAAAATATTTAAGAAGAGTATCAGAAAGTCAAAAAACAATATGGGTAGTCTAGCTATATTTTTAAATGATAAAAACGTTTTGGATTTTGGTGATTATTTAAATTTCATTAGAACTAAAATATTTTTTCAATCATTTGAATAGTAAGTTGGCACTTACATAGCAGCTAATTTGACGCTTGAGCAGCATGGCTTACAGTTTTTTTGATGACTTTGTAATGTCTTTTGATTGATTTTATCTTTTATGTATAAAAAATAAATATTTTTTATGTGTTGCGAGCATTTAAATTTATTTAATTTGTTTTTAATTTCACTTCTTTTATATAAATAAGTAAATAAAATCAAAACTTACACTTAAAAGAAGAAACGAGATAAGATGTTACAACATTTGTCCATTAATGGTACACTTTTATAAAAGTTAAATAAACGTAATAAAAAAAGTTTTCTTTCTTCGTTGTGACAAAATGAGACATTTAAAATAACTTTCTTTATCTACGTATTAAAAGTTTAACTCGAGCAAATTCTTTGATCATTAATTCAACTTTTTTGAAGTTGCATTTCTGAGGTAAACACTTGAAAATCAAATTACTTATCTGGTGGCATTGTTTTAACTATTTAAGTAATGTTTCACGTTCAAATTAAAATTTTAATTACCCAAATGATAAACAAGCAAAATTAAATTTTATAATTATTGTGTAGTCTTGAACATGAACAATGAATTCACTTGAGAAACTTCGGCGGAAAAGACGCCTACTGTTCATTTTTAGTTTTTGGTTGGAAAAAATAACTTAGTCATTCCCGGTCTGTAAGTTTATTTTTGTGGCCATAGATCCTTAAGAATTTTCGTTTTCGCCATAGCATAGCTACAACGAAATCCGATACGGCTAGCCGAACTTTCCTTCCTCATTTGAATAATATGTAAGTACTACTGTCCAGAATTTGTTATGAACTCTCGGTCTATATGCTATAGTTAACTATGGAGATACCTAAATACACATATACCTCTATATGCTATGTATTATGGAATTTAAATTAGGTTTGTAATTAAGTAGGCAAGTCATATGTACCCAGTTACTGACTGACTACTTTTACTGTAAATAATGATAATGCGAAGGACAGAGCACGAAATATACACACATAGGTAATATTTACTCAAGAAGGATCTAGAAAATGTACAAATTTAACAATATCGCGCTATCTGGTGTGTATGGCTGTTTATAATCATTGAACTTCATGTGTTTACTTCCTCAGGATATTGAGCAAGGTCACGTGAGTATCAATTATTTTGAGCCGTCATTGAGCTCGTGTGTACACGTACAACTATATTAAAGTCTATGATACCGACCGATGCTTATGTCGGCAAACGATGCTAGGCAAATTGAGGGTACAGTGAGGGTAGAAATAAAAATAAAGTGGTCGAAAAATGAGATAAATTATTGTTATTTTGGAAAATAAAAATTGACGTCGGAGCAGTAACGGTTTAGCAAAAATCAGGTGTGGGATATTTTTTTCAGAAATTTTGCGTTCGGAATCTTTTGATGTTAACATTTACCATCCTTCTAAAAAAGTTAAAAAACTTATGTTAGTTGAAAATAAAAAATGCAACGGGTAATTTCAAATATGATTACTGTAGAATATTGGTTTTTCGAACTAGTTGGGACACGAGCGGATTTAAATATTCAAACAGGGCTGCTTTTCATCAGAAACTGCTATCGTACATAGCAGGATAATACTTTTACGCTCCTTTCACATTATACGGTTTTTGCTGTACGGCAAAAAAACATACGGTCACATTTTTTTAGTGGAGTGAAGAAGAGCATTGGACCTTTCACATTACACGGTTACGGTAAAATGCCGTTGCCGTACCGTGTAGCAGCCGTCTCTTGCCACTGCACTTGACGGTTGCCGTACGGCGTTTCTAACTCAGTAGTACATGTAATTAAATTGATGCTTTCTTCACATTTGACGGTTTTTTAACGTACAGCAGTAACATTATTTTGTTGAATTTTATGTCAATTATTAATTTTATTTGTGAAATGGATGAAACTAATGTTGAATGTGGTAACAAGCATTTTAATAGATTGTATGTAATTTCCAAATTGTGTGTTTTTACGTTAAGTTCGCCAAGATGTTAATCAAAGGAGCTTGTAAACGTCCGAAAATAGTTAAAAAATTTATTTTTCTCATTTTTCACGTCTTCAAAGACTGTGGTAATAAATAATCCTACTATATATTTCCTCTGATTTATAGAATTAACTTTAATCACACTTGTTACTTGTATGATGTTGCAAATCAAATGAAGATATTCAGTTTAACACGGTAAAAAAACCATGCAATGTGAAAGCAACTACATCACGGCAAAAAGTCGTACGGTTTTTTACCGTACGGCGAAAACCATACAATGTGAAAGGAGCGTTAGTACTGTCAATTTAGCTCATGCGTATTAACTCTCATGTTAAAAAAAGTCAGGACAAATATTTATAGTGCAAAAAATGGTAGATACTTTTTCATTGGTCATTTCACTGGAGAATTGAAACAAAAACTTTTATTGATAAAATCTATGTATAAAATAAAATAAGGAATAATTTTGCGGAAAGCACATTGCCAAGGTTACTTAGTGGATTTTGACAGGTGAGGTTCTGCCAATTGAGGATGATCCTGGGGGTGGCCTAACGGAACTCTAATTTTGAAATTCGGTTTCATTTCTGAATTACTAGTCGTGAAAATTCGAAGAAAATAAACATTGTCAAATTGTTTATTTATATCGATTGAAAAGTCTATCTCTTAAGCTGAAATTTTACATTTTTTCTGAACAAAGGTTTTCGTTTTTCTACAACTCAAATTTGTTGTTCTAAAGCTAACTGACGCGTTCTTGCTAGGACGCTGGTTTAATGATGTTAGGTTTTGATTCAAATGAAAATCTAATTTGTGAAATATGGCCCAAAAAAATAAAGTATTTAAAATTTTGGGTTTAGGCTAGATCTCTTTTCATACTATCAATAAATTATTGCGGCTTTTAATATTGTTCAGAATTTAGTTTTCCATATGAATACAAAATCTGGTGCTCGTAATTGTATCGATATCTGTTATTAAATCTATACATATTATACCAACTAATTTTGTCCTTCTGTATGAAACATCTCACCAAACAACTAATTGCTCGCGAATTAGTGTTTGCCAATAATACCTATTGGTTGTTATCTATTTAATATCAAAACTTGTTTAATTATACTATTATGAATTTCGTTTATATTTAGTACGACTTGCCAAACCGCTTCTCATTTCCTATCCGGTAATTTCAGATATTAATAGAAGAAAATAATCATTTTCTATAATATATAGAAATTTATAGATAATATTATTGGAAAGTTCAGACTAGCTTGTAATTTCTGATTTTTTTCTATTAACTTAATATTTTGTGTATTTATGAAAACAATAAACAATTTTGTTGCGTTAATTAAAAAAGAAAACTCGATCCAGATGCTACGAGACAATTTTCTATTTTTATTTATCTCTGTCAGTAGGGTTGACCGGGGTAATTGTGAATGGATTTTCATGAATTGATATAAAAGCGTTGTTTAAAGGATTTTTTATTTTATATGTCACATTATGGTTGATTTATTTCTAATTCTACATTATTCAGGATGCACCACACAAATTTTGAGCAAATTTGTATGAAAAACAAAAAATTTATAAGCCATTCACATTTCCCCGGTGCGGTTTTGCAAATCTTATGAATTTCGGGGTAAATGTGAATGCCATCAGAAAAATTATTTAGAATGGATTACAAGAGGAGTGAGGTACATCAGAGTAAGGACAAACTCAAATTCTTCATATTTACCCCACTTTCAAATTTTTCATCATACTCTAGCGGTCACAATTTCTCTTTATTTAATTCAAGTTACGCATACCTCAAATTTGTACAAAAATCAAGGTTAAATGAAAATAACAATAATTGTAAGAACAAATTTGTTACAAGTTAAAAATTATATCTTAATGATATTTTGCCATTTTATCAAATAAAAAATCAAAAAATTACATCATTTTCACACAAAAACAAGGAAAATAAGACTTTTTCAAGGAAATACATTCAGTTTATAACAATCTAATTTTTTTTTGTGTTGTTTGTACAACGGAAACTTGTACAATAATGTCATTGTACATTAACTCTGAAAAGGACACTACTGAAATTTTTGACCGGATGGAGGCATTTGTGAATGACGTTCACAATTACCTCGGAATTTTAAAATCATGGGGTAATTGTGAATTGGTAATAAATTGTCCAATTTCTTCAGCAGTTAATAAGGAACCCCCTCAGGCTTTAGACCACTTTTTTAGAAGTACCTTTATCAATTTCTTACCTTTTAAAAAAAGATAAGAAATGGTTCATGGTTCATAATTGCCCCAATTCACATTTACCCCCGCCAACCCTATTAATTTTTATTTCGATGAAAGAAACGTTTACGGTTGACATATTATCAGAAAATGAATATCTTTTGAATTTAACAACATCCTTTAAAATTACATCACCAGCTCTGGCTGGCTTTATAGGACGACAGGTAAAGGGCGTTTGACAATTTCTGTGACGGTCGTATTTTTTTAAATGAATAAATTGTGCTTGTTAACTTATGTGTCGTCGACTCCGGTCGCTTTGATCCTGTCACCAACCGGAGCGATACGAAAGGTAATGCTGTTTATATTGACGTGATGAAAATTATAATATTTTGTAATGTTAGCGTTCTTTCTCTGTCTTCTTCCATAGGTGGTGAAAATGTTTATTTTTTGAAGGTGTATTTTGTTGGTAAAGGACACTGGGGTTGATACAACATTTTGTTTTATTGGATTACAAAATTTTGTCAGAGTATTATTGAGGTGTTCATTTTTAATAGAATGATGAATTTTGACATTTTTACTTCGTGACTGGAAATTGAATTGTTGGAAGTTTGCGTGTGATTAAAGTATTGCGTTATTGTTTCAGTGTGAACGTTTACTAGCGTGTGAGAAAAGCATATTTAGCTCCAGTAATCAAAAAAACTTTTCTTGATTAAAAAAAATATTTTTTTGATTCTGAAGCGTCAAAATAGCGTAAGTGTTTTACAGTAAAACCTCATGGAATAGACATCATAAATCCCAACTAAGTAAGAATATTTTAAAACCTAAGCTAAATAGTTCACAAAATGTTTTAACTTTTTTCAAAATTTTTATATTTTTACTCTATTTTTGGAGGCTTATTATTAGTTGAGTATTCTTAGATTTGTTTGAACCTAATATGAATTTTAACAAACTTTTACAATTACCGCCGTTTTTCAGGCAAATTGAATTTTTATAATAATTTTTTTAACATGCCATGTATTCTCTAAACGCTTTGTATTCCTCTAAGAATTTTTTCAGTTCTTTTTGTTTACTAAAATCCTTCTATATAATAATGGGGTTTAACGTCCGTTTTCCAGACAATAGTCTATAACAGACGCCACCCATATCATTATTGTCATATTTTTATTTATTTCAATATATTTTACAAATTTTTACTTTATTATGATGTGGGTGGATGACAAGGGAAGTGGTGTGAAGGTTAGGATTTGGTAGATAAGTGTCTGCAGTCATCTTCTTAAGGATCTATGTTGATATTCATTTGGATTTGTGAACGGAAACTGCAGAAAACCTTCACGAGCATAGCCGGTCATGAGCTTCAAAGCCTCGACCTAGCAGCCGACGTGCCAGTGCCTAAGCACGCTCGGGAACTCCGCTGATCTAAAATCCTTCTACACGGAGAGAAAAATCATATAATTTTTGTAGATGAAATTTCAGAAAAATTACCATGATCTCTTATAATGCGTGCGCGATCGACGACCAAAATAAAAAATATGTGCTAGCATGGTAAAATTTAACGTGTTAACACAAGTTTTATCACACTCTTATGCATATATGTTATAGTTTAATTCTTGTTGTCGTACTCTTTCATTTGCGCATTTGACTCGCAACCTTAGGTTGCTCGGGTGGTACCTGTAAAAACTTCGAACCTGTAAGAACTTTATGATGCATACAAAAATGATTGCCAACAATATATTCTAATACTAAAGATAGTGAAGTAACAAAATGATGAATTAAACGGTGACCTCCCCGTCCTCTAACACAGTGTAATGAATACTGCTTGCTGCTTGTAACACAGTCTAATGGATCAAGTTCCTTGGTCCGACCCGTCCGACCAAGCTGGTCGTCCAAACCTATGGTTGGCTGTATGACTTGCTATGAGTGAGGTACATTTCAACACTGTTCACAACACACACAACCTTCTTTCTATTTTTTTCTTTCTACTATTAGCAGATAGCATTTCAAATATTATAATACAGCATGGTAATTTTTGTAAGAAAAACAATTAAAAAAATGTTTTTTTGTCGGCAATGGAACTTTTTACTGTGCTGTTTTACAAATTTTACGGAGCTAATATTACGGAAAGAACATTCTATCCTTTAAATTTTCTATGATTAATAATAATTTTTATATTTTTACCGTACAAAATTGAATATGTTCGCCTTTTACCCGTTGATTGTAGTGCTGAGCACAGTAATTTTTATATGAATTTTCTCTCCGTGTATGATTAAATTTTTCAAGAAATACATTTTTCTAAATTCGACGAAAGAGAGACAGTTGGGGTTGTGGCCCTGGAGCCGGGGCTTGAAGAGGGAGTCCATAGTTGTCGGTAAGGAGCTCGGAAAACAGTAGAAAAAATTTCTTTTTGTTCGTTACTTATTTTTTTTTTTTTTGGGCAAATCTTTTCTTAATGTCGTGCATTTACTGGGTCTGCCATTTTTCTCCACGGTCCTGTCTAAATGTTACTAATAAGTTTGTGTAAATTAGTATGTGGTTTTGCTTCGATTTTGTATATCGATAAACGTCGAAGCCGAAGTAGAAAAATGTTAAATATTTTATGAAAAATATGTTTGTTAGAAAATTAAAAAAAATTCAGTCAGTATGAATAAAATATGTATCGAATCCATTACACAAAACCGCGACGTATTCTTAGGAAGCACGACCTTGTAAAATATTGTTCTATCGACAATAAAAATGAGTTTCTTTGTGATGTTTTCTCTTTTGTCGACTTCTGAACTTT
Source organism: Brachynemurus nebulosus (assembly GCA_035578155.1). NCBI lineage: Eukaryota > Metazoa > Arthropoda > Insecta > Neuroptera > Myrmeleontidae > Brachynemurus > Brachynemurus nebulosus. The sequence continues at coordinate 1,766,050 of JAPWDM010000005.1, forward strand.
CAGTTCCGGCGCCTTCAAGTTCTAGTTCTAGTTTTAAACTAGGTACACAAGTTTAATATGTTTCATAAGCTTATATAAGTATTTCTATGTCAATACAACTGAAGTTTTTTGGCGACAATCCAAAAACTATTTATAATAACAAAGAGTATTTGTGTGACGGATTCAATACATATTTTATTTATACCTGACTGAATTTCTTTTAATTTTCTAACAAACATATTTTTTATAAAGTATTAAATATTTTTCTAGTCTCGTCTATTCTATTGATATTAATAATTTATAATGAAAAAATAAATGTTCAAATCTATTTACATCATTGTAGATGTAATACTTACAAATCGCAGTTAACGGTAGAAAATTCAGATTTGGCAAATCTTTCTTGTTGAGATTGAAATCTTTGAGCAAACTAGAATTTTGAAAATTGTAATTATTTTGACGTTGATAAATACTTGACGGTATGAAGCCTCTTGAAAACTAGTTTTCATTTAATAAATGACTGGCTAAAAAAAACTGTGTCAAGTATAGAATTTTTAGTGTCACTTGTTTAAACAATCGATAAACGTTTTGTAAACAAAAGAAAAACCAAATGACGTTTTACAATTAATTTTCATTTTAGTCCAGGAGGTATCGGCGCATGAGTACCGGAAACTATTCCACCCCAATTTTTTATGCGATCCTGTTCAAATTGCCCTACTGATGATATAAATGTATGTTGCCATGGGGCAACCCGGGGCCATATTGTTTAAACTGAAATTGTTTAAACAATTGAAAGGAATGGTTATTTTTCAACCGGACAAATTTTTTTTATATTTTTTATTGAAATACAAATAAAAAAGGTCCTATGGCTTTCCACGATAAAGTTAATGTTTTTAGAGATATGAATTTTTAAAGGTTTGAAAAATCTCAAATTTGGGTACTTTTGACCCATGAAAAATATATTAAAAAAAATATATATAAATAAAATTTTTTTAAAATTCTTTATACAATAGTTAATAATATCATTAACAGAGATTTAAAAAAATTTCATTGTTTATACCTGTTTTTAATTGTTAATTTCGCGCGCTCACAAGTATGCGTCGCCTACCTTTAAAATACCTTTAAGTATTTTTTCAACCGGATAATTTTTTTTTTATATTCTTTATTGAAATACAAATAAAAAAGGTCCTATGACTTTTCACGATAAAGTTAATATTTTTAGAGATATAAATTTTTAAAAGTTCAAGTTTTTTGGAACCTTTAAAAATTCATATCTCTAAAAATATTAACTTTATCGTGAAAAGCCATAGGACTTTTCTTATTTGTATTTCAATAAAGAATATAAAAAAAAAAAATTTGTCCGGTTGAAAAATAACAATTCCTTGCAATTGTTTAAACAATTTCGGTTTAAACAATATGGCGCCGGGTTGCCCCATGGCAACATGCATTTATATCATCAGTAGGGTAATTTGAATAGGATCGCATAAAAAAATTGGGGTATAATAGCTTTCTTTCATGCGTCGATACGTCCTGGACTATTTCAAGTGTATTATAAAATGCAACTGTTTTATTAAAGAAAGGTGAGGTTAAAAACCTCAAAAGAAAACATAATTAATTTAATGTAACAGTTTAAAAATAAAACAAGGCAAACATTTCCATCATAAAAAAAAGAAAACAAAAAAAGGAAATAAATAAAACTTTGAATATGAGTGACAGAAATAGCATGTATAGCAAAAATTTAAATGCATGGTAGATGTTTGTTTCATTTAGGAAATATAAATAAATTAGATTACATATAGCCACGTATAAAATCCAGGAATATACATAAATAAATTGTAATTCATAAAATGTTATCACATCGTCTTTTTCTATCGAAATAAATAATTCAATAATCGTTATATTAAAAATTTTAACAAATGATAAATTTATTGTTTCTTTATTTTAATATTCAATTTTTAATTCAATAATAAATTGCAATAGTTAATACTCGTACAAGAAAATATCAATTTATTAATAGTGTTTCAAGAAAACTCAATCTTAATATATATGTATTGGAAAGTATCTTTTTACAATTAACTGTATCCCTATATACCTGTATTTTAATACAAAGATAGTGCGTTATAGTCAGGGCCTGCAAGAGAGGGCGTCAAGTGGGGGCTCGGCACTAAAAAGGGGCCCGGAGTCTCTGCTGGGGATTCGAATAAAGTAAGAAGACGTTTTCTTCTTTTTTCTTTGTTCGTTAATGTGTATTTTTAAAGAAAAAAAGCTTTTGTTGTGACCGGAGGCCCTGGATGTAGTACTGTTATTTGACGCTCTAGGCAAAATCTCGTTAGGGGCTGCTCGAAATATTGAAAAAATTATTGGCTGTATATCTAGTACGATACATACTGGGGTGTTCATAAAGTTGCGGAACAGCTGAAAATCTCAGTTAATATTGACTTCATCGAAAAATGACCCGGACAAAAGTTTCATGGAAAGAAATGAGGAACTAGAAAATGTTCTCGAATTTGGTCTTGAATCATATTTTTCTCGGTTTAAAAAAATAAAGTTGACCTCCAAATTCTGGTCAAGGTCATGTTCAAGGTCAAATTCGAGGTCATTTTCTAGTTCCTCATTTCTTCCCATGAAACTTTTGTCCGTGTCATTTTTCGATAGTCAATATTAATTAACTGAAATTGTCAGCTGTTCCGCAACTTTATGAACACCCGGTATATTATCTTTTTCTCCAATCCAAATAGCGATCTGTATTTAAATAATTAACAAAATCTACTTTAAAAACACTCTATATAAACCAGTTTCAATCAATTATTGGTAAACAATGCATTTCCATCGTAGTATTGATTATAAAATCATATTTTTAAAGTAGGCAATAAATTTATAAATAAATAATTCAATAAAAATTTTAAATTATTATTGGATATAAACTATTAATACTGTCAATTGTTTTATAATGCTTTTTGTACACTACTGTGCTACGATATTGTATAACGTACGTTACTATCGGAGCGTAGACGTATGACGCTTGTAGATTATAATTGAAGAAAATGCGAATTGAAAATCGGATAAATACTTGAGTGAAGACTTTTACTTCAGTGTTCGGATCGGATGTCGGAGTATTGTGCAAATGACTTTATACAAAACAAAAGATAGTGGAAACATAGAAAAACAAAATAATATGAACAAATGTGGTTTTATTCATATTTTTTAAAAAATTTTTATACAAATATTAAGACATGCACCCAGTGTGAAAAAAGAATTACTTTGTTTATGTATTTCCTATTTTTATTTTTCAGTGTTTAATATTTAACCAGGTATAATTTTTATTTTTTATTTTTTATAAATCATACTAAAACAGTGAAATATTGTTGAAGTACATGAAGTACATAAAAATACATGAAGTTATTTATAATGAGTGTTCTATTTTTAAATTTATATAAATATTAAATTAAATTGTATATACATATTGCTTTATGAATTGGAATTCTTGTTGCTTGTTGACTTTTATTGTAAAATTTAATAAATTGTAATAAATTTTTAATGGCAAAAACGTATTATATTCAAGAAACAATATATTTTATTAAAGAGTATAACCGGATAAGTATAGGTGAATCAGCTCCAAGCGAATTATTTCAATAACTATATTAGCGGTATGGTAAGACTGTAAGTAATTGATATCTACAATTTTGGCGGCCAAAACTGAGTAGTTATGGAGAAAACTAAAAAGATTTAAAAAATTACAAAAGTTTTTTTTTGGTAACTACTCAACATAGGAAAATAATTCCAAATCCACATGAAGGCAAACACTCTCAAGAATATTAGGCATATTTATTATCGTATCAGTCCTCATTTTTAAGGATAATAACAAGGATAATATCCGATCCAATGCTATTTTTATAGGGTTCCTAAATTTGAAAACTATAGGAGATAGGCAAAAACACTTTATGAGACACAACACTTTATGTTTAAAGTATTTTCGATTGATGTATATAATTCCAGGGTCGGACCCACTGGAGGGGCGGTTCAGCAGATTAGAAATGAAAAATAATTATTTTATCATGTTGTACCCCTTGAATTTTGATGAGACTTGGTGCAGTAGTTAAGTGCATTAGGGCACAGTTACTGAATTTTTTTTTTTAAAATAAAAAAATTCCTGAAGATCCCAAAATAAAATTTTTAGTGCCTTCAAAATGAATACTTCAAAAGTAAAACACTCCCGTTTTGGTCTGACACTCCCTTTGTGAATGTCCCAATATACCTATCTAATCATTTTTATCCTATTTTTGAAAACATGCTAAATTTTCTAAATATATAAATAATTGAAACCTGATAGGATAGTATCTCAAATGCATTCTTTAAAAATATATTTATTGCGCAAAATGTATTTAATTAACAATTTATTCTGATATGATTAATTAAAAAACTGTCAGGTCTTCCTGATAATTTGGAAAAAATGTTACTAAAAATCGATATTGAATGTCTGAATGAACTTATTCAGTCTAAAATAATAAGACAAATTTGAATGAAATATTTCAAAACTTATTTGCAGTGCTTCTTTTCCGTTTTCCTGTTTACAAATTCTTTTTTTTTTTATATTGAACTATGTCTGTTTTATCTTCATTCATATTCTCATCATTTTTTTTCACTTATTTGTCGCGAATCAGATAAATGGATAAGCTAAATATTGACAAAAAAGTAAATAAATAAATAAATAAACTACCCATATTCTACGAGTTCTAAATTTCAAGATTACTACTTGTGTTTTACAGAGTGAAATATCCACATCCATTCAAGTGTCTCTTCAGAAATATTTTTTTTATGTTTGAGATAAATACGAATGAAACACATAATCTAATTTAGAAAATTTATCGACAAGGTTTTTCATATTTTTATTTTTACTATAAAAATATATCTATAATATTTTGCAACGGATGTATTGATAAGTTATTGTATGTCAATAAGGACTTTTTAGAGGGTCAAAATAATTTCAAATTATATCGTAGAACATTTTTGAATTATAAAGTAGGAATTTAAGAAAAACAGTGGTATTGCAATTTCTTATTCACTTATTATTATTAGGTATATTATTTATTTATATTTTTTCAAATTGTCTTCTGACAATTTAACGACAGCGTAGCTGGAGGATTAAGAAACGATTTTGAGTTATAGAACACACTAATTTATTCCGAAGAAATACAAATTGTTACCTACGAATAAAGCGTATTAAAAAAAATTAAAAAATGCACTTTTGAAACTTCATATTTAATACATATTAATTCTATGAATTCTATGTATTCTTAATGTAATATTTACATTAAAAAGTGCAGGGAATATTTTTTCCTACGAATATGAGTGTGTATTTTATTAATTAATTTTTATATGAAGCGTAAAAATATGATATGAAAAAAAATATTTTCATAATATACTATCTTTGTGGTATTTTAATTAAAAACTGCTGTAATTTAATCTTATATTTGTATAAATTATTAATGGGGATATATTACTTGCCAATTTTCAGTATGTATACCGATCTATCTCTCCTGGGAGAAATCTTTGAAGAAAACGAAACTAGAGACTTTTAATTAAAAACGTTTCATTCGATATCTATTGTGCCGTTCTAAACAAAAAGGATAAAGTTCAAGATTTTGCAAAAATGAAATTTTCTTAACACAAAATTAAATTTAAAAATGATTTGTCTTATTTTGTAATTTAGTATCGATTTCTCGAATAAAAAGGAAAAACATAATATGACTCTCAACATGTACAAAATTTATTTTATTTTGGAAAATCATAAGACAATTTGTGATGTTAGTACCTATATTCTTTTATGTTTAATGAAATTTATTTAAAATTTAATGAATTTTAGTTGATTCCAGTAGAAATTTCTATTAAAGGTTGCTACAAGTTGCAAATTTACTGTAATTACTGCTATAAATTTTATAAGTGTAAGATGTTTAGAAACAGTTAAACTGTGATTTAGATCAGTGATTTTCAAAAGGGGGGTCGTAAGAATTATTTAAAGAAAACAATTGATTACAGATCATATACCCATTTTCTACACATTTATCCACATTTGGACGGGGGGTGCTTTGAAATTTTAGCGTGTAAAAGGGGGTTTCCAACTAAGAAGTTTGAGAACCACTGATTTCGACAACTATGGTAGGAGCCTTAATCGGAAAATTTTAGCAATTTACTACAGGGAAAGTAGGTTAGTATGAAAAAATTTGTTATGCTATACAGGATACTGTGACAGGGGTATTTTTAGTTTGGAAATTTATCAATGATTTTCGAATTTTCCAAGTTAACGGAATCAAATAATGATTGTGTTAAGACTTGATGAAAATTTTTAACTCACCTGTGTATGAAAAAACTCCACATCAATTTTGTATTTATTTTAATAGCGTAACATAAAAAGTGACACATAAAATTTTCGTGGAGTACTTTTTCGGAAGAAAATTATAGCCCATTTTATTTTCTTCATTAAAAATATCATCATAAAATTCACTCTATAATAAAACTATTATTTTCAACGAAAACTTTTGTAACGATTACAACAAAAATAAACAAACTCGGTCGACTCTAAACGAACGTTTAATCCATTTCGTACGATTTCGATTGTAATTAATATAAAGCCGCTGCTACACGATGCTACGAACACCTTCCAACATTCGACGTTGGATGGTTCATAGCATCGTGTAGCCGTTGTTCGAACCTACGAGTGTCCAATGTCGAGCGTCAAACGTTCGCATTTGGTCGTGTCCCGTTCGATGTCGGTATTCTTGCACCGAGTCAAAGGGATGCTTCGAACGTTTGAAGGTCAATGTTGGTTGCGTTGGTTGGTTCGACTCAGCAGCTGCACGACTCGTTCATGTGAAGAGAGACAACATCAGTGTATAACATTAGAGATAACATCAGACAGATAACACCGTCGTCCACTGAGTACCAACACATCATCATTCGTATTGGATCAAACATTCGATTCACCGTGTAGCAGATACATTCGTCGCATCAACTATCGAACTTAATTGCCTCAAACGTTCGATCGAACGTTGGAAGGAACGTTCGTAGCATCGTGTAGAACCCGCTTAAAACTAATCATCAACGGATACATACCTTCGGGCGGTAATACCCGGCGGAACATTATTGGAAAACAATATTGTTTGCACCATTATATTATTTGCTATATCGCATTGGAAAACATCATTTTGCAATCTAACTTTTCGGATGATATTTGCACCTATCTATCTATGTAGAAATTTAGAATATTTGATATTGGTAGGTACAGGTAAAATTAATTCACTTATAAGATTTGGCATCGTTATGTCAAATTTTAATTATAATGAAATTTCCGTGAATAAAGTTTTAATTATTTGCACGTGTGTACTTGATTATTCGTGTGTGTTGATTTGTTTCACAAAATTTTTTAAGTTACGTAATTATTTGTAATAAATATAGTTTTCCAAGTTAGGTAAGTATTGTCGAATAATACATATATTAATCTATTTTTATATTAAAACGTGTGTACTTGATTATTCGTGTGTGTTGATTTGTTTCACAAAATTTTCTAAGTTACATAATTATCTATATATATAAAAGAAAGTGGTGTTAGTTACACTACTTATAACTGCAGTGGATACTTAGAACTGGATACTTAGAACTGCGGCCCTTATAAGGGCCGCACAGTGAAATATTTTTCAATGTAGTATGTGACGTAAGTAGGTTTTTTAACGAATCTTCGAATTGAAAATTCAGCTATTAAAGTGACTGTCTTGATGCTACTTGAGCCCGGAACTATGATAGAAATAATTTATTTTAAAGTCTCTAGAAGCCAAAAAAGACATTCACTAAAATTTATATAACTCTCGAACGAAAAATCCTGTTTTTATGAAATTTGGTAAAGACATTGGAAGTCCAAAAAGTCAGCACATGTCCGATGCCCGAAATGGATTTTTAGGCATTTTTGACTAAAAAATTTTTGTGAAAAAAGTGTGAAGTGTGAAAAATTTTGCCCAAATTTTTACCATATTTTCTTAAACCGTTGGAAAGAGGAGAAAATAATCACATAAAAAGGATTTTTGAAAAATAATAAAAAATATAAATAAATAAAAAATAAAATAATTGATAAATAAAATAAGTAGTTTCCAAGAAAAACTAATTTTTGTAAACGGAAATTCGCTATATTATGCAGGATACTGCGACAGGGATATTTTCCTTTTTTTTTAACACAAATTAATATAAATATTATTAAAAATCAACTTGAGGAAAAATTTTTAGTAACAGTTTTATTTATATGTTATAAGACATTGGAGAACAAAAACAGTATAAAGTATGCTCAACTCTTCATAGGCAGGGCAAATTGTTCGAAAAGTTATGTTGCTTGGCGGGTCGCATGAAAGCTTGCAACGGGCCACAGGTTGCCGACCCTTGTATTAAATGAGTTGAGTGAGTTTATTTTTGGCACCCATTTTTGCAAATTTTTCGATTTAAGCGGGTACATTCGTTTGTCCACTATTGTTCACCAAAAATTTTCGTTTGTCCACTTTTGGTTCTGAAATGGCGGCCCAAAAATGTTTTTTCCACATTTTTCTCACTGGCACAGTTGACAAACGATTTAGGTGTTTCCGAAATTTTTTTTGCAATTTGGGGGGTGCCAGAGGTGAAAAATTGCAAAAATTTCTTTTGGGCCGCTATTCCGAAACCAAAAGTGGACAAACGAAAATTTTTGGTGGGCAATGGTGGACAAACGACGGACAAACGAATGAGTAAAAATTCCAAAAAGGGGTGCCAACTTCACACTTTCTAAAAATTTTAATAATTAATCATAATTAACCGGTGGGTGGACAATGGTGGACAAACGATTTAGGTGGTTCAGAAACCTTTGTTGCAATTTGGAGTGCCAGTGAAAAAAATGTGCAAAAAAAGTTTTTGGGCTGCCATTTCAAAATCAAAAGTAGACAAACGAAAATTTTTGGTGGACAATAGTGGACAAACGATAGACAAACGAACGTGCACGCTTAAATCGAAAAATTTGTAAAAGTGGGTGCCAACTTCACACAGCTAAAAATTAAGATTTCTCTTTGAGAATTTTTTTATAAGAACAACAACAAAGCAGTTAAACAGGCTCACCAGTTCAGAGATCGAAAAAAAAAATAGGTTTTTTCACGATTTTTTGATTTTTTGATTTTTTTTAGATAAATTGGACAATGAAAATATATAACAAATGATATCAGTTCTTTTACTAATTTTATTCAAGATTACAAAACTATTTTTTTTTACTTTGACGTATACTGATCAATATATATATATATATATATATATATATATATATATATATATATATATATATATATATATATATATATATATATATATGTATTTATTTATCAGCACGATAACTCTCGAACGAAATGTCCTAGGTTTACTAAATTTGGTGAAAACGTTGGAAGTCCAAAAATCTTGGATGAGCTCTTCAGCCAGACACGTCGGATGCCAGGAACATGCTTTTTGTTCTTGCAAAAAATTAGTTTTTTGCCAAAATTTGCTATAATTTAAAAGTTTTTGCCACATTTTTTTACACCATTGCATAGACGGAAAAAATCACATAAAAAAGGTTTTGAACTATTATTCTAGGTTAGCTAGTTTTTGAGAAAATAAGAAAAAAAGTCAATTTATTATTTTATAGAGATATCTGTAAAAATGGAGCCAAGTACTTTTTGTGTTGATGCTACAATATTTACTTAAAATACCGCTGTCGCAGCATCCTGCATAACATAGCGAATTTCCATTTACAAAAGTACGTTTTTCTCGGAAACTAGTTGATATAGAGTAATTGTAAATAAAAAAACCTTCTTTATATGATTTTTCCGCCAAATTTTTTTCACGAAAAATCTCATTTCACGAAAAAAATTTGGCGGAATGAGGCGGAAAAATCACATAAAGAAGGTTTTTTCTATTTATAATTACTCTATATCAACTAGTTTCCGAGAAAAACGTACTTTTGTAAATGGAAATCCGCTATGTTATGCAGGATGCTGCGACAGGGGTATTATTATATTTTATGTACAAAGCAAGTAAATATTCGCATACTAACATAATATATCAAGCGATCATTATAAATTTTCTTTTATCACACATAAAAGTGGGTGACGTTGTATTATCGTTGTGAAAGAAAGCAGTGAAAAGCAAATTGGTTATGACTATAAATTCATTTTTTATATGATTATTAGGTTAGGTATACACACAGGAGAAAATATTCTTTTATCGATGGTGTCAGTAATCTATTTTATGGTTGTATATATTTATAAAACATTATCTCGGTGACGTTGTTTGTAATTTTCCACAGCCCCGGTCGAGACTCTAGCGTCAAGCAAGAGGAAATAAAAAAAAATTATGATCTTATAAACGATGAAATAATCTGCAGTATAGAACAGTCGATTTACGATTGGATATGAAAAAAAAACTATTGACAGAAAAAATTGGATTTTTTTTCTGCGAGGGGGGGTCATAAAGGAACAAATATGGTAAATTTAATGGTTAGTTTTTATCACCTTTTTCAAGTTTAGACAGTTGTTCAATTTTGTAATATTTTTAGGGCTCCAAAAACACATTTCGGATCCCTTGTAGTTCAAATCCTTCTGTCTGTTTGCTCGTCCATCACATCTCCATAATTCCTACAACTTATTCATGTGTATTAATAGATTCGCTTAAGTCCCATTTGTAAAATAATGAGCTTCAAAATGGCGATTAGCTTATGTCCCCCTCCGTAATTTTTAAAAGCTTTTATTTAACTTGCTATGTTAGTATGTTGGTTTAGATCAAATCTTGGAATCAAAATTTAGACAGGTTCTAATTCAGGTAGAGGTTTCAAATTTTGCACACGTGTCTAACCTTGATGACAATGCAATATTGTATAATCAGTTTTCCCGTAAATTGCCCCGAACCAAAATTTTTGATTTTTAGTCCTATGCAATTTTTTAACATTATTGATTGTCAAATATTGTCCATTGATATTACATTGCAATTTTTTGTTTCCATAGTTATGTCTGAGTAGGATAAATTAACCGATTAAAATATAGGTAAAAAATTACTTCTTTATTTTTTTTTTAAATTAATTAGAAAATAAAATAAAGTAAAAAAAAATGTTTTTTAAGAAAAAGCTTTTATTTAAAAATGGGGTAAAAAAAATAAGATAACTTTTGAGTGAAGTTTGAAGCAATATGCAACATAATTTATAAAAGCTTGAGGCGTTTAATTAAGTTTAATAAGTACTGAAAAATAAAATAGCTACACTTATATTCAAAACAGAAATAATTAATGATAACGCCTCAAGCTTTTATAAATTATGTTGCATATTGCTTCAAACTTCACTCAAAAGTTATTTTATTTTTTTTAGCCCATTTTTAAATAAAAGCTTTTTCTTAAGAAACATTTTTTTTACTTTATTTTATTGAATTGTTGATAAAAAAAAATTTGAAAATTTTACAAATACTAACACTTGCTAAAAGGGTTCAATCAGAATTATTTCGGTTAAGTTGTGTCGATTACTTTTGGAGGTATAGCCAACGAAGCTTTCGGGAATTTAAAAAGTAATTTACAGTAGAGCAAATGGTCTCTAATTAATGAAATTTTTTAGTGAGGCAGATTTCAGTATTCGAGAATATCCTCCAAAAATTGAATAAAAATATCTGCTGGATAAGAAAAGATTTTTTCTGATCAACAATATTTCGTTTTTTAAGTCGTGCTATGACGAATAGATAATATTCGAATAGCTGTCAATTAAATTTTTGATCGATCACAATTTTATTTGTCGCTACAAAAAATTTCCTACAAAAAGGCTATAAACATATATGTATGTACCAACATATTTTTGTTAATGGTTAAAAGAGTTGTGCCGTATTTATTTCAAAATACTATCAACATGATACATGAATAAAAATGTAAATTTTGAAACTTTCTGGAAAGATATTTTTTGTTACGAATTGAAAAAGAATAAGAGAAAAAGCTATTCTGATTACCTTTGAAGATAATTTATGGGCACATAAATGTCTATACATTTTCTTCTGCAGATTTTACTAATACTATGGCGGGACTGTCGGGTACAGATATGAAGATTTGTTACCAAACAGAAAGACTGCAAAAAATTGTACAAACTGTTTGAACCCTTACGCTTCTTTCACATTATACGGTTTTTGTCGTACGGCAAAAAACCGTACGTTCGCATTTTTTTTAGTGGAGTGAAGAAGAGCATTGGACCTTTCACATTACACGGTCACGGCAAAATGCCTTGCCCTGCCGTGTAGCAACCGTCTCTTGTCACTGGACATGACGGTTGCCGTACGGCGTTTTTAACTCAGTAGTGTATGTAATTAAATGGATGTTTTCACATTAGACGGTTTTTTAACGTACGGCAGTAACATTGTTTTGTTGAATTTCATGTTAATTATTAATTTTATTTGTAAAATGGATGAAACTAATGTTGAATATGATAACCAACATTTTAATAGATTGTATATAATTTCGAAATTGTGTTTTAACATTTTGACGAATCCTTAAGTTCACCAAGTAATTAATCAAAAGAGATGTAATTTATTAATCACTTTTGAAAATAGTTGAAAAATTTATTTTCGTCATTTTTCAGGTCTTCAAAGAGTGTGATAATAAATAATCTTACTTTCTATTTCCTCTGATTTATAGAATTAACTTTAATTACATAAATGTTACTTGTGTAATGTGGCAAATCAAATGAAGATATTCAGTTTACAACGGCAAAAAAACCATGCAATGTGAAAGCAAGAATATTACGGTAAAAAGTCGTACGGTTTTTTACCGTACGGCAAAAACCGTATAATGTGAAAGGAGCGTTATGGTCCTACGTACGGAAAATTGTAGAGACATCTATACTAAATTGCTAGTGTGTTTATAGTGTTTATTCTACAATTGTAACATTTAGAGCAGTGATTCTCAAAGTGGGGGTTGCGAAAGCTATTTGAGAGGATCGCAGAAACAATTGATTACTAATTAAATACGTAACCACTTTCTACATATTTCCAATCAATTTCTACATACTTCGAGGGTCTTTTTAAATTTCTTAGTTCAAAGGGGGGTCGCGAAACAAAAGGTTTGAGAACCACCGATTTAGAGTACCTACCTATATTTGAAGTAAAAATTCTGATAGAGTAGTTACTATAACTGTAAAATTACTTTTTTCAACTTCTCTAAAACGGATCATCTTGTGTGCTCAAATTGTTATCGCGACCACTGTACTAACAAAGCATTTAAATTAAACTCAAAATAAAATACAATGCCATTGATTGTTTAAATCATAAAATACAGGAGAATGTTTGTTTCGGTTTACAGTTTTTTTGATGACTTTTTAATGTTTTTTTATTGATTTTATCTTTTATGTATAAAAAAATAAATATTTTTTATGTGTTGCACGCATTTCAATTTATTTAATTTGTTTTTAATTTCATTGCTTTTATATAAATAAATAAATAAAATCAAAACTTACACTTAAAAGAAGAAACGAGATAAGGTGTTACAACATTTGTCCATTAATGGTACACTTTTATAAAAGTTAAATAAACGTAATAAAAAAAGTTTTCTTTCTTCGTTGTGACAAAATGAGACATTTAAAATAACTTTCTTTATCTACGTATTAAAAGTTTAACTCGAGCAAATTCTTTGATCATTAATTCAACTTTTTTGAAGTTGCATTTCTGATGTAAACACTTGAAAATCAAATTACTTATCTGGTGGCATTGGTTTAACTAAAATTTAAGTAATGTTTCACATTCAAATTAAAATTTTAATTACCCAAATGATAAACAAGCAAAATTTAATTTTATAATTATTGTGTAGTCATGAACATGAACAATGAATTCACTTGAGAAAATTCGGCGGAAAAGATTAAATTATAAATGCCATACTTAAAAAGAGTTGTGTTTCATAATTTTCTTCTTTTTTCAGGAATTAACTTTGACACTAAAATATTTTAAACAAAGGGAGATTATTTGTCTGTTTTTTATAAATGAGTCTCTAGAGTTCTTGATTTATTTTTAATATTAATTTATTTATCTTTGAATTTTACATTTTCAACTTTGAATGTAGTTCAGTTAAAAAGTAATGAGACTGTGCAATTCGGGTGGGCAGCGATTTTTTTCTTTGGAAATATTGAAAACGACATTTCGTATAACATGATCTAATGTCATTCCCACTAATGGCGGAAATGATTTCCGGTTACAAAAAATCTATTTAAAATTAAAGAATTGCTTTTAAATATTTTTCCAATGCAATGGTTAAGAAAGTGTTGATATTTTTTTAAATTGGTTCTGTGGTAGTAAAAACTTCAAGAAAGTTTACTTTCAAAGTATAAATAATTTGTATTCAAATTATAAAATTAAAGAAATTTACAATACCCCCTATCGCAGCATCCTGCATAACATAGCGAATTTCCATTTACAAAATCCAATTTTTCTAAAAAATTCGCTTACGTAGGATATTGTTTCAAAAACTTGTCTTATGCGATTCTTTTTGCTCTTTGCTATGGTGTAAAAAATTTGAAAAATTTTTAAATTTTGGCAAGTCTACAAAACACACTGGAGACTCCAGGCATTGAACGTATTTGGTTGAAGAACTCATCCTAGACCATCGGACTTTCAACGCTTTCATCAAGTTGTGTCAAAACAAAATGTTTTATACGAGAGTTATCGTGCGAGTTAGCGTCTATTTCTATCATATAGTCACGTGGGCTCAAGTCGCATTTAGACAGTGGCTGTAATAACTAAATTTTCCAAGCATAAATTCGCTAAAACCAATCATGTACTTAAAAGTTTTAAATCTATATACATTATCGTTGCTACTACACTATTTACTTGAAACTTTGAAAGTACGTAATCCTAAAAGCAATTTTATGCAAGTATGGATTCGATGAATTAGAAGAAAACTTAAAAGTAAATGCACATCAACTTGATCTTTCAGTAAGTGTATTTTAAATTCATTACCAAAAGATTAGAGGCGATTTCAAATAATAACTTTAATTTATTTTGAATTTAAGGGGTTATATACCATTACAAAAGATCAAATTTTAGTTTTCTGAATTGGTTAAGTTAATTAGTATTTAAAATAAAATTTAGCCAATTTTCAAAAGTTACTTCATTTTTTTTTTTTTTTTAAATCAGTAGTGATTCTTATTGTTATAAAATTGATGTAATTGCACCTACATATATCTAATAATTTATATAGTTTTAGAAATAGATTTTTAGTTAGTTTCGAGAATAGAAACGTAGTTTTCAAAATATTCTCGAAATGTCGCATGCGAACTACACAAATAATATATATAATTATAATTGAAAAACTGATTTTTAATATTTATAACACTATATAACTCTTAATGTAAATTAAAATATAAAATAAAATTAATATAGGACAATATAAAACTTCAAGTTCAAGGACATTGAGCTCTGAAATTATCATGTATATAGACATCGACGATGATTATGTATGAGAAAATGCAGTGGTAGAATAAAAAGCACAGCTTTACTGTTACTTGATAACACAGTTACGCGTCATAAATTCTTTGGAACAGTGCCAAAAGTCGTCATTTTCAATGGTAACATTGTCATTATTAATATTTGCTGTTGTTTTTGTTCTTGTTATGGAAAGTATTGCATAAAAATGTTTATTATTATAATTTAGACCTTTGTGTAAATGTTAGATTTGTTAAATTTTTATTTTGCACAGTTATTAAAGTCAGTCCTTAAATTGTAGTTGGTTTTTGCCATTAAATTTTATATAAGAAACGAATCTGTAATAATTTTATTAGGAAAATCATAAAACAAATTTTGATCTAGTAATTTGCGTAAAATATATTTTATCTTAGATATTAAATTTTTAATTGAATCATAAATAAAAAGTGGTGCTAAATATATATATATATATATATATATATATATATATATATATATATATATATATATATATATATATATGTGTGTGTGTAATATATTTTTGAATAGAATCAAAAGCTTGAATGTAACTGGTGACCTATTTGACAGTTTCAAGTGACCTATTTCAATTCCACAAAGAAAATATAACGTTTAAAAATTTATTTAAAAATATTATTACTTACTATAATTAATTTTAAGGATAGCTATTGTTCCATTTGAATAATAATAGTACAATTATCTCATATCAATTGCTTATTCGTTTCTACAGAAATAAACAATTTTATGTTGAAAACCCCTAATAATTTAGAAACGAAGCCGAATTTAAAAAATCGGGCTTCGTTAGATCATCTCTGGAATCATTCCTTGTCGATATACCTACATGTCACTGGTTGAGATCCGTTGAGTGATCAAAAATTTTCATAAACTGAAAGTCGGCTGGTGGTCATATTGGTTTTAGGTGAAAAGTGACAAGATAAAACGTTCTTAAATTTTCGATTTTTTTAATACTGAAACGTACTTTGATGTAAAATTTCATTTAATAAGGATTATTTTTTTCTATTTTAAGATTTTCAAGTGTCGAGGCGTGGTTTAAAAATACACTAATATGATGTGATTTTACGTTTAACTGCTCACTATTGCGAACTGAATGTGTAAAATTACATCTTGTTGTGTAGTTAATACACAATTAAAACGTAATCTATTACACAACTGGACCGTAATTTTACGTACTACATGTGTAAAACTACACATATGAGTGAGTAATAATTACACCATGATAGTGTAATTTTCACCTTCGTACATTACGATTGGTAATGTTACTGTCATTATAGAAGGTATTTACTTGCCTCCTATATAGTAGTAAAACGGTACATTTTTTTCTTAGATTGTACTATAGTATAATAATTCATACTATATAATACTATATAATAATTCATTATATAGTTTGATTAGGTACCGTTGAGTAAAGATACCCATCTTTGTATATTGTGAATAATCTTGTGAATGATTGTATTGCAAATGAACTTTAATCTGTAAAACTCATAAATACAAGGTTTAAAGCTACGAACGCTGCATCCTTTAAGGCAGCATCTAAATCAAAAGAATGTAACATCAAGATTCAAGGGAAGGTTTTTAATTTTATCCTATATAATTATGTAGATATACAGTCTTCTCCTCTTTTAGTATAACTTGCCTCAACAGACTGAAAAGTACGAATAACTGTTTTGAGTGTCTGTTAAAAATATCTAAAATTAAACTTTGGTTTCATGTCATAGATAATTGTACTAAATGAAATAATCTCATTTCAGTCGTAAAACAAAATGTACAAAACTTAAACGAAAATACATACCTACACTTTCTTGAACAATGTTCTTAAGAAAAGCCATTGCGCGCACCAAGCACGACGAAATTGGCTTTGGGAGTCAAGTTTAAAAAGTTTGACACACATTGACCATTAGACAAGACATTGCTTAGAAAGCATATGCATGTTTTAACCATACACACCGGTAATATGTTAAATATCAAATATAAACAAAACAAACTTTTCTATATTTTGGTTACCTACTTAAATATATTAACAAAAAGAAAAAAGCTTTCAGAAAAGGGAAACGGTAAGTTTGTCGACATTAAGAAAGTTTTTTTGATGACCTACATATATATAAATATTTAATGAAACTGCCCTACTTTCTTTTTATTTGATTAAACCAACAACGCTTCACTTTTGGCTAAAACGTAAATTCTTCGAAATTTGATCATAAAATTAAACAGGCCAATTTTGTTGATAAATAATATTACAACAAAATTTTTTGTTTAGGTAAAATAAATAAAAATATATGAACGTATGTATGAAAATGACGTAATAAATTTACAAAATAGCTCAATTGGGATGTTGTCATATAAAGCAAAAAAATATTACATATATTTGTGCTTATCAACAAAATTTAGTAAGAAGGTAAAGTTATAAAGCATACGAGGACGAAAAATATATGAATTTTGTATAAAATATTAAGGTGGTTGACACATTATAAGATCAATTATTGTCGCAAATTAAAATTTGGTTAATTGTGAAATTTCTTCTTTCGATGATTTAAGTGTTAAATCGCGTAAGTCGCTGACTTTTCAACTTTGAATTTTTACCCTTAAGAGCTTGACAATAGTGCTAGGCATCGACCTACGAACCCTCGTAAGCAATGAATCGCATTTACGGCCTCTAGAGACAGTAGAGGACTAAAGAAACTGAAGAATACAAATAAACACACTTATAAGGTATTGGGCTCTAACTATTGATTTCCAGTTGTAATTGTTCCAAGTTTTTTTTTATCATTTATTCTTTAAAAAAAGATGTAATTTTCTTTACGTTTTCTTAACCCCTTATTGCATGAATTATGAAGGAGGTGAAGAAAAAAATTTTTTTTACTGAAAATGTCTTTCACTTCTTTTATTTTAGTAGTCAAATTAAGAAAAAAAAAATTAAGTCTTATTCTATAGAAATTATTCGCATACGAAGCCAAATATGGCAACTTCAAAATAAGCCCCAAAAATCGAAGAAAACAAGAAAACAGACACGAATCACAACTATTCCATGTTCTTGGATATATAAAGAATCTGTTTTGAAAATTTTTGATTTTATTACTTACCGTTTTATTGTTTTTAGTTTTCACAAATAAAATTAGCACCAATTAATTGCACTGTAACGGTTGGACACTTTGAACATAACTTCAAATAATTTGACAACCCGCACTTACCAAAGACAACAAAAATTACGTTCCGTTACCCGAAAGAGTATAAAGTTAGGATTTAACATTAGTTTCAAAAAAAAAAAAAAAAAAAATATTTTAATATGTTGAAAAAAAATAGTAAAACTCAGAATCCATATATGACTTCGTATGCGATAAGGGGTTAAAGGTACAAATGTCAAGAATATATAAGAAAAAGAAACCTGATTGATTTGGAATATTTAAACTAGAGCACTGCCTTAATATAAGTAATTTTGCGTTATATATTGAAGAGGTATAAAACTCATTGTCAAGAAAGTGGTATAAATTTGAATATTCTACCCATATACGAAAAGAATTTTTAAAATATATACATATATTTTATAAGAAGGACATGTTTGTCCTTAAATCTGTAGAGAAATATGTTATCACGTCAAACACATGGGAATTCAATATATTTATATACAAAGGTCTGCACGAAGTTTACAGAACAATTAGTAGTCTTTTGCTATATTTTCAACTTGAATCTCATATTACCTCCTCAATTTGCTCGAGTTAATTTCTAACTAGCATTATCCAAACTCCAGTAAGTGATAGACTGCTTGCTCTCTATACAATATATGCAATTATGTACACAAGATGCAAAGTACAGATTTAAAGAATGATGCATCATGGGTTTATAATTTGATGTAAGAATTAAAGGAAAAGTAGAAAGTAGATCTGCGCTGTGATTCACTCGCGTAAAATCGTCTTGATTGTGAGTAAAGAATTATTTTTCAATCAGACATTCCGATATTCGTAAAAAAATCAGTTTTCCAATCTTAGAGCAGCGTTTCCCAATCTTTTTTCAGTCATGGTCTGGTAAAATCTCTGATAATTTTGTACGGATCGATCGCATATAGGATGGTACAAATGTGACGATTATTATTTTTCTAAATTACATTTATATTTAATATACTTAGCTAGCCATGTAATTAAGATAAATATCAACACTTTCTTAAGCATTAGAGAAATGGATAAAGGCCATTTTTTAATTTTAAATAGAATCCTTGTAGCCTGGAATCATTTCTGGTATTCATTGAAATAACATTTGGTTGTATAATTTGAAATGTCTTTTTCCGACCACTTATGGTCTACCATGTAATTCAAATAAATTTTGACACCTGCGCCCTATTTTTTTTAACTAACTCTATCCAAATTGATTGTTTTTATACGATGTGTGACTACACATACAGGTAAATATGTTAATTTAAAATATTAATTTATGTACCTACATAGAGAATAATGGGCAAAAAATTAATCTAATTTCACAAAGAATTAAGCTTCAAAAACTTTGGCATTCCCAATCTTCTAGTTAACGTAGTAATGCCGAGATAGTCAGGTACAAAAATATATCTCAGCGAAATTTTTTTTTATCAACAATTAAATAATGTATTAATATTTTTCAGTTATTATAATTGTAAAACATTTGTTTTTTCTGATTTCCGCGCGCTTATGAACTTTTATTTCTTATTAAATATGGTTTGTAAATTTGTATTTTATAACATATTAAATTTTTATCAAATTCCTTTGACACGTTCTCATTTTATTCAAAAAAAAAAAAAAAAAAAAATAAATAAATAAATAAATAAATAAATAAATAAATAAATAAAGTTTTCCCATAAGAACCCGTGTTAAAACTGTAAAACTTTGAAATCGTTTTCCTCAAAATTGGGGTAGTCAATTTTAATCGGAATAGGCTCGTATTATTGGTATTGAATTAAATCTAGAGAACTGTTGTTAAAATCCTTTGAAAAAATCGTTTTACCGACGATCTACCTTAAGAAGAGACAATTTTAACAATTTTTTGTTAATGAAATTCTAACAATCCAAGATGTTGTATTTTCAAAGTAAGTAAGTGCAATGTGCAAAATTTACTGTTTGCATATGTATATCAGACACAAGGAGCAAGCAACAACACTTGATATTACCCTGTATTCGACGTAATTTATATAAATAATCATAAGATGAAACATTCCGACAACAGAACAGAACATAATACAATGCATTTGTTTACTTACGTTAGTTTTGGTTAACACCTACATACAGCAAGCGAGTCAATTACCTTCCACTAACTCATCACACTCAGGGGTTCTTAACCTTCCATATATACCATGGCCTGGTGGATCTCTGTCTCAAACACTGAATGATGATGTCTGAAAATTTCTTAGAAATGATAAATAAATAAAATATAAAGAAGATGAAGGCAGACAGACAATTGTACTAAAATGTAATTATTGTGTTGTTATTACTGTTATTGTTATTGTTTTGAGTCAAGCAAATGGTTGAATTAGTGAATGTTCAAAATTTAAGTGTTGCGTAATTTTCTTTGAACGTTAGTTTGACGTAGAACAGATGCGGCAATTTGCAATGCTATAATCTTAGTTTTAAAATTTGTTGCGTAACGGTTTAATTATTTAAGGACGTTCAGTCTTGACGAAAAAAGTTCATCTTTGAGAAAAATGCATTATAAATGAACAAATACATGTTTATCAGTTTAGCAATTTATAACAATTTAGCAATTCTGAACAAATGGTAGATCCTTGTGGGGACTGTGGTTGTCCAATAAAGTTACCGGCGTTGTGGTTTCATTTTAATTTGGTTATTCTAGTTTTTTTATATTTTTGTATTATTATTATAATTATAAAGTTACAATTGAAATAAGAAAACCCATATTTATGTCATATTTATTTCGCTTTGATAAATCCTTTGGTATTACTGTAACCTTACTACTTTTAATACAGAATCACTGTAACTTTACTATTTTTGACACAGAATAGCTGTAACCTTACTACTTTTAGTATAGAACTGCTGTGACGTTACTACTTTTGATACAAAACCACTGAAATCTTACCACTTTTGATATAGGGTTGACCGGGGTAAATGTGAATTGGGACAATTGTGAACGGCGCCTATAATTTCTAAAATAACATTAATTTTGTCAAAAATCAAATCTTAGTATGTTTTTCTGTCCTTTCTTAATATGCTATTAAAATTTCATAACAATTCTCCAAGTATTAGTATCTTTTTTTTTATTTTGAAAAAACCCTTGCAAAATTTTGTGTATCTTACTTCGACCAATCCTCAAAAAAAATTTTTTTAAATACATTTTCCTTTTTTAAAAGGTAAGAAATGGATGAAGATACTTCTAAAGAAGTGGTCTAAAGCCTGAGGGGGTTCCTTATTAACTGCTAAATAAATTGGACAATTTATTACCAATTCACAATTACCCCATGATTTTAAAATTCCGGGGTAATTGTGAACGTCATTCACAAATGCTATTCGTCAACAAACGTCATTCACAATCCGGTCAAAAATTTCAGTAGTGTCCTTTTCAGAGTTGAAAATGTTGATGATGATGTACAATGAAATTATTGTACAAGTTTCCGTTGTAAACAGCACAAAAAAAATAGATTGTTGTTTTTTGTACATGTAAACTGAATGTATTTCCTTGAAAAAGTCTTATTTTCCTTGTTTTTGTGTGAAAATCATGTAATTTGTTGATTTTTTATTCGATAAAATGACAAAATATCATCAAAATATCATTTTTAGCTTGTAACAAATTTGTTCTTACAATTTTTGTTATTTTTATTTAACCTTGATTTTTGGTACAAATTTGAGGTATGCGTAACTTGCATTAAACAAAGAGAAATTGTGACCGCTAAAGTATGATGAAAAATTTGAAAGTGGGGTAAATATGAAGAATTTGAGTTGGTCCTTACTCCGATGTACCTCACTCCTCTTGTAATCCATTCTAAATAATTTGCCTGATGGCATTCACATTTACCCCGAAATTTATAAGATTTACAAAACCGCACTTATAAAATTTTTGTTATTCATACGAATTTGCTCAAAATTTGTGTGATGCATCCTGAATAATGTAGAATTAAAAATAAATCAACCATAATGTGATATATAAAATAAAAAATACTTAAAACAACACTTTTATCTCAATTCATGAAAATCCATTCACAATTACCCCGGTCAACCCTAGAACTGCTGTAACCTTATTAATTTTGGTATTGAACAGTTGTGACCTTGCTATTTTTAGTATAGAAATTCGGTAGATCGGAAGTAATATTTTGTTATATTTAGTCTTCAAAAGATCCTGGTGTATATAAAAATCTAATTGATTTTAGACTTTAAACGGCTTTAAACGGGACTTTTAACGGAACTGTTAACGGGCTTTTTAATTAAAAAAAAATTGTGATTTTGTGAAAATCACGCGGTTAAAGTGAAAATTTCTATCAGCATTATTATTTTCGCTATATTTCCAATCGTTACTTATTTCGTTACACCAAAATAACTAATTTTCTAAAACAGAAAAAGTTAGTTACCGCTCGATACTGCATAAGAATGGTAATTATTATTATTATTATTAATTTGTCTGATTTAAAACATTATTGAGATTCAATATATTTATACCCACATAAGTTTTGTCTATTTTATTTATAAAAATAATAAGAAAATATTATAAAAAATAATAATAAAATTTATTTATATGTATACGTACCATTTTCCGTTTTTTTCATTTTTTGTTGATAAAAAGTAAAATATATCAACAAACATCATATGTATCACAAAACAAATAGAAATGAACATATCATTTTCCTCATTTTATTTGTGTCGAATAGTAAAACGATTTCGAATATAAATAAGATATACCTCCATTCATAAGAATATGACAAAAATGATAATACTTACAGGAAGTTTCAACAATTTGCGTATAACAAAAATGTAATGTGTAAGACAAGGAGGTGTTTATTAAATCGATACTTTCTTGTTTTATTCATTGTTTTTTGGTATGTATCTAAATTGGTTGGAGGCACTGTACACGTATAAACAAAGTATAAAATAAATCATTTATAAAAGCTTAGAATGAAAATATATTTCAAAAACATAAATTTGAATAAAATATTATGATGATAGATAATCATGAATTTGATGAATGGGTGGATGGGTATTACATGAACTGACTGGATGGGTATTATATGAACCTGTGCGGATATTATGAAATAAAATGAGATTTTATGCGTGCCTGTCTCGAATAAGGAAATTTCGAATGTAGGTATATTGTATATACAGTAAAAAATACCTTCTTGGAACGGATATTATTTAACCCTTTATGGGCCATGGTAGCCAAATGGCTACGTGAACTTTAATTGTCATTTTTTCTTGTATTATTAAGAATTATACACTTAAACTAGCATACAGGCATAGAATGGTCCTTATTTAATATGGTGTTGGACAGTGCTGTTCACTACTGAACAAAAATATACACTAAAACTGTTATGGAATTTGCTTGTTTGGCCGGTTGTTCAAAATGATTAAAATAATTACATTTTTTGGTGATTAATACATTTAATAAAATTTTTTTATGTATGTTACTAGTTTAATTATATACTTAATTTTAATATGCTAACATTATTTCATTTTATTTGTGGCTAGAAACCTTTATAAATTTGCTAAAAACTTACTGTTGCCAATTGGATACATTGGCCTAGATAAATAATTTTTAAATATAACCGTTATAAACAATTCGTAGCCATATAGATACACTGGTCTTTAATAACATTTTTCATTTTTGGAATACGAGACGTGTAGTTATGTCCGCTATAGCAAATTTTATGGTAAACTCTGTGATGTGGCTATTTTACCACCAGATGTATCCGATGTATCAGAGTATTCGATGTATCGATTATTAAAACAAAGAAATATTTTATTTCATTTCGTCAGTAATTAATCTAATATTATTTCTGCTTGTAAATGAATAAAACTGTTTTGCAGAAATAGATAAATATTCTTTTTTTGTTGAAACGTTTGTTTTATTCAAAAGCCAGTGTAGCCATATGGCAACATTTTACATATAAGCAACATTTACAGTTAACGGCCAATGTAACCATATGGACACGAAAGGAAAAACCAATTTCCACGAATTTCCCTGGTAAATACCTGACAGAATTTCAATATTTACGATATTTCTAAACTATGTATCAAAAATCAGACTTGTACAATTGTTAGAAATATTCTTGGCCCATAAAGGGTAAAAAAAAAAACTTAGATTAATAATGAATTTCTGTAGTGAATATCTTGAGATTTTTTCAAGTTTTTGGGACGATCTACAATGATTGACTTCTTCCTCAAGGATATCTACACAAATTTTGTGTGGCATTTTGCTTTTTTGAAAATGAAAAAAAAAAATCGACAAATTTTAATTTATGTTAAATAATAGATATTTTTGTTTACTTTCATGTTATATACGCTTTCTTTGTAGTAAAATCCGATGAAGAATAGTTTGCTTTGTTTAAAGTTACAGCGCTAAATTGAATGTAATTGTTTTTTGTGCAAATAATATAAAAATAATAATAGTAAACATTATATTTTCCAGGAATGTATTGTATGCAAAAATTTATTGTTTAGTTTAATTTTACATTAAATTTAATTAAATTTTTAATTTGTTATTATTATTATTATAATTTATATTAATTTTTAGATTGTATTGTAATAAAACACATTGTTTGCATATAATTAAATTTTCTATTTGTTGTAAAAGTAAATATTTGAAATTACTACCTTCGTGGTTAAGAAAATATTTTAATTATAGTTTATTTGTTGAAGGCAAATTATTGCAGTGAGCCAAAAATCCAACAAATTCTTTCGAAACTATACCCTCAAAACGATTTTGTTGTCCTCTGAGCCAGGAAATTGTTTTGATAATGTAATTATGAAAATACAATTGTTTGAATTGAAAAAAATAAAAGTGTCAGTTTTCACCTAATCGTCACTTTGAATCAATTCGTTTATTGACTTAATTCGAAAAGCAAACAGACGTAAAGAATTTTCAGACGCAGTCGAAAAATACTGTCAAAATGAAATTTGCCTAAGAACCAAAAAATAGAAAAGTTATTTTAGTATTTCAACTACAGTACCTATGGTACAGGAAACATTTGATTCGTAAATGTATTAAAACTTAAACTTTATTGTGCTATCAATAAAATTGTACATTTAATCGAATATAAACAAAACAATTCTGGAAAATATTCAATTATTATTACACTAGCTATATACATTAGAGGAACGTATTCTATCATATAATAAGATACCTGCTTTTCTAGCAATTGCGATAAGTGTAATACTTTTCCTCAAGAAGTGATAGTAAACCAAAAAAAAAAGGTAAGTATAATCAGGCGGCCGTTCATAAAACGCGTGACGCAAAATAATAATTTATTTTAATGCCCCCCCCCCCCCCCTATTGTGATATTTTGTAACACTTGATTGTGACCCTCTCTTATTTTTTTAAAATTTCTTTTTTACAGATGAATTTAATTAAAACAATATTCTCAGGTGAGTAGCATTAATGGCATTAATGCACCGTGTATATGGTGTATATTTTCAAGAATTAACTAATACAAGTCAGTGTCATGTGACGCCAACTCTCACCTCGCCACCCCCTGTCGTGACACCCCTCCCTCCCTTAATACTATCACGCGTTTTATGAACGGCCCCCCAGAAAGTGAAAAATAAAATAGGCAAGAAAATTTACAATTAAACACTAAATTGTATGTACAGCGAATTACATGTCTACTAAACAATCAATAAACATTTAAAACTTAAAATCTTTTTTTTTATGTACAATATTGATTTATTTTTAAAATACGTTTATGTCATTTAAATTATTTTTCAAGTATTTACAATTTTACAGACGTCGGCTTTTTGCTATGTCGCAATTTTTTATTGCGAAATTAAATTATATAAAAAAATTGTGTAAAATTAATTTATCAATATTTGCTTTTGCATAATTATATGTATTTAACTAAAAAAAAGTGTCTACCCAGACACTGTTAGGTTTTCTTTATTTATGACGGAGTGGAAGACAAATTTATAGAAATTTTTTATACATAATAATTATAAACTTTTATCTTTACTAGTTCATTTTTAATGTTTTTGTACAAGTGACTTTTTATTGCGAATAAAATTCTTTATTTGAACGGCAAACGATAAAATTTGATAATAATATCGGTAATAAAAAATAAAATTCGTTTTGGAAAACATTAATTAAACCAGAATCGTTTTAATTTTATCAATGGTGCGAAATTTTTATGAATGAAGAAATTTATTAAAAGAATAATCATAAAATTTACAGTTTAGAATATTTTAATCGTTTGCTTGAATTGAAGGTTTAGTATAAGAATTTTATTTAAATTGTTGATAACTTTTCATTCGAAACTTCGGAGGCGGTATTGATTGGCTTTGATATTAGAGATTACATTGCTGATATATATATAAAATTTGTTTAATTTAGGTATACACAGAACTTACCAGAAATCCTTGGGGTTAAAATCAACGTGGGTAGCGGTTTTGATACAACTAACTGCAGCTGATGAATGTACTATTCATAAATGTTGTAGCTGATAATAAACGAGTACAGTGAAACCTTTTTTTGTGTGGAGGATGGGGGCGTATAAAAATACATATAAATAGCTACAAAAAGTATAGTTCGATAAAGATTGTAAAAAAATGCTTTTTTTTTGCAATTCTGGGACTAAAAGATATGATTTAGTCCCTCACAATAGGTAGTAAAGTGCCACTTTTAGTCCCAAGGGACCAAAAAATTATTTTTCTCCCGCTTTTAAACCAATCAGTAAGCACAATTTACAGAAATTTAACTTAAATTAAATAGCGTTGCTAGGTAATTGAAAATAATAAACAAATTCAAACCTGTAGATAGAGACAAACATTTATATTTTTAATTATTACATACAATTTGAATGGAGTTTAAGCAATTTTTTTAATTTTTTAATTTTAAATTTTTTGGAATTGCAAAAAATAGTGTATATACCACAAAACTAAAGTTTTTTTTTATCCCTCATGTGATTTGTTACCCTCGGGCCTTTACAGGCCCTCTGGCAACAAACTTCACACTTGGGATTAAAACTGACACTTTATCCCCTTGGTGTATGACAGATTATTTTATGCGATGAATCGAGACCATATATAACTCAGTACGTCACAAGGTCACTAGAAATTCCTTTTCTAAATAAGATAAAGAATTTGCTATTTTTTTTAACCACTTGAATCATAAGCTAGTGTTTACATAGCAATAAACTTGACGCGTAGCTGTTGTTACAAAAAATTATAGGTCATAAGAGTTTACTTACCTTCCTAGGCAGGTAAGTAATCGCTACTGTCAATTAGTAAACAGATTTCTTTATGAAAATAGTTACTTATAGACCCGTACAATTTTTTTTTTTTTTTTTTTTAAGTTGAATTACTTTAATTACATTTTTAGAAAACTTTAATTTAGTTTCTTCAGCATTTTTTTTTTTTTGGTTGAAAAAATAACTTACTCGTACTTTGACCCGTAAGTTTATTTTTGCTGTTATTGATGTTGAAAAATCCTCGGCTTTTAGCCTCGCATTCTCAAACTGCGTACGAGGCCACAATAAATAACATTTACTTCTGAGTAAACAATATTGCAAAATTTGCAATACCGTAAAACCGTCTAGACCCGGACACTTTTTTACATTTTTTGGTATAACTTTATGTTTATACATGTTTCCTTCATAGATATCACCAATAAAAGTATTACCATTAGAAAGAGCGTATATTATTTGTTATATCCCTGACCCATTTGTTCCATTATAAATAAAAATAAAAAAAATAAAAAATAATTAGTAAGTGTCCGGGTCTACGCCCCAAATCCGTCTTGAGCCGGACACTTACTTAAATAATGTAATAACATGCAAACCAACCTCTCCCGTCGGGGTTAGGACAGTGTTTTATATCGTCTGATGTCTTTGAACCTGTCAAAGGCTTCAAAACATTTTGTAGGAAGGGAGAGGGGTCAATACATAGTATGCCTCTCTATGGAGTAAACATGCGATATGACACCAGAAGGAGGCATAAGTCGTGTAATTCTGGCGGGAATATAACGTATGGATAGTGGAAGTTACAGCCAGTGCGAATCGCGGCCATAGTGTAATAAACTGATGTGTCCGGGTCTAAACGGATATATGTATATAGCATGTATTTATTTATATATACATCGAACATAACTTCAAACATCATTAAATGATGCGCGATAAAATTCTGAACATATACATGTCAAAATTAAAACAATATGAAAATTATGACGAAAATTACATGTCTAAGTTAGACACACATTTTATTTCTTTGAAAAATTGGAGAATAGTAATCCTGTAAAATGAGATAGTAAAAGTTGAAATCCGTAGTTTTTATTGGTACAACTGTTTAGAGGATGTTTTTCTCTCTC
This sequence comes from Brachynemurus nebulosus, assembly GCA_035578155.1. NCBI lineage: Eukaryota > Metazoa > Arthropoda > Insecta > Neuroptera > Myrmeleontidae > Brachynemurus > Brachynemurus nebulosus. Next base: position 1,794,996 of record JAPWDM010000005.1, read on the forward strand.
TAATGACGTCAAGAACAAGTGTTTATTGTAGCAGGTTAATGTAGAAACTACTTACATTGAAGATTGGTGCAAAGTGTCCGGGTCTAGACTCCCTGTCCGGGTCTAGACGGTTTTACGGTACATGAATACATACTTTTACGATGTGATAATGAAATACGTTTGAACAATCAGTAAGCAACCTTACCGCAAATTAATCGTTAAATTTCTGTCATAAAACAGAACGCACAAAAACAGGTTTAAGTGTACAAGTATCAAAATCAGGATGTTTTCCAACTAACTATGTATTTTAATTGTAAATACTTTTTTTTCATTTTAATTCGAATTCATTAATTCTCGTTTCATATATGGCCGCAGGTCATTGTCCCATATTTCACACGTTCGGGGTAAGTGTACGGCCTAGTCTACATGCGTGCGTGTGAACGTATGATGATTAAATGATGTACGGACGTGTATACACATTTCCTGTTGAACAAATCCTGTCAGGCATGATTCAGGCACGAAAACTCATTTAATAATAGGTTAATATTATATAGGATTATCCAAAAAAGAAAAAACATTTACAATCTTTTAATCTCTTCATTAATAGGAGGGTATACGATGAGGTAAGCATTTGCTTGGAATTTGGTTTGTGATAATATTTAATAGGTGTTGGGGCAGAGGGGATAATTTTTGTAAAGCATAGATATACTTTTTAAATGGCAAGAGTAGTGTGATCCTATACGTCAGGGGTCGGCAACCTTTTTTGGATGGTGGGCCATTTTAAAAAAAAAGCGGGCCGCACAGTCAAATATTTAGCAATGTAGTATATGGCTTAAGTAGGTTTTTTTTAACGAATTTTCGAATCGAAAATTTAGCTACCTATTAGAGTCACTGTCTTGATGCTACTTGAGTCCGGAACTATCATAGAAATAATTTATTTTGAAGTCTCTAGAAGCCAAAAATGACATTCATTAAAATTTAAAAACTCTCGAACGAAAAATCCTGTTTTTACGGAAATTGGTAAAATTATTGGGAGTCCAAAAAGTCAGGCACGTCCGATGCCCGGAATGGATTTTTAGGCATTTTTGCCTAAAAAATTTTTTTGGAAAAAGTAAGTTTTTTGCCGAAATTTCCTCAAGTTTTTGCCATATTTTCTTACACCGTTAGAAAGAGGAGAAAATAATCACATAAAAAGAATTTATGAACAATAATTCTATGTCAAGTAGTTTCCGAGAAAAACTAATTTTTGTAAACGGAAATTCGCTATATTATGCAGGATACTGCGATAGAGGTTTTTTCTTTTTTTTAACACAAATTAATATAAATATTATTAAAAATAAACATGAGGAGAAATTTTTAGTAACAGTTTTATTTACATGTTATAAAACATCGGAGAACAAAAAAAGTATAAAGTATGCTCAACTCTGCATAGGCAGAGCAAATTGTTCGAAAAGTTATATTGCTTGGCGGGCCGCATGAAAGCTTGCAACGGGCTGCATGCGGCCCGCGGGCCGCAGGTTGCCGACCCCTGCTATAACTTATAGGTATATCGAGAAAACAATCGACTGAATGTGTGGTGTTTCTTGGTGGAACTCATCCGATAAAATGCTATAAATTTTGTTTCATGTTGAGATAATTCTCTACTAACTAGTGTAGAACTATGTCAAACATTATTTGGATTATAGGATGTACCAAAACTTCCTCTTTTTCTCCTGTCTTCCCACTTCTCTATGATAGTAAAGAAAAACTTGTATAATTCAGCAAGAAAGAATTAATAGTTACCCGGTAATAAAATATTAAAAATTTTAACTGGTTGCACGTAATAAAGGAAAACAAAATGATGCTTCAAATAAATTCATCGGAGTCCAGCTTAATTTTAGAAGTCCAATTTCTACCTCCATTAAGAAATACAGTAGAGCACAAGTTTTGTCAAGAAAAAATAGTCTCCAAAAGTGGTGCTTGACAAAAGTGATGATTTTTGACCAGGGGCGATTCACAAATATCGTAAGATTATGTTTTGAATTAAAATTATGTTCTTTTAAATATTAATAAAAGAAAAAAAGAAGTGAATAATTAAAAATTATTATTTCAGAAAATATTTTTTCATCTGTCGTGTTATTAATTTGCTTTGAAATGATTTTGTTTACATTTTACGTAATATGATAAAAACCGCCACAGACAAGAATATATATAGATAAACATTCTATGTACAATAATTAAAATCTACATTCCCACGCTTTGAGGTCTGTTGTTGTTTATCACTAACCTTATCGATATATTTATTTGTTTCTTTTGATAAAATCATGCGTCATGGTCTATTGCACATGAATTTAATATTTATGTACTTGACATTTTTGATGCAACTTTCCAAAAGTGATGTTGACTAATTTGATGCTCTCAAAAAATTTCCAAAACTGATGTTTTCATTATCGGTGCTATACTGTATGTATGTAAAATAAATATTAAATATTTGTTTCTGTGTACGAATCCGACGAGAGGGTGGGATAGCCAGAGTTCTAGTCCCGTGGCTCGGAGTAAAAGAGGGGGCCCGTAGCGGTCAGTAGGAGTCTGAAAAATAGTAAAACGAGCAGTTTTTGCTCGTCACTAATTTCTTGAGGGAGCAATTTAAGAAATGTCCTTTGTTCTCGGGGCCCGCCATTTCTTTCCATGGCCCAGTCTGTGTAAAACTGACTTGTAAATTATTTTCTAGCTCTTGTTGCCAACTGCTGCTTGTTAAAGTATAAATATATGAACGCTATAAAAAAATTACATGTTTATAAGGGAAAAATTGATTTTACTTTAAAAAAAATTTAAGAATTTTTTAGTTTTTTTTCACTTATCTTAAAAGTTATGACAGATTTTCGTAGTGGAAATAGTGTAAGAAACGTGATAAAATAGAAACAAAAGTTTATATTAGTAATTTTAATTAATTTCAAAACCATTGTAACGAAATATTAAATTATAATATGAATTAAATACTAACTTATTCTATTCGATAAATTGTCGTTATGGGACTTTGGCAGATTTCTCGTGTAATATTTAGTAGCAAGTGAATATTTATTAGAGTGTATTAAAATATTTTTTTGAAACAAATAATTAAAACAGAATAAAAAATTAATACTTGATACATACTATTAATTCACTGCCAGCCAATCTTTTGTTAGCCAATCGAACGTGAAATTGTCAAATGATGGATTGGACAAATATTTCTGATTTAATAAACCTATGCAAAATATTTAAATTTCTCATAAATATTCAAAGCAATTTAACCCATGACCGTGCCCCTTCACGAATATGTTATTATCAAGTTTTGAACAATGACTCCAACTTTAATATTGCTCGAACGTAATAATATTTAAATTAAGATATTGAAATTTGTATATATCAATATTTGTTTTAATTAAAACAATAACTTGTGAATGGGAACTTTGAACTCGTATTAAGTTTAAATGAGCTTTCAGTATTCCTTTGTGTTAAGTAAATAAATAATTATGGGACAATAGATGGTAAAATGCTTGATAAAATTTTTTGAAAATTAGCTATGTATATTTCTCCTAGTGGTCTTTCATTTGAAATTGGAAGTCTATATGAATAATTCAAATTTGGAAAGGTCAATAATTATGATTTAGTGAACTTCAATCGATATAACAGACACTGTTAATATTTTAAAGGGTCTAAAACCATTACCATAGGTAAAGGGCATAGCCGGATAAGATAGGAAAAACGGTCCTTGACGCAAAATTGATTGTTTTATAGGAAATAATACTTCTCAACCCCAGATACATTTCTGCCAAATTTCAACCCTCCGAGGCTAATAGTTTATGAATACACAAACAGACAAAAATTAAAAAAAAAAATCTTTTTGACGAAATTTACTGAGCCGATTTATTTGAGTTTAATATACACACATATTGTGTACCCACCTTAGACAAAGTAATAAAAAAGAAATTAACGCTATATCCCTTTATTATACAAATTTTTTTAAATATTTAAATTTAAGTAAATTTTTTTTTTGGCTCTTACGCATTAGCGATATCCACCACTTCTTGTTCAATAATATGTCTCTAGTACTCTAGAACATATATTTTTATGGAAAAATTTTAGCTGGTAGAACATAGTAATATTTCAATACAAATGCATGCCATGTTCGGTACTACATATATTACTTTTGTATAAAAAGGACCATAAAGTAAAGCTTCTGCCTTATTTCTAAAAGACAGTAGAACTCTAAGGAGTGCAATAAAATGTTCTCTTTCCCCCTGAGTTGCAGTTCTTGGAGTTCCTATGACGGTCTAATAAATATATATTTTGACTTATTATAAAAAAAATATGTTTTAACTTGTTAAAAAATAATTTTCAAGGTTAATTTAACCATGAATCTGAATAATTGAATAAAATCAATAAAATTATCTTAGCATACTTACTAATTAGAATTACATCTAACTCAACAAAAATTATGTTTTAGAAACTTTATTTAAATAAGGATAACAATAATACGTTTTAAATGTTATATTGTTTTAATAATAATAAACATTAACCTAATAAATTGGAACAAAAAACTTCAACAATGTATAGTAATAACAATAGTTCGGCTAAGACCTCTTGTAATTATAAAAATATGTACGTAAATTACATGTAGGTACATATAACTAACATGAAGAAAGTAGTGTACATATGTGCGCAATATGTAGTTCGCCCCTCTCACTTGATGTTTTGGTTGCATTTCTTGAGGGGCTGCAGAAAGTGGATTTTTTCTGTAATTAAATTACATACGTTCATAACTACGACAAACAAGCTTAGACAACCGTCTAGCTTTATCTGCAGTTTATCTTCTTTTGTTAACACGCTGACGGGTCATGGGAATTATAATGAAGTGCTAACAAAGTTTCACTTGACGTCTTACAAAGAAAAAAACTCTACCAAAGAGAAATCAATATCTATTTTGTATTATTAATAAAAAAAAGACAAACGGCAGGTAATGTTGGACTTTTGTAAATTTAAACTAGTTTATCGTAGTTATGAACGTATCTATAATTATATTATTTTAAAAATAGAGTAGATATTTTACTTTATAGTCCTTTTTATTCATAAGTAATATATATAGTACCGAACATGGCATACATTTGTATTGAAATATTACTATGTTCTACCAACTAAAATTTTTCCATAAAAATATACCTATGTTATATAGTACTAAGAGACATATTATTGAACAAAAATGGTGAGTGTCGCTAACGCGTAAGTGCCAAAAAAATATTTACTTAAATTTAAAATTAAAAAAAATTAGTATAATAAAGGGATATAACGTTAATTTTTTTTTATTACTTTGTCTAAGGTACGATTGCTACCTTAGCTCTACACTCTCGTACTTGGTTCACTTAGCGGATTAGATTGCTACCAGGAATGTATCTTGGGTTAAGGTACACAATATACATATATTAAACTCAAATAAATCGGCTCAGTAATTTCGTCCAAAAAATTTTTTTTGAAAAGTTTTGTCTGTTTGTGTTTTCATAAACTATTAGTCTCGGAGGGTTGAAATTTGGCAGGAATATATCTTGGGCTGAGAAGTATTATTTCCTATAAAAACAATCAATTTTGCGCTAAGGGCCATTTTCCCTATCTTACCCGGCTATGCCCTTTGCCCAAGAAATGAAATTCAACGATATGTATGCGACTGTGTAGCTTAGTGAAAGAGTAAACCACACGTACAGGTTTTTTCTCAATATCTATAAATTTCGCCGAGTTATAATACCAAATACCAAAAAATTGTGGTTTTGAGTAATATGTTAAAAACAATGAAAAAAGTTAGGTCTTATTTAAACTTTTTTTTCTCGTTAACTATTAGACATAAAACGATGAAACAAAATTCATATTATTTGCTATGTCCAGTACGTTATTATATATATTTTTTTCATTTAAAATGGACATTAAATAACCTTTATAAAATGTGAAAAAATATTCATTCGATTTTTTTAGCTACTTGTACAGGAGTGACCGACCACACACATTCCTATTACTACCAAAAAAAGCTCATAAGCACCTCTCTCATCCCCCCATAGGTTCAAAATAATTTTATCTATGGGGCACTGATAAAAGCAAAATTTGGATACGTTTTGTTCAGTGGTTCTGAAGCTATCGCCATTTTTAACATTTTGGAAAAATTGAAAAATTTTGCTTTTTTCGATTTTCTCCGGACTTTCGGAAAATCGATTGTAAAAGGTTTTAATTATTTTAAGGGCAAAATGTTTCCCGTAAGTCATATGACAGGAGAATTTTGATTTTTTTTGTTTTTTTCCAAAAACTGTTATCTTTTTATCAGGACTAGAAAACTTTTGAAATTTTACAGTGAGGTAGCAATCGTAGCATAGCTACTTCTAATCGGCCATCGATTTTTTTTTAAAAAGGTATTATAGGGTAACTTGAAATTTTGACTTGAAAAATTAAAATATAATTTTTAGAAATTTCAATTTCCAATATAGTACGGTGCAATTAGACCCAAACCTCAACATCCAAAGTAACAGTTTCACTCCAACTCCAAATTGTCCTATACAGTCCACATATTGTTTGGTATAAAGTTACACCATTTTGAGCGTCGGGTTTTGGGGGGAGGAGGGTAGGAGTAGGCAAATTAACGGTTTTCGTCAGTTTTTTTTTAAATATTTCGAAAACTATGCAGTTGAACGCAAAAAGTGCCTATACAAAAATAATCTACATTAAATGATGTTCGTATCCCTGTTATCACATCCTAGCCCTGAGCAATTACCGCATATGCTTGAGCAGTTTAGACCATTCGCAGTTACCGACGCATTCGTTTTTGCAAGCGCACACTATGAGGGAAAGTAATTCCTCGGGAGCTGTAGGATGTGCTGTTTTAGGTAATTGGTCTCAGGTGTTTGTCAATCTTCTTTCACCCCCCAATCGTGCGAATTCTTCTTCTTATTCAGCCACCGCTACACCTGGTGATAGGTGCGGCAGTGATTAAAAATTGCTACTTTTACACCTTCCGTAACTCTGGAACTGTTCACTTTAGCAAGATTATTCCATTTTTCTTCGGAATTTAATGTATAGATTATTTTTGTACATGCTACCCCCTCCCCCCAAAACCCAACGCTCAAAATGGTGTAACTTTTTGGCAAACAGTATGTGGACCGTATAGAACAATTTAGAGTTGGAGTGAAACTGTTACTTTGGGTGTTGAGGTTAGGCGGTTTTTTTGAATAATCGTACCGTACTAATAATTTCGTTTCCGAAAATTTTCCTTAAAAATGTACTCATCTATTCTTAAAAACTCAAAATATACGTAAATTTTGATTCTCTGTAACTCGTCTTGAATGGAATGGTCTTCTTCGTAGGGTTTTTTGACTATTATTCATAAATGTTAACATATTAGTTTCTTATTAGTTACTGACTTACTCCTTAGCATGTTTCAAACAATAAAAACGGGACAAAAAATCGTATAACTGCGTTGTCAGTTTTTTTTTTTTTTTTTTTATAAAGTTTTATATTACTTAGTTATAGTTACTACGTGGCCGAATAATTGTCATTGCTACAATTGACACCGTTTCCGTATAGTAAGTTGTTTTCAAACTTGGAATTAAAGTTGAAAATTTTGATAATTGTTCCGTACATTGTGAGAAAGAATTTTTTTGTTGACCCGCCTATATAAATTAATAAATATTGTATGGTATTTATTTAACATAAAATATACAAATGAAAACTTGACGAAAATTGTTGATGTTTACTGGAGCGTAAGTATTTATGATAATACAAATTTGTAAATACGCGCGGTACTATATAGATAATAATTACATTCGCTTCGTTTGTCATTTTCGGTTGGAACAATGGAACATTTTTTGAAAACCATAAAATGAATTCAACAATAATTTTCCGCTAATGAATTGATTTTTTGAAACTATGGTTTGATTAACATGCATTCATAGATATATTAATTTAAATTGTATTTATTTATTGCATTCAGTGTATTTTAAATACAAAATAGGATTAAGTCATTATTAATAATTGAAAACCTACAATGAAAATATTTATTTAAATAAATTGTTACCTCTATTTTGGCCAAAAAATTTTAAACTTGTAATTTCATCATTTGACTTTATTTGGCGATAAACTTCAATATTAAGACCAGCAAACAATCAAACAGAATTTTTTAACCAATCTTCAACATGTCGACCGGTTTCGATACCTCAAAACACCATTATCAAGACAAGAATATAAAAATCAATAAAAATAAAAATTAAAAATGAAAAAAATTAAAAATTTTTTTCATAAACAAAAGAAACTAAAAACCTTTTAGTTTGAATCAAAACCACTCAAATCAAACAATGTCAAATATAGCAACTCGTTGGTTGCAAAAAAGGAAATACGTACATCACTAAAAATGATATACGAAAACGGAAATGTGAAACAACAAAACATCTGAAGACCAAACTTGCAATAGAGAACTGTAAAAGTAAAAGAAGAAAGAAAAATTATTTTTAGAAAAAAAACATGTGTAAAAGCCACAAATCGCCTTATGAATCACATATTCAAATTAGTTCCATTGACTTTCGTCTAAATCCATTTAAATATTATTAATTTTAATTAATGAAATTTAATATAGATATACAGGGTTGTTCAGAAATTTATGATTGAAGTTTACAATTATGGCTGGGGTTCTAATTAGACAAATTAGGCAATTGCCTTGAGACCCGCGATCCGAAAAAAAACACAGTACCCATTTATATTTTTGATAATTCGTGAACTGATAATGTTGAACATTACTTATAGCCAAGGCTTGTAAAGAGAATGATGAGTCCCAGGTACAAACGAAATTGCCTTCTTTCGCTGGCCCTGCAGG